>LR738713.1:549632897-549744256 GCA_902687465.1 Secale cereale | reverse complement strand
TTGATAGTACGGTGTCTCCTATGACTCAAGTCCACCAAAACAAAAGCCTAGCACGACAACCCATCTTGAGCTAAAAACTCGGAGGGTAGATAATCATTTCGTGCCTCTGGATGTATATCTGAAACACTTGGCACACATGATTAGTCCGCAAACGCATTGTCATCAATCACCAAAACCACAACGGAAGGGACTTGCCCTTGCAGCAAATAAAACGGCAAGGGTGAAGTGGGGGAGAGGAAAACGAGAGGCAAAAAATGTAATGCGAAGGATAAGGGTTTGTGATAGGTACTTGGTATATGACTTTTGCATATATATCCCCGGCAACGGCGCGAGAAATTCTTCTTGCTACTTCTCGAGCTTGCGTTGTATTCCCTCGAAGAGGAAAGGGTGATGCAACACAATAGCGTAAGTATTTCCCTCGGTTTTTGAGAACCAAGGTATCAATCCAGTAGGAGACCACGCGCGAGTCCCTCGCACCTGCACAAACAAATAAGAACTTCGCAGCCAACGCGATAAGGGGTTGTCAATCCCTTCACGGTCACTTACGAAAGTGGGATCTGCTAGATAGGATAGGATAATATTTTTGGTATTTTTGGTATAGGAACAGAAAGTAAATAAAGCAAATAAGCAACGGCGCCAGAAATTGGCTAGTTGACAGGAAAGTAATATGATAAAGATAGACCCGGGGGGCATAGGTTTCACTAGTGGCTTCTCTCATGATAGCAGAATTCTACGGTGGGTGAACAAATTATTGTCGAGCAATTGATAGAAAAGCGCATAGTTATGAGAATATCTAGGCATGACCATTATATATAGGCATCACGTCTGTAACAAGTAGACCGAAATGATTCTGCATCTACTACTATTACTCCACACATCGACCGCTATCCAGCATGCATCTAGAGTATTAAGTTCATAAGAACAGAGTAACGCTTTAAGCAAGATGACATGATGTAGAGGGATAAACTCAAGCAATATGATATAAACTCCATCTTTTTATCCTCGATGGCAACAATACAATACGTGCCTTGGTGGCCCTACTGTCACTGGGAAAGGACACCGCAAGATTGAACCCAAAGCCAAGCACTTCTCCCATTGCAAGAACTATAGATCTAGTAGGCCAAACCAAACTAATAATTCGAAGAGACTTGCAAGGATATTATAATCATACATAAAAGATTTCGGAAAAGAATCAAATATTGTTCGTAGATAATCTTGATCATAAACCCACAATTCATCGGATCTCGACAAACACACCGCAAAATGATTACATCGAATAGATCACCTCGAAGATCGAGGAGAACTTTGTATTGAGATCCAAAGAGAGAGAAGAAGACATCTAGCTAGTAACTATGGACCCAAAGGTCTGTGGCAAACTACTCACAACTCATCAGTGAGGCTATGGTTTTAATGTAGAAGCACTCTGTGATCGATCCCCCCTCTGGCGGAGCTCCGGAACAGGCCCCAAGATGGGATCTCACGGGAAGAGAAGGTTGCGGCGGTGGAATTAGGGTTTTTTCTGTTGCCTCAATGTTTTCAGGGTACAAGGATATATATATAGGAGGAAGGAGGGCACCGGGGGAGCCAGAGGGGGGCCACGAGGGTGGGGGGCGCGCCCTGCCCCCTCGTGGCCGCCTCTCTTGTTCCCTCGCGTGTACTCCAAGTCTTCTGTGTTGATACGGTTCCAAAATTAACTCTCCCCAAGGTTTCATTCCGTTTGAACTCCGTTTGATATTCCCTTTCTGCGAAACACTGAAATAGGCAAAAAAAACAACAATTTGCACTGGGCCTTGGGTTAGTACGTTAGTCCCAAAAATAATATAAAAGTGTATAATAAAGCCCATTAAACATCCAAAACAGAATATATAATAGCATGGAACAATAAAAATTTATAGATACGTTGGAGATGTATCAGGGCGTGCCCCTTGGCTGCCTCTCCTCCCCTCCAACCTATATATACATGGGGAGGGGGCGCCTAGAAGACACACCAACTGTTGTTAGCCGTGTGCGGCGCCCACATCCACATTTTACGCCTCCGGTTATATTCTTGTAGTGCTTAGGCAAAGCCCTGCGTGGATCGTTTCACCATCACCGTCACCACGCCGTCATGCTGACGGAACTCATCTACTTCCTCGACACCTTTGCTGGATCAAGAGGTCGAGGGACGTCATCGAGCTGAACGTGTGCAGAACTCGGAGATGCCGTACGTTCGGTGCTTGATCGGTCGGAGCTAGAAGAAGTTTGACTACATCAACAGCGTTGTCAAACGCTTGCGCTTTCGGTCTACGAGGGTACGTGGACACACTCCCCCCCCCCCCTCTCGTTGCTATGCATCTCCTAGATAGATCTTGCGTGAGCGTAGGAGATTTTATAAATTGCATGCTACCTTTCCAACAGTGGCATCATGAGCCATGTCTATGCGTAGATGATATGCACGAGTAGAACACAAAGAGTTGTGGGCGGTGATAGTCATACTGCTTACCACTAACGTCTTATTTTGATTCGACGGTATTGTTGGATGAAGCGGCCCAGACCAACCTTACATGAACACGTTCATGAGACCAGTTCCACCGACAGACATGCAACTAGCTTTGCATAAAGGTGGCTGGCGGGTGTCTGTTTCTCCAACTTTAATTGAATCAAATTTGACTACGGCCGGTCCTTGTTGTAGGTTAAAATAACAAACTTAACGAAACACCGTTGTGTTTTTTATGCATAGGTAAGAACGGTTCTTGCTAGAAGCCCATAGTAGCCACGAAAAACTTGCAACAACAAAGTAGAGGACGTCTAACTTGTTTTTGCAGGGCATGTAGTGATGTGATATGGTCAAGACGTGATGAATTATACGTTATTGTATGAGATGATCATGTTTTGTAAATTATCAGCAACCGGCAGGAGCCTTATGGTTGTCTCTTTATTGTATGAAATGCATACACCATGTAATTGCTTTACTTTATCACTATGAGTTAGCGATAGTCGTAGAAGCAATAGTTGGCGAGACGACCACGACGCTACGATGGATATCAAAGTGTCAAGCCGGTGATGATGGATATCATGACGGTGCTTTGCAGATGGAGATCAAAGACACAAGATGAAGATGGCCATATCATGTCACATACTTTGATTGCATGTGATGTTTATCTTTTTATGCATCTTATTTTGCTTAGTACGACGGTAGCATTATAAGATGATCCCATACTAAAATTTCAAGGCATAAGTGTTCTCCCTGAGTATGCACCGTTGCGAAAGTTCTTCGTGCTGAGACACCACTGAAGGAAATATGCCCTAGAGGCAATAATAAAGTTATTATTTATTTCCTTATATCATGATAAATGTTTATTATTCATGCTAGAATTGTATTAACCGGAAACTTAGTACATGTGTGAATACATAGACAAAACAGAGTGTCCCTAGTATGCCTCTACTAGACTAGCTCATTGATCAAAGATGGTTATGTTTCCTAACCATAGACATGAGTTGTCATCTGATCAACGGGATCACATCATTAGGAGAATGATGTGATGGACTAGACCCATCCGTTAGCTTAGCACTATGATCATTTAGTTTTAATGTTATTGCTTTCTTCATGACTTATACATGTTCCTATGACTATGAGATTATGCAACTCCCAAATACCGGAGGAACACCTTGTGTGCTATCAAACGTCACAACGTAACTGGGTGATTATAAAGATGCTCTATAGGTGTGTCCAAAGGTGTTCGTGGTGTTGGCACAGATCAAGAATATGATTTGTCACTCCGAGTGTCGGAGAGGTATCTTTGGGCCCTCTCGGTAATACACATCATAATAATCCTTGCAAGCAAATGACTAATGAGCTAGTCACGAGATGATGTATTACGGAACGAGTAAAGAGACTTGCCGGTAACGAGATTAAATAGGTATGGTGATACCGACGATCGAATCTCGGGCAAGTAACATACCGATGACAAATGGAACAACGTATGTAGTTATGCGGTTTGACCGATAAAGATCTTCGTAGAATATGTAGGAGCCAATATGAGCATCCAGGTTCCGCTATTAGTTATTGACCGGAGATGATTCTTGATCATGTCTACATAGTTCTCGAACCCGTAGGGTCAGCACGCTTAACGATTGATGACGATCGGTATTATGAGTTTATGTGTTTTGATGTACTGAAGGTAGTTCGGAGTCCCGCATGAGATCGGGGACATGACGAGGAGTCCCGAAATGGTAGAGACGTAAAGATCGATATATTGGATGGCTATATTCGGACATCGGAAAGGTTCCTAGTGATTCGGATATTTTTCGGAGTACCGGAGAGTTACGGGAATTCGCCTAGGAGTATATGGGCCTTATTGGGCTTTAGGGGAAAGAGAGAGAGGAGGCTGCGCCCCCCCCCCAAGGCTTAGTCCGAATTGGACTAGGGGGAGGGGTGCGCCCCCTCCTTCCTTCTCTCCTACTCCTACTACTTGGAAGGGCTCCTAGTTCTACTAGGAAAAGGGGAATCCTACTCCCGGTGGGAGTAGGAGTCCCCTAGGGCGCGCCATAGAGAGGGCCGGCCCTCCCCCTCCTCCACTCCTTTATATACGGGGGTAGAGGCACCCCATAGATACACAAGTTGATCAGTTGATCTCTCCCAACCGTGTGCGGTGCCCCCGCTACAGAAACACACCTCGGTCATACCGTTGCAGTGCTTAGGCGAAGCCCTACGCCGGTAGCTTCATCATCTCCGTCACCATGCCGTCGTGCTGACGAAACTCTCCCGTGAAGTTCTACTAGATCAAGTGCTCGTGGGACGTCATCAAGCTCAATGTGTGCTGAACGCGGAGGTGCCGTACGTTCGGTGTTTGATCGGTTGGATCGCAAAGAAGTTCGACTACATCAACCGCGTCACTAGACGTTTCCGCTCCTGGTCTACAACGGTACGTAGACACACTGTCCCCTCCCGTTACTATGCATCTAGTAGATAGATCTTGCGTGATCGTAGGAAAATTTTGAAATACTACGTTCCCTAACTGTGGTATCAGAGCCAGGTCTATGCGTAGATAATATGCACGAGTAGAACACAAGTGAGTTGTGGGCGATAATAGTCGTACTGCTTACCAGCATGTAATACTTTGGTTCGATGGTATTGTGAGATGAAGCGGCCTGGACCGACATTACGCGTACGCTTACGCGAGACTGGTTTCACCGTTATGAGCACTCGTTGCTTAAAGGTGACTGGCGGGTGTCTATCTCTCTCACTTTAGTTGAATCAAGTGTGGCTATGCCCGGTCCTTGTGAAGGTTAAAACAACACATACTTGACAAAAAATCATTGTGGTTTTGTATGCGTAGGTAAGAACGGTTCTTGCTAAGCCTGTAGCAGCCACGTAAAACTTGCAACAACAAAGTAGAGGATGTCTAACTTGTTTTTGCAGGGCATGTTGTGATGTGATATGGTCTAGACATGATGAGTTATACATTATTGTATGAGATGATCATGTTTTGTGAAGTTGTCGGCAACTGGCATGAGCCATATGGTTGTCGCTTTATTGTATGAAATACAATCGCCATGTAATTGCTTTACTTTATCACTAAGCGATAGCGATAGTCATGGTAGCAATAGTTGGCGATACGACAACGATGCTACGATGGAGATCAAGGTGTCGCACCGGTGACGATGGTGATCATGACGGTGACTTGGAGATGGAGATCAAAAGCACAAGATGATGATGGCCATATCATGTCACATATTTTGATTGCATGTGATGTTTATCTTATTATGCTTCTTATCTTGCTTAGTACGACGGTAGCATTATAAGATGATCCCTTACAATAATTTCAAGGTACAAGTGTTCTCCCTGAGTATGCATCATTGCGAAAGTTCTTCACGCTGAGACACCACGTGATGATCGGGTGTGATAGGCTCTACGTTCAAATACAATGGGTGTAAGACAGTTTTGCACATGCAGAATACTCGGGTTTAACTTGACGAGCCTAGCATGTATAGACATGGCCTCGGAACACTGGAGACCGAAAGGTCGAGCATGAATCATATAGTAGATATGATCAACATAAGATGTTCACCATTGAAAACTACTCCATCTCACGTGATGACCGGACATGGTTTAGTTGATTTGGATCACGTGATCATTTAGATGACTAGAGGGATGTCTATCTAAGTGGGAGTTCTTTAGTAATATGATTAATTGAACTTTAACTTATCATGAACTTAGTCCTGGTAGTGTTAGCATATCTATGTTGTAGATCAATAGCTCGCGTTATAGCTCCCCTATGTTTTTTGATATGTTCCTAGAGAAAACTAAGTTGAAAGATGTTAGTAGCAATGATGCGGACTTGTTCCGTGATCTGAGGATTTTCCTCATTGCTGCACATAAGTATTATGTCCTTGATGCACCGCTAGGTGACATATCTATTGCAGGAGCAGATGTAGACATTATGAACGTTTGACAAGCTCGGTATGATGACTACTTGATAGTTTAGTGTGCCATGCTTTACGGCTTATAACCGGGACTTCAAAAACGTTTTGAACGCCACGGAGCATATGAGATGTTCCAAGAGTTGAAATTAGTATTTCATACTCATGCCCGTGTCGAGAGGTTTAAGACCTCTGACGGTACTTTGCCTACAAGATGGAGGAGGATAGCTCAACCAGTGAGCATGTGCTCAGATTGTCTGGGTACTACAATTACTTGAATCAAGTGGGAGTTAATCTTCAAGGTAAGATAGTAATTGACAAAGTTCTCTAGTCACTATCACCAAGTTAGTAGAACTTCGTGATGAACTATAATATGCAAGGGATGACGAAAGTAATTCCCGAGCTCTTCGCGATGCTAAAATCGACGAAGGTAGAAATCAAAAAAGAGCATCAAGTGTTGATGGTTAACAAGACCACTTGTTTCAAGTAAAGGGCAAAGGGATAGAAGGGGAACTTCAAGAAGAATGACAAGCAAGTTGTCACTCCCGTGAAGAAACCCAAATCTAAACTCAAGCCTGAAACTAAGTGCTTCTACTGCAAAGGAAATGGTTACTGGAAGTGGAACTGCCCTAGATACTTGGCGGCTAAGAAGGATGGCAAAGTGAACAAAGGTAAATTTGTTATACAAATTATTGATGTGTATTTTACTAGTGTTCATAGCAACTCCTGGGTATTTGATACCAATTCAGTTGCTAAAATTAGTAACTCGAAACGAGAGTTGCAAAATGAACAGAGACTAGTTAAAGGTGAAGTGACGATGTGTGTTGGAAGTGGTTCCAAGATTGATATGATCATCATCGTACACTCCCTATACTTTCGGGATTAGTGTAGAACCTAAATAAATGTTATTTGGCATTTGTGTTGAGCATAAATATGATTTGATCATGTTTGTTGCAATACGGTTATTCATTTAAAGTCATAGAATAATTGTTATTCTGTTTACATGAATAAAGCCTTCGATGGTCATACACCCAATGCAAATAGTTTGTTGGATCTCGATCGTAGTGATACACATATTCATAATATTGAAGCCAAAAGATGCGATGTTAATAATGATAGTGCAACTTATTTGTGGCACTGCAATTTAGGTCATATTGGTGTAAAGCGCATGAAGAAACTCCATAGTGATGGACTTTTGGAATCACTTGATTATGAATCACTTTATGCTTGCGAACCATGCCTCATGGGCAAGATGACTAAAACTCCGTTCTCCCAAACAATGGAGCAAGCAACAGATTTGTTGGAAATCATACATACTGATGTATGTGGACCGATGAGTGTTGAAGCTCGCGGCGGGTATCGTTATTTTCTGACCTTCACTGATGATTTGAGCATATATGGGTATATCTACTTGATGAAGCACAAGTCTGAAAAATTTGAGAAGTTCAAAGAATTTCAGAGTGAAGTAGAGAATCATCGTAACAAGAAAATAAAGTTTCTACAATCTGATCGTGGAGGTGAATATTTGAGTTACGAGTTTGGTCTTCATTTAAAACAATGTGGAATAGTTTCACAGCTCACACCACCTGGAACACCACAGCGTAATGGTGTGTCCGAATGTCGTAACCATACTTTATTAGATATGGTGCGATCTATGATGTCTCTTACCGATTTACCACTATTGTTTTGGGTTATGCATTAGAGACAGCTGCATTCACGTTTAATAAGGGCACCATCTAAATCCG
Source organism: Secale cereale (assembly GCA_902687465.1). Classification (NCBI taxonomy): domain Eukaryota; kingdom Viridiplantae; phylum Streptophyta; class Magnoliopsida; order Poales; family Poaceae; genus Secale; species Secale cereale. The sequence continues at coordinate 549,736,109 of LR738713.1, read as the reverse complement.
TTGAGACGACGCCTTATGAATTGTGGTTTGGCAAGAAACCAAAGTTGTCGTTTCTTAAAGTTTGGGGTTGTGATGCTTATGTGAAAAAGCTTCAACCTGATAAGCTCGAACCCAAGTCGGAGAAATGTGTCTTCATAGGATACCCAAAGGAGATTGTTGGGTACACCTTCTATCACAGATCCGAAGGCAAGATATTCATTGCTAAGAATGGATCCTTTCTAGAGAAGGAGTTTCTCTCAAAAGAAGTGAGTGGGAGGAAAGTGGAACTTGATGAGGTAATTGTACCTTCTCTCGAATTGGAAAGTAGTGCATCATAGAAACTAGTTCGAGTGATTCCTACACCAATTAGTGAGGAAGCTAATGATGATGATCATGAAACTTCGGATTAAGTTACTACTGAACTTCGTAGATCAACCAGAGTACGTTCCGCGCCAGAGTGGTACGGAAACCCGGTTCTGGTAGTCATGTTACTAGACCATGATGAACCTATGAACTATGAGGAAGCGATGATGAGCCCAGATTCCGCAAAATGGCTTGAGGCCATGATATCTGATATGGGATCCATGTATGAGAACAAAGTGTGGACTTTGGTTGACTTGCCCGATGATCGGCAAGCCATCGAAAATAAATGGATCTTCAAGAGGAAGACCGACGTTGATGGTAATGTTACTGTTTACAAAGCTCGACTTGTTGCGAAAGTGTAATGCCCAGTATGATATTATACCTCCTACGTGTCGAGGCACGACTTAAAGGTATAAGCTCATACTAGAATGATCTCAAGTATGGTATCTTTGCACGACTCATGTAAAAGAGGGATGAAATTGCAAAAGTGTAGTTGGCTTACACTCGCCACATCACACAATACATTACATAAGCAATCATCATCCAAATAACATCCCAGTCCGACTACGGACGAATATCCAAATGAAAGATACCATAAATAAAGCCACAAGGTCCCGATCGCCCCTAGTAGGAACCACTACTGATCGTCGAAAATGTCATACATACGGCTACGCTCTTCATCGAACTCCCAGCGAAGTTCTGATCCACCTCCTGCATTTTTCTCGGCGGTACTTGCATCTGGTGTGTATTGAATCTGTGAGCCACAGAGGACTCAGCAATCCCGTTCCCGGGTATCAAAACTAACAAAGCCTTGGGTGAGGAAAGGCTAATAAAGTGGCTGCAGCAAGCGCTAAGCAACTAGCTTACGTGTTCAGAGCGAGAAGAGAGTAAGAGCCATCGATCGACAAGGTGATCGATAAGTGATCCTAGCTACTCACGTCAGACATAACCCCACCGTGTTCTTCTTCTCGAAACCCCTTCGAGAAGAGACAATCACGGAACTCACACAGGTAGTGTATTCTTAAGGATAGAGTGCCATGTTTTCTACAACCGGATATTAACAAATTCCCATCTACCACATAACCGCGGGCAAGGCTTTCGAATGATCAAAACCCTGCATGGGTGTCCCAACTTAGTCCATCACAAGCTCACGATCTGTGGAGTCACAACTCCAAGGTGGGAAGACCCGAGTATTCTCGGAATCCCGTTCTCAAGATATTTCGACAAAGGTAAAACTAATCCAGCAAGACCTCCCGGCGTGCCGACACCCTGATAGTAGCCGCGCGTATCTCGTCTCAGGCCACGACCAGATGAGCGAAGCGTACATGTGCCAAAATACCCCAAGTTGCCAAGGGGCAGACCCGCACAGTGCTCTAGTTTGGACCAACACTCAAAACGAGCACTAGCCCGGAGGTTGATTAATAAATCCTCAGGTTAATTACTCCCTCGGCAAGTTTTTAGTTGTTAGGCAAATGTAGTACCAAAGTTGGGCCTCGCTGGAAAAGCTTTAAGCAGTGCGAATTATCAAGGGGGGCCCATAAACCCCAACCGTGTTAGGAACGCAAAATCCGGGAACATAACACCGGTTTATCGGGTCCTAAGGTGGCATGAGTGGAACAAAACACCCAGCAAAAAGGCCAAGCCTTCCACCCATTGCCAAGTATATAGGTGTGTTAATATATTTAAGAGATATTGTGATATTCCAACAACAAGTTCCAACATGGAGCAATCTTCATCTTCACCTGCGACTAACAACGCTATAAGAGGGGCTGAGCAAGCGGGTAACATAGCCAAACAACGGTTTGCTGGGAAGGTGTCAAAGGTTAGATGTTTCATGGCAACAATAGGAGGCTGACAAACAGACATAGGCATCGAGGCAATAAGCTAAAGAGCGATACATCTAGAATAGGCAAAGATAGTACTGATATTTGGGAATGGTCATCTTGCCTGAGATTCCGCAAGGAAGAAGAACGAGTTCATGAAGTGGTCGAACAAAACCTCACAACTCTGTAACGAAACCGAAGCTATCGAGAGAAGCATACCGGAAAGAAGCAAACAACACGGTAAACACATATATCATAAACATGGCACATGATGTACAACCAAGTATGATGCATGTTCGGTTTAAATATGCATGGCATGGCAAAGTGCACAAACAAGTAGTACAGGTAAAGTGGAGCTCAATATGCAAGTTGCATATTGACAAAACACCACATTATATTTATTTACTTGACTCTCGTTTATTTACAAGACAAGGTTAAATGTTTTTATTAAACATGGCAAGAGGTGAAGCTTAAACAAACTACACTATCCAGACATTTTAAATGAGGCCGGAAATAACAACAACAATTCCGGAAAATCCCCATGTGCATATTTAGCAATTATTGAAGCAACAACAATTTAAACATTTTTAATGTTTTATCATGATGCGGATGACATTCTCAAGTTTATGCAAATTTTAGTTAAAGGTTGACAATTAACAAGATACGAAGCATTTGGTCGCCACGACGGAAGGAAAGGAGTGTCCTGGCGACGAGAACGGAAACGGTGCCACGACAACGTTCCGATGATCCGACAACTCATCGGGAAGCCGGTGCAAAAGCAAGGTGGCGTGAGTGAGTCGAACAAGATGATGGGGTGCTCCCGGCTTCCGGGTTCCCACGTGTTGGCGACAAGGCAAACGAGGGGCACTCGGACTCGAGGCAAACAAGCGAGTGCATCTCATACAACACAAGCATTCGGTTTGCGGGTGGTCGACTCGGTGGTATACCTTTGAAGCGTGCATTTTCAGAGGGGTTCGAGAGGTCGAGGGAAGTAGTCATTCAAGGGTCGTAGAGGAAGTAGTCGTTCCGTCCGTAGATGTACATGTCGACGGTAGTGGCACTTGTCGGGATCGTCATTGACGTAGGGGTACACGGGTCGTAGACGTGCTTGCCGTTTCGGTCCGTAACGTTACTCGTTTTTGTAGATGTAATTGACGTCACGTTGTGTAGTCGTTTGTGTCATAGTTGAACTTGACAAAATGCACTCCGGCTGTTGTGGTACTTGGCGCAACACCTTGTAGTCGTGCGGGCGTAGTCGTACACTTGTCGAAGAGGAACTTGGTGCATCCAAATCGAAGCACCCGAAGGCCTCGGATCCGAAGGTGAGGCACTGTTGGCCTTGCAGCCCTTGCGCACGCGCATGAGCGTGGTCGAGGCAGCGGGTCGAGCAAGCCGCTGAGCCTGCTGGCGGCCTGAGCAAACGACGCATAGGAGGGCTCTAAGCGAAGCAGAGGCAGCGACGTGGAGCTTGGCGGCAGGGTCTTGAAGCGCTCGAGTAGATCGGCAAGGCCCGAGGCGGGAACAGAGCCGATGGAGACGACGCAAGGCAGCGATGGCGTCAGGAGGCGTGAAGGCTGCGTTGGTCGAGGTGCAGGCGAGGCCAGAGATGAGGAAGAGGCCGGCGCAGCGGCGAGAAGGACTTGGCGGCCTGGTCGGCCGGGCTGCTCCGGCGGTCTTGGTCGCCCGCAGCGGGGAGGAGGAGGCGCGGCGCTTGGGGCGCGGACGCCGGACATCGAATGACGGCGGGAGGGACCTGGCGCAGAGGAGAGGGCCACGCTGGCGGCCTTGTCGGGCAGGAGGAGCTTGGCGGCGGCTAGTTGATACGTCCAAAACGTATCTATAATTTCTGCTTGCTCCATGCCTTTTTTGTGTGATATTGCTATGATATTTATGCACTTCCATACACTTTTGATCATATTTGGACTAACCTACTAATGGTTGCAAAAGTGCACAATGTTCTTGTTTTACACTTTACTGTGTAGGAATTACTTGGAAATTGACAAAAGCGCAAAAGGAGTCGTATTGGAGTAGGACTCTGACTTTCCTGAAATCTGTCTGAGAATGTTTTTTAAAGATGGTCACGTTCCGGCCCGAAGATGACATCAAAAGGAAAAAGTCTATTTGCGAAAGTTGTGGGGAATTTCGAGGCGATGCTTATGGATATAAAATTCGTCCAAATCGGAGTCCGAACGGCCGAGTAAAGCCCGTTTTACTGAGGCCCAAAATCTGGTGACGGGAATCCGAGAGTCTATATAAAGAGAGGAAACCTAGGTCACCAAGGGCCACGAATTTTCCTCCTCCCGAGCTGCCGTCTTGGAGGGGAGGACCAGCACCATTGCAGAACCATCCACAAGGAAGAAGGGGGGCCAAGGAGCCGCTGCCCCCTAGGGCCGCCGCCGCCCCGAGGGCCGCCGCCGCCCCCTAGGGCCGCCGCCTCCGTGGCTGCCGCCGGCCGTCTCCTCCTCGCGGGGCTGCACCTCTCCATCAACACCATCATCAACCTCCTCCTCACCATGTTCATGTGTGAGTAGTCTTCTCCGGGACCGAGGGCTCGTATATGTAGCTATGTGGTTATCTCTCTCTCCCATGATGTGATCTTCGTTGTGATCATAGGCTATGTTAATCTAGGGTGATCCCATGATGTTTCCCCTTCCTCTATGTATTGGATTGATGTACTCACTTGTCTTTATCTAGTATAATCCCCGAGACCAAGGTGACAGCGGTCTATTGGACATGGATTAGAAAAATATTTTCATGAGTGATTTCCTCTCTTGTGTGTTGATTGAAGATTGAGAGTCTCTTGGTGCTTGTCTTTGACTATCCTTTAGATATGTTGTGGTGATTGTGGGACTCTCTTTGGATGGCCGCGGTGACATTGGGAACTACGAACTTTGAGGTGTGCTTTTGTAGCCCTACATAATTCTCGTCCTCTCTTGACCACGAAGGAATGACCTCCAGGTGCGTCTCCATTGCATGTTTTATGGGAAATATCATGTGATTCGATTATGTTAATGTTGTTGGGAGTTGCCTCTAGTGAAAGTATGATCCCTAGGCCTTTTTTCCACCATTGCAATACCATTTGTGCTCGCGTTTACCACTTGTTTGTTTGATGCACTGTTTATTACAGATTTATATTACTTTGCTTTGGCACTCCTATCATCCATATTTTACCATCTCTTCGCCGAACTAGTGCACCTATACAACTCCTAGTTGTATTAGGTGTGTTGGGGACACAAGAGACTTCTTGTATCTTAGTTGCAGGGTTGCTTGAGAGAGACCATCTTCAACCTCTACTTCCCTGAGTTTAATAAACCTTAGGTCATCCACTTGAGGGAAATTGCTGCTGTCCTACAAACCTCTGCGCTTGGAGGCCCAACATAGTCTACAAGAGTAGAAGCATGTGTAGACATCAAGATATTTCTGGCGCCGTTGCCGGGGAAGTGAGTGCTTGAAGGTATATCTTTAGATCTTGCAATTAAATATTTTTGTGTCTTGTGTTTATTTCACTAGTTATGTTTATGGAAAACCGCAATCTTAGTTCGTTGCTTGTGGGAAAACGCCCCACACCTGTGGTGGTTGCTCCTCCCCCTACTGAAATTGTGCCCTATAAAATACCAGTTGGTATTATCGATTATGTTTTGGCTAATCGTTATGCAGGAGACAGACATCCCGGTGAACACTTGCTATATCTGTCACAATTATGTTCATTATTTAAGCTTGCAGGTGTATCAAGGGAGTTTGTCATGAGGAAATTGTTCGCCGTATCACTTATAGATAAAGCTTCAGATTGGTCTCGTGACGGAGAAAGCATTGCTCAAGCTTGGGGGAGACTGAAAACGTTAATGCTAAAAACTCCTAACCATGGGCTCCCCAAAGATGCTTATGTGGAGAGTAAGAGTACCTTTTTGCATGTGGATCATGGTAACAATGCTTTATGTGATGCTTATATTGTTGAGTTTATTCGTGATCCCACTGAAAATTATTATGAGAAGGGAACATATGCTTATAGATATTTCAATAATATTAAGTTCCCTCTCTTTATGTTGAAGGTTTTGAAGCTGCACTTGTTTTGTCTTCCTATGCTTATTGCTTTGTGCTTCAATGAATTATTCTACTGCAATATTCCTATGCATAGGAAGCATGTTAGGCTTAAATGTGTTTGGTATTTGCTTCTTGATGTTCTCTTTTGTTCTTCAACTCTTATTCCTACGAGAGCATCATTAAAGTCTTAAGCCTATCTTTATGGCTATAAAGAAAGAGCTCTAGGGAGACAACCCTTGTTATCTTTGCTTTCAGTTTGTTCTTTCAGTTTTTAGTGGTCTTGATGTTTGTTACTACTGTAGCAATATCATTGTATCTTTATTTTTCAGCTTTGTGCCAAGTGTAGCCTCTGATTGCAAGAAAGTTCAAAAGTTGTGACGTGCTGTCCAGGAAACAGATTCTGTCCTTGGACAGAAAAATTCGTATAAAATCACCAGATCATCTTTTTGGTCTGAATTTTCTCGACAGCGTGCTATATACAATTGGCTTTCGGGCGTCTGTTCTGAGTTTTTTTATTTGAGTTGCAGAAGTGCCCCGAAAAAATTATTTACTACCTGCTGGTCTGTTTTTCACAGATTATGTCCTGTTTTGCCTTTCCTTCGTTTTGCAAACCTTGAGCTTGCTTTTTCTTTGCAAAAACCTTTTGGCAATATTGAGAAACAGTAGACCTTCAAGAATATCCTTATTTCCAGCAAGGAAAAATTATTTTATTAAGGGTACTAACCTCGCTAATCAGATTATGATGAGTTATGAATGAAGGGAGTTTTCAAGTGTGCGAGGGAAGATGATAAAAAGATTCAGGAGTGTCAAACGCTCAAGCTTGGGGATGCCCCCATGCACCCCCAAGAAATATTCAAGAAGACTCAAGCATCTAAGCTTGGGGATGCCCCCGTGCATCCCCTTCTCCATCAACAATTATCAGTTCATCTTTCGTTCCACTATATTTTTATCACTTCATGTGTTATGTGCTATGCTTGGAGCGTCTTGCTTTAGTTTCCTTTTTAGTTTTCTTTAGCTTTGCTTGCTGTTCATAACGAGTTGGAACTCAGCTTTCTTTGTGTGGGAGAGAAACACGCTCCACTTCAACCTAGAGCACAACATAGAATTTTCATGTCTATGTTTGCTGTGTGTGTTCTTTGTCTTTCAATAGCTACTATCATGTCAGCTCTTAGTTTTCATGCTTTATCTTTTTAAAAAGCTTTTGTTTAGTTGGTCGCTGGAACTCTCTTTATTTATCATGCTTATCTTGTTAAGAGAGTTGGCTTCTGTTGCACTGGTTGATATGTCTATGATAAAAACGCTATGTGCATAATGGTGCCTAGTAGTTCATGTTTTCTTGTGGTTAGTCTCAAATAGCTGGGGGATTCTTAATGTGTTATTGGAGTACCAACATGATTTGTTTGCCTATGATGTGGTATGGTCTAGTGATATCTTCCTCCAAGAATTTATTTTGATTGACTTGGCATATGCTCACGCATATTTAAGACTGTAAAGAAAGTCTATCAAGCCTTGATGATCTTTAATTTCTGAGTAGCGATATAACTTCCATGCCCGCTTCAATGTTGCTTTGTCGCTCTGCATGATTATGACCGTCATTGCTCTCTTAGTTGGTCGCTCCCAGTCTTTTGCTAACCTTCGCCTGTACTAAGCGGACTGACTGCTTGTGCATCCAAAATCCTTTAAACCAGTTATGCCATATGAGTCCACCATACCTTCCTATACATGGTATTTACCTGCCATTCCTAACGAAGACTTTCATGTACCATCTCGAAATTATTCAAAAAAGCATTTCTCTTTTGTGCCTCTGTTTTAGCTCATGAGGAAGTAGTAGTTAATTCATGATCTTTTTAAGTTGGACAAGCTGGGATTGCATGTCTAATGTGCAAACCCCTAATACGAGAAGGAACTGGCAAAGAGTTCGCCCGGCTCATTAAAAAATAATACAACAAACAAACCCTCCTTCACGCTTTGTTCATGAGAAATCAAAAAACTTTGGCAGTGATAAACAAAGGAGATTAAGAGGATGTGATCATCCTCATTCGGGAGCCGTTCCTCGAAACTTGTCCAGCTCAAGAAGTAATTGAGTTATCTGCTAGCATTCGTTGACGAAACATGCATATCCAAAAAAATAATTTTTACCTCTGTTTTTAAAAACCAAGAGCTCTGGTACATGTTTAGTTTTTGTTTCCGACCACGGGTTTTCAACCTTGCCATCAAAAGCCACGGTTCGAGAGTCTCCACCTTCTTTAAAGCACCAACTATTGAGAGCACGATTGTCATTCTGAGTGTAATGTGCATTGTCCCAAAGTACCACTGTCTTTTGCATGATTATGATATCATTTATTCTGAAATCATTGTATCTAGTCGTCACTTAAACCTTGGAGGTGCCCTGCATTTATGTTTTGCTTCACTAAAGGGGGCAAGCGAGGTACCACTTTATCATATTTGCACACCATGCTCACTACAAATCTATTGAGTGTTTCAGTATCATATTGTAAAACTTTCAGTTCTTTGTGATTTTCTCATGAGGCAACTTAATTACTACAGATTCATTATCTCAGTAAGCATTTGTCATGTGGCTGTGAAAAGTTCTTATATGGTTAATAGCATGTCACCACAAAAATTATGTTTGTTATCATTTACCTACTCGAGGACGAGCACGAATTAAGCTTGGGGATGTTGATACGTCCAAAACGTATCTATAATTTTTGCTTGCTCCATGCCTTTTTTGTGTGATATTGCTATGATATTTATGCACTTCCATACACTTTTGATCATATTTGGACTAACCTACTAATGGTTGCAAAAGTGCACAATGTTCTTGTTTTACACTTTATTGTGTAGGAATTACTTGGAAATTGACAAAAGCGCAAAAGGAGTCGTATTGGAGTAGGACTCTGACTTTCCTGAAATGTGTCTGAGAATGTTTTTTAAAGATGGTCACGTTCCGGCCCGAAGACGACGTCAAACGGAAAAAGTCTAGCTGCGAAAGTTCTGGGGAATTTCTAGGCGATGCTTCCGGATATAAAATTCGTCCAAATCGGAGTCCGGACGGCCGAGTAAAGCCCGTTTTACTGAGGCCCAAAATCTGATGACGGGAATCCGAGAGTCTATATAAAGAGAGGAAACCTAGGTCACCAAGGGCCACGAAATTTCCTCCTCCCGAGCCGCCGTCTTGGAGGGGAGGACCAGCACCATTGCAGCACCATCCACAAGGAAGAAGGGGGGCCAAGGAGCCGCTGCCCCCTAGGGCCGCCGCCGCCGCGCCCCCAAGGGCCACCGCCGCCGCCTCCGTGGCTGCCGCCGGCAGTCTCCTCCTCGCGGGGCTGCACCTCTCCATCAACACCATCATCAACCTCCTACTCACCATGTCCATGTGTGAGTAGTCTTCTCCGGGGCCGAGGGCTCGTACGTGTAGCTATGTGGTTATCTCTCTCTCCCATGATGTGATCTTCGTTGTGATCATAGACTATGTTAATCTAGGGTGATCCCATGATGTTTCCCCTTCCTCTATGTATTGGATTGATGTACTCACTTGTATTTATCTAGTATAATCCCCGAGACCAAGGTGACAACGGTCTATTGGACATGGATTAGAAAAATATTTTCATGAGTGATTTCCTCTCTTGTGTGTTGATTGAAGATTGAGAGTCTCTTGGTGCTTGTCTTTGACTATCCTTTAGATATGTTGTGGTGATTGTGGGACTCTCTTTGGATGGCCGCAGAGACATTGGGAAATCCTTAGATTGAGAACTACGAACTTTGAGGTGTGCTTTTGTAGCCCTACATAATTCTCGTCCTCTCTTGACCACGAAGGAATGACCTCCGGGTGCGTCTCCATTGCATGTTTTATGGGAAATATCATGTGATCCGATTATGTTAATGTTGTTGGGAGTTGCCTCTAGTGAAAGTATGATCCCTAGGCCTTGTTTCCACCATTGCAATACCATTTGTGCTCGCGTTTACCACTTGTTTGCTTGCTACACTTTTTATTACAGATTTATATTACTTCGCTTTGCCACTCCTATCATCCATATTTTACCATCTCTTCGCCGAACTAGTGCACCTATACAACTCCTAGTTGTATTAGGTGTGTTGGGGACACAAGAGACTCCTTGTATCTTAGTTGCAGGGTTGCTTGAGAGAGACCATCTTCAACCTCTACTTCCCTGAGTTCGATAAACCTTAGGTCATCCACTTGAGGGAAATTGCTGTTGTCCTACAAACCTCTGCGCTTGGAGGCCCAACATAGTCTACAAGAGTAGAAGCGTGTGTAGACATCACTAGTTGGTGGAGGAGGGCCCGGAGGGGAAGGACGGCTTGCGGGGATGGACACGGGCGTTGGGGCCCTACTCCGTCGAGGCAGGAGGAGGCCGGTCGATGGGATCGAGCGGGAGCAGTGGGTAGGAGGAAGAGGTCGAGAGAGATGGGAGAGGAAGAGGGGATCGGGTAGAGGCGGCGCACGGGAGGAATGAGGGAAGAGAGCGAGATGAGGGGGTTCGGGGCTAGGGTTAACAGTGGGATGGGCCATGGGCCATGAGGTCACATGGGCAGCGCGGAAGGAGGCCGGCCTGGCTGCTGGCTGGGTTGCTTCTCTCCCCCTCTTCTCTTTTCAATTACAGAGAAAGAAAGAAAAAATAGTAAGAAAGAAAATGGAGAAGAAGGTTAGGAGAGAAGATGGCATGGGGTTTATTCTCTTGGACTCGCAAAATGAGCATGACCCAAGAAAAGGAATAGAAGGAGGCAAGAATGAACGATGAAAATTCAAACTCATTTGAATTTTATTCAAATGGGTTTGAATTAGGACTTGGGTTTTGAAGTGTCCAAAAATGTTCAAATTTTTGGAGGAGCCTCGATAAAACGGATAAGAATTATAGACAAGGTTTGGAGGTCAAATTTGAAGTAGAAAAGGCATGGGAATAGATGCAAGTGTGTTTGGGTTAATTCCAAACAAATGGAATATTTTAATATAGCTCCCAAATTATTAGGAGGATATGTTATAAAGAGAAATCACAAGTGAATTCCCTCGGGTTAAATGGATCGAAGATCCATGCAATTTATTTGGTTGAGATGCAAAAGATTTATGACATGATGGCATGATGACATGATGCAATGCAAAAACAAAAGAGCAAGCACAAATGAAACACACGGTGAAACCCGGAATATCTGGAAGTCTTCTCGAGCATCGGTCTTGGAGCATCACAACTCTCCCACACTAACATAGGATCTCGATCCGAGATCCTAGAGATGGCACCGGATAAAAACGGAAGAGGAAGAGGTAAAACAAAGTTGCATCTTCGACAAACGAGTGAAACCACGAACCTGAGAGGTTGACCAAATTGAAAGAAGAATACAACGGAGATGAGCGAATATGAAAACACTCCGTTAGAAAAGAGGAACAAGGTACATTACGAGAACCTTGTAGATTGAAAGACATGAAACGAGAGCTTATGAACCAAAAGAATATGAAACCTCTATGGTATAGCCAAGGAATAAAAATGACATAATTTGGAGAGCACTCCGTCTGAAAATGGAAGGAATTAACATGAATTTGAGGAGATGGAATGATACTTGATGAAATCAACAACACACTTCCTCTGAAACAATTAAAAGAATGGCACAAGGGGTAAGAAGGATTCAGACAGCACTCCGGTTGAAAATAGAGGAAAAACTAGATAAGATGACGGAACTAGAATGGAGGTCATGACACTCCTGTTAAATAGACGAGAAAAGGAAAGAACATGATCTTGATATGACAAGATGATGGTTCAAAGAGAGCAATATGACAAAGCTTCCGGAGCGAATAATGGAGTGAAAAGATCGAAGAAGAAGAACATCTTCAACTAGAAATGATTTTGAAAACATCCTTACAAAGAAGGGTTGAATGGGGTTGATGGAAAATCAACAACGAAACGAATAAGCTTGATGTGTGCTTATGGAAAACATCTCAAAATTATGAGGTGACAACCGGCCACTAACGGAAACGATTGCTTTGATTGAAGGCACCAAAGAGATGAAAAATTTATATCACCGGAAGGATAGATGAAGAAGTTGGGTCATTTATATGTACCATAAATAGCAACAATTCTCAGGGAAAGCTTTAGGTGAAATATAACCCAAGATTACTCCAACATAGAGATTGAAGGGTCGAAAGATCTCCTCAAGAAATAGAAATAATGGTTTTACATATCTCATTCTTGATAGCTTGTTAATCATGAAACATGAAAGAAATTGTCAAGAATGACATAACACCATCTCAAAAGATAAGGTAGAATGAATTGCACTTCGAAGTGCATGATGAAGAATGCATGAGCTCCTTCAAGAATCTAGAAGAACACTTCGAGGATGAATTAAATCATGATGAACTACCAAAAGAACTCCGGTAATAAAAGGATGAGAAGTGAAGGATGAAAAAAAATTAGAATGAAGCCTTGCAATGATTTAGATGGAGCTTGGAAATGATATAATAGAAATAACTTTGAGCTCCGGAAACAAGATGAACAACTTAGAACCGAGAATATGATATGATGAACAAGTTCCGGAAAAAGAGAATAAACACTTCGGGGAAAATAAGAATAAGATTTATTGTATGCTTATCCTTCACCAAATTAATTTGATGACAAGCAACGGATTGACATACTACTTATTCTTGTTGCAAAGAATTAAAGAGAGATCTCGCACAAACTTGAGAAAGTATTCAACGAATCACCGGTAGGATTATGAAAGAACGAATGAATTGATATGATAACATAGGAAAAGAACTCTTGAATGAACCACCGTAAGAATTGAAACCGGGTGATGAAAGAGAATAATCACCGAGAAGAATAAGCACTAGAGGAAACTAAGATACAAGAGAACGAAGAGATCGCGGACTGATTAAAGAATACTTGAACAAAGCACTGGAAGAATATGGAGACGAACGAAGAGGCATCAATAAAGAATAGTTGGAGGGCGAAGTTGAAAACTGAGAACGAAGAAATCTTCTAAAATGATGTCCTTCGGAGGATCACAATGGGAATAATTCATGAAATGCTTCGGATGGGTATAAAAAGAATTCCTCACAATCGGAACAATAATGAGGATGGCATTAATCTAGAACCACGAATCTTTGGAAGAACGGGTAAGGATTCAAGAGGAACTCTTCTTCGGTCTTCACATGTTGAGAAGAACGACGAGAATATCATGAAGAATTGTTTAGGCACTCCGTAATGGGAATTAAAAGGTTGAACCAATAATGAAAAGAATTTGAAAGCGATCTTGGAGGATACATTTGACCGATGAGAAATCCATTCTTATGTCAAACTTGAAAATAATTTTTAGAATAACTCCGGAAAAATAGAAGAGTCAGGTAAGATCGTGGAAAAAGACCTGTGGGTTAGGGCCCACTCAAAAGAAACACCGTTGAACTGATTACTTGAGAGATATTCCCCCGGTTGAATTAAATGGCTTGAATGAGATAACAATCTCAAAATATAATGAACAGGTTGAAAATGGAAACACGAGTCCTCTGAGATCTTTTGTACACTCCGGATAAGAATTAGAGAGAGTTGAATAATCAAGAGAGACTTCGGATAAAAAAATTCAACATGGGAAAACATGTGAAACAAAAAAGGAAGAGATATGATCAACACCGAAGCTTGAATTAATCCACCGGAGAAGAAACGAGAATGGAGAATGAAAACTTGAAGCTCCTGAACATCATCACGAGAAATCACCGGATAGGGACATTGATGGAAAAGAATGAAGAAACATCACATGAATAACATGGATACTTGATTAAGAATTCTAGCTCCATAAGAAAAGGGTGGGAGGGTGGGGAAAAACAAAGGCAACTTGGGATGAATGAAACATACACCGTTGAGAAAAGACTGAGAGTTGATCTTGCAGATGATGAAAAGATCGGATTAACTTGAAGCAAAGCACGCCGGTTGAAAAGAATTTACATGACAATCTTGATGATTAAGAAGGACTAGCACTCCCATAGAAATATGAGAACACCTATTAGGAAAGGTATGGAATCAACACTTGACATCGAAGCAACTCGAATACCAGAATCAAATCAAAACAACTGATAGATATGTTGCAACATAATCTTCACAATATCATCCGAACAGAGAATTGAACGAATGAATTTCATAGCTTAAAGGTACAACACTTGTCGAGAAGCCACTTGGGAGAACAAAAGGTAAATAAAAACAACAAGGAGCAGATAGAACAAATACAAGATAGAAGTTTCGTTCGACATATTTGTGCTGTAAGCTCATGGAACGTGTTACAAAAGGGTTTTGCAATCCCCGGATCAGCATAGCCAAGGACCCTTTAAGATGCAACTCCCGATCGGAACAAACGCCCATAAACCACTTCACTCAATGTAGAACCCCGAACTCCATATCATGCATTCGTTGGAAGAATGCCTACGAGCTACTAGAAGAAACCACCTATTAATTTCCGAAAGTTTCCAGTTATGCAATCAGGTGTTGGGGATACAGGGGAAGCACCGCGCACTCAACTATAATCCTACATCTAGTTGTATTGAACCTTCAACACATAACCAGTCATTTTCGGAAACCGTTTACCTTGGACCTTCGAAACGCATCTGCTATACAAGCTATGGAAATACTCCCGAACTACCTCCCCAGTACTGGGTGATGTCGGGGTTATCTTGCCACTAACCGCATAGAAGAGTTTTCGATGTCGGCCGTCTTAAGTATTCCAGAACTGTTGCGATAGATTTGTGACAACAACACCTCGGAGCTCAACTCCCCGGGACACTGCCACAACCCCTAACGACAGGAGGCATCGAGAACAATGTT
Organism: Secale cereale; assembly: GCA_902687465.1. Classification (NCBI taxonomy): domain Eukaryota; kingdom Viridiplantae; phylum Streptophyta; class Magnoliopsida; order Poales; family Poaceae; genus Secale; species Secale cereale. The sequence continues at coordinate 549,721,090 of LR738713.1, read as the reverse complement.
CTCGTCACAAAGACATCGGAACAATCCAAACAATACTCGCGTTATCCTAAAAAAAATTAAGTGAATTTTTTAGAGTAGAAGAGATAGAGTAAACGTCAGGAGTCCTCACCAGAGTGATAAGGGATGAGGAGTATAAAGAAATCCTACTCTCCGATATATATACAGGACTCAAAACATTTTCATGTGTGTGCCTAGACTCAACCGTCAACGATTCGATCAATCAGTGGGGGCTCCTAGGTCGGAGAAGGCTCTGAATAACAACTTGTAATGCTCAGTATGAGATTATACCTCCTACGTGTCGAGGCATGACTTAAAGGTATAAGATCATACTAGAATGATCTCAAGTATGGTATCTTTGCACGACTCATGTAAAAGAGGGATGAAATTGCAAAAGAGTAGTTGGCTTACACTCGCCACATCACACAATACATTACATAAGCAATCATCATCCAAATAACATCACAGTCCGACTACGGACGAATATCCAAATGAAAGATACCATAAATAAAGCCACAAGGTCCCGATCGCCCCTAGTAGGAACCACTACTGATTGTCGAAAACGTCACATACATACGGCTATGCTCTTCATCGAACTCCCAGCGAAGTTCTGATCCACCTCCTGCATTGTTCTCGGTGGTACCTGCATCTGGTGTGTATTGAATCTGTGAGCCACAAAGGACTTAGCAATCCCGTTCCCGGGTATCAAAACTAACAAAGCCTTGGGTGAGGAAAGGCTAATAAAGTGGCTGCAGCAAGCGCTAAGCAACTAGCTTACGTGTTCAGAGCGAGAAGAGAGTAAGAGCCATCGATCGACAAGGTGATCAATAAGTGATCCTCGCTACTCACGTCAGACATAACCCCACCGTATTCTTCTTCTCGAAACCCCTTCGAGAAGAGACAATCACGGAACTCACACAGGTAGTGTATTCTTAAGGATAGAGTGCCATGTTTTCTACAACCGGATATTAACAAATTCCCATCTGCCACATAACCGCGGGCACGGCTTTCGAAAGATCAAAACCCTGCAGGGGTGTCCCAACTTAGCCCATTACAAGCTCACGATCTGCGAAGTCACAACTCCAAGGTGGGAAGACCCGAGTATTCTCGGAATCCCGTGCTTAAGATATTTCGACAAAGGTAAAACTAATCCAGCAAGACCTCCCGGCGTGCCGACACCCTGATAGTAGCCACGCGTATCTCGTCTTAGACCACGACCGGATGAGCGAAGCGTACAGGTGCCAAAATACCCCAAGTTGCCAAGGGGCGGACCCGCACAGTGCTCTAGTTTGGACCAACACTCAAAACGAGCACTGGCCCGGGGGTTGATTAATAAATCCTCGGGTTAATTACACCCTCGGCAAGTTTTTAGTTGTTAGGCAAATGTAGTACCAAAGTTGGGCCTCACTGGAAAAGCTTTAAGTAGTGCGAATTATCAAGGGGGGCCCATAAACCCCAACCGTGTTAGGAACGCAAAATCCGGGAACATAACACCGGTTTATCGGGTCCTAAGGTGGCATGAGTGGAACAAAACACCGAGCAAAAAGGCCAAGCCTTCCACCCATTGCCAAGTATATAGGTGTGTTAATATATTTAAGAGATATTGTGATATTGCAACAACAAGTTCCAACATGGAGCAATATTCATCTTCACTTGCAACTAACAACGCTGTAAGAGGGGCTGAGCAAGCGGGTAACATAGACAAACAACGGTTTGCTGGGAAGGTGTCAAAGGTTAGAGGTTTCATGGCAACAATAGGAGGCTGACAAACAGACATAGGCATCGAGGCAATAAGCTAAAGAGCGAGACATCTAGCATAGGCGAAGATAGTAGTGGTATCTGGGAATGGTCATCTTGCCTGAGATTCCGCAAGGAAGAAAAACGAGTCCATGAAGTGGTCGAACAAAACCTCACAACTCCGAAACGAAACCGAAGCTATCGAGAGAAGCATACCGGAAAGAAGCAAACAACACGGTAAACACATATATCATAAACATGGCATATGATGCACAACCAATTATGATGCATGTCCGGTTTAAATATGCATTGTAACACTCCAAATTTTTTGTTTGGTTTTTCTTTAAAACTTTTGGCCTTTTGGAAGGGGGGTATTTGATCTTCTCTTATAACCCTTCTATAATCTCTTCTGGCCAAAGTTTGTGTGTTCTTCCCTAGCTTGAATTTTTGGGTCTTGAAAGTCTCTTCTTGTGTTAGCTCAACACAAGTTCTTTTCTTAGAGATTTGTTAGATTCTTTTCCTTCATGATTTAAACATCATGGGTTTAACCTTGGGCTTATCTTCCTCTCCAACCTTCATCTTGCCATGACCCCAACAGAAATATTTCTCTCTAGGACCTCCTCTTCAATTTAGGACAAGTCTCACATTAATCCCAGTGAGTTTCAACCTTATTAGAATTTTTCCTCTATTTATTTTACTCCAAAAACCATTTCTGTCATTTATAGTGGACCTTGGTGATTTACAAAGGAACCACCATATCCATCTTGTTGTTTGATTCCAAACTGACTTCTCTGGATAGTCCTTAGTACCCACAACCTAGATCCATCTTGTTTCACTTGTCCACAGTTCAAAATTTTCAAATTCTACCTGCTGCAAGTTTGGACCAGATTTGCAAAATTTGGTGAAATTCATATTTATCTTCTTCCAAAAATTCTGTGAAAATTCAGGCAGCCTCTAGATGCATCAAGAGGCCACTCCACAAAATATCAGCCCCAGAAACATTTCCCACATGCCAGAATCATTTCATCGAACACCTGGCTTACACTGTTCTGTCAATTTCAGAAACTGCTAACTGAAGATCATCAGTCGACAGTGCAGTCGTCAGTTTCGTCAGAGCCGCAGCGTCAATCTCGCCAGTGCCCGCCTTGGATCGATGCTCACTGCACCTCCTGCTTATCCAGCACGCCGCACGCTTGCTTGGCTGCTTCCGGGCATCGGTGGCGCCCTGGCCCGACCACGCCGGCGACTTCCGCGGCAACAGAACCTCCCGTGGCGGCCGACAGGGAGGATCCTGCAGCTCGACGCCGTTTGGCGCCGCCCAAGCCACCCCAGAGCTCCGCGTGGCCTTCTCCACTACCAGCGCACGCTTGCAGCACCGTCGCCGTGGCCTGGCGCCCACACAGCGCGTTCTCTGCCGCCGACGTGTCGCACGGCCGTTCCGTCGAGGGCAGCCCGTAATCACCCCTCCCCTGCCGAGTTAGGCACAGGAATGGAACGAGTGCATCTCCTAGTCGACGCTCAAGCCCCTAAACCCGCCGTCCTGCCACTGCACCGCCGTAATCGCTCGCCGGACTTATCCCGTTCACGGCAACCGCCTCGGGCCGGCTATATAAAGCACCCCCGAGCTCGTTCTCGAGCCCGCACACCTCCACCATCTCCCTAGACTGCGCCCCGCCTCTGGAAGAGCCTCGAGGGGCCCTTCTTCCCCAACTCCGGCCAACGCCGTCCGCCTCGGGCTCCAGCAGCGTTCTCTCCGGTGAGAACTCCTCCGCCTCCCTGGACTCGACCGTAACCTCCTGGCACCTGCCCAAACCTAACCCCCACTCCAATTTGACCCCAGGAGCTCTCTCCGACGAGGTCCACGACCACCCGAGCCGCCGTCCGTCGGAGACATGGTCGCCATCGACGTGGCACTCACCGACGCTCAACTTCACCACCAATCGACGCGGAAGAACACCAGGAAGCTGTACGTACCACTCCCCTCCCCTAACTCGTCGTGGATCGGCGCCGGCGGCCACCGCAGCTTCTGGCGCCGGCGCGACTCTGCTTCAGTGTTTAAACCCGACGAGTGGGACCCCCTCGTCAGCCTCTCGTTTCCCTTCGAAACGTTTTTTTTCTGGAAAGCGCCTTCGGGCAAACTACGTCTTCGTCTTCCGTTGGTGTACTGCGTACCGGTTCGCTTTTTTGTTTTCTATTCTAGCCCCTGGAAACTTTCTGTTTCATTACAGATGAGTCCCTAGATAGAAACTCTAATATCTTTTTAACTAAAAATGATTTTGAGTTGATTCTTTTTCTGTCCTTTTTAGTTTTATGTCTAGTTTTTTTGTCATATTTATGTGTAAATATTTGGAGCAACTTTCTTCGCGCGCGCGGGGTATTTATGTTAGTATCCGTTTTGTTTGAATACGTAGATACCGAAGGGCGTGACGGAGCCGCGAACCTCACCGAGTTAGACTCCGACTACTCCGAACCAGGCAAGCATGTTTGAACCTTTGATATGATGGGTGTGTTGCATGTTTGCTCGAGTGGTTCTTTTCATAAGCATGGTCATATAAGCATTTGTGTATGGTTATATTTCATGCAAGCAAGCTTCGGGTGAGCCCCGAATGATAATGGTTGAACCACCTCGATCATGTGGTAACATGATGGGTGGTATACTGGTATTGTTGGAGCATGCCAGTAGTTGGTTAACTTAGTATCAACGGAGATCATGTTGTGATTCCGTTCATCTCCTTTTGGTACTAACATAGGACGTCTGTTAAGATTACGGTCTAGTCAGTTGCAAACCACTTTCCGAGTACACACCAAGTAGAGGGGCCGGGATGAGGGTTCCATGGCCCTGGATTAAAGCCCGTCATCCAGTCAGGGGGCATGGGTGTTTCCGGTTGGGACCGAGAGGGGGGCACCCCTTAGAGCGCGCATATATAATTTTGATCCCATGCTATTCGAGGTTGTAGCCTCCTCGTCTTAAAGTTTTTCGTGAATGTTGTCGCGGGTGATTCCGGACAGCAGGATGTGAAATGGGTGTGTACTGGTCAGTTGGGTTTCCTCTAAAATACCGTAGACGGAACTAGTCCCTGTGGCTAGAAGAATCCGTTGGCTATGATTTAATAGTACAAGCTCTGCAGAGTTAAATCCTTCGAGTAGCCATGTTTATGGCCTAGGGTCAATCTTCGTGTCAACCTGGTGACCGTCTCTAGTTAATTTTTGATAGTAGCAAGAGTAGTGATTTTGTCAAGTTCATTGGGTAGATGAACTAACCAATTATCTCTGTACTGTTTTACTCCCTGAAGTATTCCACTGTTATACTAATGTTTATATAAGCCCTTTATGTGATGTCGCTCAGACGTCCGACTGTGGCATTCTTATTATTTATTTTCATTATAAGTCCTTTATGTGATGTCGCTCAAACGTCCGACTGTGGCACCCTTGTTATTAATTTTCCTTATAAGCCCTTTATGTGATGTCGCTCAGACGTCCGACTGTGGCATTCTCGTTATTTAATTTCAATATAAGCCCTTTATGCGATGTCGCTCAGACGTCCGACTGTGGCATGTTTCCATTTATTTATTCCTCATGAGGCGTCACCCAGACACTCGTTTGGTTTCCTTTTATTTATCTTATGGATTTCGAGAGGATTACCGCCCGACTTCTATTTTTGCATACAGCACAGAAATATTATTATCCGGTCGCATTTTGCTAGAATACTCATATGCATCATGTTGCATTTATTATATCTTATGTCCGAACTGTCTTGCGAGTACATTCAAAGTACTCACCTGGCTTGTTGATTTGGCCAGATGTGGACGAAGGCGATCTCATGGATGAAGGGTACGATAGCGAGTCCGACGTCTAGTGGAGTCCCAGTCAGTCTCTTGCGATCCTGGAGTTGATCATTGTTATATAACCGCTTCCGCCAACCACCAAATAAATTCATCGGGTCTCACTCCGACACTCGATGAACTGTATTATATTGGAGTCACATCACCCACTTCACTGTGACATATCCACCACCTTTTTATTGCGAGTTAGTAGTATGCCACCCTGCCATTGTGTCATATCCGCCTTTATGTACTATATTGGCGCACTTGTAATAAATTGTTGAGCTATCCCAGCTCAACCATGTATAATAATCAGTACTCTGGAATTCTGTAACAAGGAATTGTCCATCGGCAAGAAGTATTCTTCCTTGCTGGTTTATTAAAAAGGTCGGCCTTGCGGTAATTATTTTACTGAAAGACCGGTCCTGACATGCATGGCATGGCAAAGTGCACAAACAAGTACTACAGGTTAAGTGGAGCTCAATATGCAACGAGTTGCATATTGACAAAACACCACATTATATTTATTTAGTTGACTCTCGTTTATTTACAAGACAAGGTTAAATGTTTTTATTAAACATGGCAAGAGGTGAAGCTTAAACAAACTACACTATCCAGACATTTTAAATGAGGCCGGAAATAACAACAACAATTCTGGAAAATCCCCATGTGCATATTTAGCAATTATTGAAGCAACAACAATTTAAACATTTTTAATGTTTCATCATGATACGGATGACATTCTCAAGTTTATGCAAATTTTAGTTAAAGGTTGACAATTAACAAGATACGAAGCATTTGGTCGCCACGACGAAAGGAAAGGAGTGTCCTGGCGACGAGAACGGAAACGGTGCCACGGCAACGTTCCGATGATCCGACAACTCGTCGGGAAGCCGGTGCAAAAGCAAGGTGGCGCGAGTGAGTCGAACAAGATGATGGGGTGCTCCTGGCTTCCGGGTTCCCATGGGTTGGCGACAAGGCAAACGAGGGGCACTCGGACTCGAGGCAAACAAGCGAGTGCATCTCATACAACACAAGCATTCGGTCCGCGGGTGGTCGACTCGGTGGTATACCTTTGAAGCGTGCATTTTCGGAGGGGTTCGAGACGTCGAGGGAAGTAGTCGTTCAAGGGTCGTAGAGGAAGTAGTCGTTCCGTCCGTAGATGTACATGTCGACGATAGTGGTACTTGTCGGGATCGTCGTTGACGTAGGGGTACACGGGTCGTAGACGTGCTTGGCGTTTCGGTATGTAACGTTACTCGTTTTTGTAGATGTACTTGACGTCACGTCGTGTAGTCGTTTGTGTCATAGTTGAACTTTACAAAATGCACTCCGGCTGTTGTGGTACTTGGCGCAACACCTTGTAGTCGTGCGGGCGTAGTCGTACACTTGTCGAAGAGGAACTTGGTGCATCCAAATCGAAGCACCCGAAGGCCTCGGATCCAAAGGTGAGGCATTGTTGGCCTTGCAGCCCTTGCGCACGCGCATGAGCATGGTCCAGGCAGCGGGTCGAGCAAGCCGTTGAGCCTGCTGGCGGCCTGAGCATACGACGCATAGGAGGGCTCTAAGCGAAGCAGAGGCATCGACGTGGAGCTTGGCGGCGGGGTCTTGAAGCGCTCGAGCAGATCGGCGAGGCCCAAGGTGGGGACAGAGCAGATGGAGACGACGTGAGGCAGCGATGGCGTCGGGAGGCGCGAAGGCGGCGGCGGTCGAGGTGCAGGCGAGGCCAGAGACGAGGAAGAGGCCGGCGCAGCGGCGAGAAGGACTTGGCGGCTTGGTCGGCCGGGCTGCTCCGGCGGTCTTGGTCGCCCGCAGCGGGGAGGAGGAGGCGCGGAGCTAGGGGCGCGGACGTCGGACGTCGAACGACGGCAGGAGGGGCCTGGCGCAGAGGAGAGGGCCTCGCTGGCGGCCTGGTCGGGCAGGAGGATCTTGGTGGCGGCTAGCTGGTGGAGGAGGGCCCGGAGGGGAAGGACGGCTTGCGGGGATGGACACGGGCGTCGGGGCCCTACTCCGTCGAGGCAGGGGGAGGCCGGTCGATGGGATCGAGCGGGAGCGGCGGGTAGGAGGAAGAGGTCGAGAGAGATGGAAGAGGAAGAGGGGATCGGGTAGAGGCGGCGCACGGGAGGAATGAGGGAAGAGAGCGAGATGAGGGGGTTTGGGGCTAGGGTTAACAGTGGGATGGGCCTTGGGCCATGAGGTCACATGGGCCGCGCGGAAGGAGGCCGGCATGGCTACTGGCTGGGTTGCTTCTCTCCCCTCTTCTCTTTTCAATTACAGAGAAAGAAAGAAAATAGGAAGAAAGAAAATAGAGAAGAAGGTTAGGAGAGAAAATGTCATGGGGTTTATTCTCTTGCACTCGCAAAATGAGCATGATCCAAGAAAAGGAATAGAAGGAGGCAAGAATGAACGATGAAAATTCAAACTCATTTGAATTTTATTCAAATGGGTTTGAATTAGGACTTGGTTTTTGAAGTGTCCAAAAATGTTCGAATTTTTGGAGGAGCCTCGATAAAACGGATAAGAATTATAGACAAGGTTTGGAGGTCAAACTTGAAGTAGAAAAGGCATGGGGAATAGATGCAAGTGTGTTTGGGTTAATTCCAAACAAATGGAATATTTTAATATAGCTCCCTAATTATTAGGAGGATATGTTATAAAGAGAAATCACAAGTGAATTCCCTCGGGATAAATGGATAGAAGATCCATGCAATTTATTTGGTTGAGATGCAAAAGATTTATGACATGATGGCATGATGACATGATGCAATGCAAAAACAAAAGAGCAAGCACAAATGAAACACACGGTGAAACCCGGAATATCTGGAAGTCTTCTCGAGCATCGGTCTTGGAGCGTCACAGAAAGGTTTTCGGCAAGTTCAAGGAGTTGACTACGATGAGACTTTCTCACCCGTAGCGATGCTTAAGTCTGTCCGAATCATGTTAGCAATTGCCGCATTTTATGATTATGAAATCTGGCAAATGGTTGTGAAAACTGCATTCCTGAATGGATATCTTAAAGAAGAGTTGTATATGATGCAACCAGAAGGTTTTGTCGATCCTAAAGGTGATCACAAAGTGTGCAAGCTCCAGCGATCCATCTATGGACTGGTGCAAGCATCTCAGAGTTGGAATATACGCTTTGATAAGTTGATCAAAGCATATAGTTTTATACAGACTTGCGGTGAAGCCTGTATTTACAAGAAAGTGAGTGGGAGCACTACAACCTTTCTGATAAGTATATGTGAATGACATATTGTCGATCAGAAATGATGTAGAATTTTCTGGAAAGCATATAGGAGTGTTTGAAAGGAGTTTTTTCAAAGAAAAACCTCGGTAAAGCTGCTTACATATTGAGCCTCAAGATCTATAGAGATAGATCGAGACGCTTGATAAGTTTTTTCAATGAGTACATACCTTGACAAGTTTTTGAAGTAGTTCTAAATGGATCAGTCAGAGAAGGAGTTCTTGCCTGAGTTGTAAGGTATGAAGTTGAGTAAGACTCAAAGCCCGACCTCGGCAGAAGATAGAGAAAGAATGAAAGTCATTCCCTATGCCTCAGCCATAGGTTCTATAAAGTATGCCATGTTGTGTACCAAACCTGTTGTGTACCTTACCATGAGTTTGGCAATGAGGTACAAAAGTGATCCAGGAGTAGATCACTGGACAGCGGTCAAAATTATCCTTAGTTACTGGATGACTAAGGAAATTTTTTCTCGATTGTGTAGGTGATAAAGAGTTCGTCGTAAAGAGTTACACCGATGCAAGCTTTACACTAATCCAGATGACTCTAATTATCAATCTGGATGCATATTGGAAGTGGGCGCAATTAGCTAGAGTAGCTCCATGCAGAGCGTTATAGACATAGAAATTTGCGAAATACATACGGGTCTCTATATAACAGACCCGTTAACTAAAATTCTCTCACAAGCAAAACATGATCACACCTTATTACTCTTGGGTGTTAATCACATAGCGATGTGAACTAGATTATTAACTCTAGTAAACACTTTGGGTGTTGATCACATGGCGATGTGAACAATGGGTGTTATTCACATAACGATGTGAACTATCGGTATTAAATCACATGGAGATGTGAACTAGATTATTGACTGTAGTGCAAGTGGGAGACTGAAGGAAATATGCCCTAGAGGCAATAATAAAGTTATTATTTATTTCCTTATATCATGATAAATATTTATTATTCATGCTAGAATTGTATTAACTGGAAACTTAGTACATGTGTGAATACATAGACAAAACAGAGTGTCCCTAGTATGCCTCTACTAGACTAGCCCATTGATCAAAGATGGTTATGTTTCCTAACCATAGACATGAGTTGTCATCTGATCAACGGGATCACATCATCAGGAGAATGATGTGATGGACTAGACCCGTCCGTTAGCTTAGCACTATGATCGTTTAGTTTTACTGCTATTGCTTTCTTCATGACTTCTACATGTTCCTATGACTATGAGATTATGCAACTCCCGAATACCAGAGGAACACCTTGTGTGCTATCAAACATCACAACGTAATTGGGTGATTATAAAGATGCTCTACAGGTGTCTCCGAAGGTGTTCGTGGTGTTGGCATAGATCAAGAATAGGATTTGTCACTCCAAGTGTCGGAGAGGTATCTCTGGGCCCTCTCGGTAATACACATCATAATAAGCCTTGCAAGCAAATGACTAATGAGTTAGTCATGAGATGATGTATTACGGAATGAGTAAAGAGACTTGCCGGTAACGAGATTAACTAGGTATGGTGATACCGACGATCGAATCTCGGGCAAGTAACATACCGATGACAAAGGGAACAACGTATGTTGTTATGCGGTTTGACCGATAAAGATCTTCATAGAATATGTAGGAGCCAATATGAGCATTCAGGTTCCGCTATTGGTTATTGACCGGAGATGAGTCTCGGTCATGTCTACATAGTTCTCGAACCCATAGGGTCCGCACGCTTAACGTTTGATGACGATCGGTATTATGAGTTTATGTGTTTTGATGTACTGAAGGTAGTTCGGAGTCCCGGATGAGATCAGGGACATGACGAGGAGTCTCGAAATGGTTGATACGTGATGATCGATATATTGGACGACTATATTCGGACATCGGAAAGGTTCCGAATGATTCATGTATTTTTCGGAGTACTGGAGAGTTACGGGAATTTGCAGGGGAGTATATGGGCCTTATTGGGCTTTAGGGGAAAGAGAGAGAGGAGGCTGCGCCCCCCCCCCAGGCTTAGTCCGAATTGGACTAGGGGGAGGGGTTGCGCCCCCTCCTTCCTTCTCTTCTCTTTTCCCTTTCCTTCTCTCCTACTCCTACTACTTGGAAGGGCTCCTAGTTCTACTAGGAAAAGGGGAATCCTACTCCCGGTGGGGGTAGGACTCCCCTAGGGCACGCCATAGAGAGGGCCGGCCCTCCCCCTCCTCCACTCCTTTATATACGGGGGTAGAGGCACCCCATAGATACACAAGTTGATCAGTTGATCTCTCCCAACCGTGTGCGGTGCCCCCCTCCACAGAAACACACCTCGGTCATACCGTTGCAGTGCTTAGGCGAAGCCCTGCGCCGGTAGCTTCATCATCTCCGTCACCATGCCGTCGTGCTGAAGAAACTCTCCCGTGAAGTTCTACTGGATCAAGAGCTCGTGGGACGTCATCAAGCTGAACGTGTGCTGAACGCGGAGGTGCCGTACGTTCGGTGTTTGATCAGCTGCATCGCGAAGAAGTTTGACTACATCAACCGCGTCACTAGACGCTTCCGCTCCCGGTCTATGAGGGTACGTAGACACACTCTCCCCTCTCGTTGCTATGCAACTAATCGATAGATCTTGCGTGATCGTAGGAAATTTTTGAAATACTACGTTCCCCAACAACCACGTGATGATCGGGTGTGATAGGCTCTACGTTCACATACAACGGGTGTAAGACAGTTTTGCACATGCGGAATACTCGGGTTTAACTTGACGAGCCTAGCATGTACAGACATGGCCTCGAAACACTGGAGACCGAAAGGTTGAACGTGAATCATATAGTAGATATGATCAACATAGAGATGTTCACCATTGAAGACTACTCCATGTCACGTGATGATCGGACATGGTTTAGTTGATTTGGACCACATGATCATTTAGATGACTTGGGGGTGTCTATCTAAGTGGGAGTTCTTAAGTAATTTTATTAATTGAACTTTAATTTATCATGAACTTAGTCCTGATAGTATTTGCATATCTATGTTGTAGATCAATAGCTCGTGATATAGCTCATATTTTTTTGATATGTTCCTAGAGAAAAATTTAAAGATGATAGTAGCAATGATGGGGACTAGGTCCGTGATCTGAGGATTATCCTCATTGCTGCACAGAAGAATTATGTCCTTGATGCACCACTAGGTGACAGACCTATTGCAGGAGCAGATGTAGACGTCATGAACGTTTAACAAGCTCGGTATGATGACTACTATGATGACTACTTGATAGTTTAGTGCGCCATGCTTTACGGCTTAGAACCGGGACTTCAAAAAAGTTTTGAACGCCACAGAGCATATGAGATGTTCCAAGAGATGAAACTGGTATTTCGGACTCATGCCCGTGTCGAGAGGTATGAGACCTCTGACAAATACTTTGCCTACAAGATGGAGGAGAATAGCTCAGCTAGTGAGCATGTGCTCAGAATGTCTGGGTGCTACAATCACTTGAATCAAGTGGGAGTTGATCTTCCAGACAAGATAGTGATTGACAGAAGTTCTCTAGTCCCTATCACCAAGCTACTAGAACTTCGTGATGAACTATAATAAGCAAGGGATGCCGAAAATGATTCTCGAGCTCTACATGATGCTGAAATCAGCGAAGGTAGAAATCAAGAAAAACATCAAGTGTTGATGGTTGACAAGACCACTAGTTTCAAGAAGAAGGGAAAGAGAAAGAAATGGAACTTCAAGAATAATGTCAAGCAAGTTGTCACTCCCGTGAAGAAGCCCAAAGCTGGACCTAAGCCTGAAACTGAGTGCTTCTACTGCAAAGGAAATGGTCACTTGAAGCGGAAGTTCCCCGGATATTTGGCGAATAAGAAGGATGGCAAAGTGAACAAAGGTATATTTGATATACATGTTATTGATGTGTACCTCACTAGCCCCTGGGTATTTGATACCTATTCGGTTGCTAAGATTAGTAACTCGAAACAGGAGTTGCAGAATAAATGGAGACTAGTTGAGGGTGAGGTGACGATGTATGTTGGAAGTAGTTCCAATATTGATATGATCATCTTCACACACTCCCTGTACTTTCAGGATTAGTGTTAAACCTAAATAAATGTTATTTGGTGTTTGCGTTGAGCATGAACAAGATTGGACCGTGTTTATTGCAATACGATTATTCACTTAAGTTAGAGAATAATTGTTATTCTGTTTACATGAATAAAACCTTCTATGGTCATACACCCAAGGTGAATGGTTTATTGAATCTCGATCGTAGTAATACACATATTCATAGTATTGAAGCCGAAAGATGCAGAGTTGATAATGATAATACAACATACTTGTGGCACTGCCATTTAGGTTATATTGGTGTAAAACGCATGAAGAAACTCCATGTTGATGGTCTTTTGGAATCACTTGATTACGAATCATTTGATGATTGTGAACCATGCCTCATGGGCAAGATGACTAAAAATCTGCTCTCCGGAACAATGGAGCGAGCCAATGACTTATTGGAAATAATACATACAGATGTATGTGGTCCAATGAGTGTTGAGGTTCGCGGAGGGTATCGTTATTTTCTGAATTTCACAGGTGATTTGAGCAAATATGGGTATATCTACTTGATGAAACACAAGTCTGAAACATTTTGAAATGTTCAAAGAATTTCAGAGTGAAGGGGAGAATCATCGTAACAAGAAAATAAAGTTTCTACGATCTGATCATGCAGGCGAATATTTGATTTACGAGTTTTGGTCTTCATTTGAAACAATGTGGAATAATTTCACAGCTCACGCCACCTGGAACACCACTGCGTAATGGTGTGTCTGAACGTCGTAACCATACTTTATTAGATATGGTGCGATCTATGATGTCTCTTACCGATTTACCACTATCGTTTTGGGGTTATGCATTAGAGACAGCTGCATTTACGTTAAAAGGGGCACCGTCTAAATCAATTGAGACGACACCGTATGAACTATGGTTTTGCAAGAAACCTAAGCTGTCATTTCTTAAAGTTTGGGGTTGCGATGCTTATGTGAAAAAGCTTCAGCCTGATAAGCTCGAACCCAAATCGGAGAAGTGCGTCTTCATAGGATACCCAAAAGAAACTGTTTGGTACACCTTCTACCACAGATCCGAAGGCAAGATTTTATGTTGCTAAGAGTGGATCATTTCTAGAGAAGGAGTTTCTCTCGAAAGAAGTGAGTGGAAGGAAAGTGGAACTTGATGAGGTAATTGTACCTTCTCTCCAATTGGAAAGTAGCTCATCACAAAAAACCGTTCCCGTGATGCCTACATCAACTAGAGAGGAAGCTAATGATGATGATCACGAAACTTCAGCAAGTTACTACAGAACCTCGTAGGTCAACTAGAGCACGATCCGCACCAGAGTGGTATGGTAATATTGTTCTGGAAGTCATGTTACTAGACCATGACGAAACTACAAACTATGAAGAAGCTATGATGAGCCCAAATTACGATAAATGGCTTGAGGCCATGAAATCTGAGATAGGATCCATGTATGAGAACAAAGTGTGGACTTTGGTGGACTTGCCCGATGATCGGCAAGCCATAGAGAATAAATGGATCGTCAAGAGGAAGACGGACACTGATAGTAATGTTACTATCTAGAAAGATCGACTTGTCGCAAAAGGTTTTCGACAAGTTCAAGGTGTTGACTACGATGAGATTTTCTCACTCGTAGCGATGCTTAAGTATGTCCGAATCATGTTAGCAATTGTCGCATTTTATGTAATCCGGCAAATAGATGTCAAAACTACATTCCTTAATGGATTTCTAAAAGAAGAGTTGTATATGATGCAACCAGAAGGTTTGTCGATCCTAAAGGTGCTAACAAAGTGTGCAAACTCCAGCGATCCATGTATGGACTGGTGCAAGCATCTCGGAGTTGGAATATATGCTTTGATGAGGTGATCAAAGCATATGGTTTTATACAGACTTACGGTGAAGCCTGTATTTACAAGAAAGTGAATGGGAGCACTACAACATTTCTGATAAGTATATGTGAATGACATATTGTTGATCGAAAATGATGTAACATTTTCTGGAAAGCATAAAGGATTACTTAAAAGGAGTTTTTCAATAAAAGACCTTGGTGAAGCTGCTTACATATTGGGCACCAAGATCTATAGAGATAGATCAAGACGCTTGATAAGACTTTCGATTAGTACATACCTTGATAAGATTTTGAAGTAGTTCAAAATGGATCAGTCAAATAAGGAGTTCTTGCCTAATTTGTAAGCTGTGAGGTTGAGTAAGACTCAAAGCCCGACCACGGCAGGAAAATATAGAGAGAATGAAAGTCATTCCCTATGCCTCAGCCATATGTTCTATAAAGTATGCCATGCTGTGTACCAAACCTGTTGTGTACCTTGCCATGAGTTTGGTAAGGAGGTACAATAGTGATCCAGTAGTAGATCCCTGGACAGTTGTCAAAATTATCCTTAGTAACTGGAGAACTAAGGAAATGTTTCTCCATTATGGAGGTGATAAAGAGTTCATCGTAAAGAGTTACGCTGATGCAAGCTTTGACACTAATCCAGATGACTCTAAGTATCAATATGGATGCGTATTGAAAGTAGGACCAATTAGCTAGAGTAGCTCCATGTAGAGCATTGTAGACATAGAAATTTGCGAAATACATAC
Organism: Secale cereale; assembly: GCA_902687465.1. Taxonomy (NCBI): domain Eukaryota; kingdom Viridiplantae; phylum Streptophyta; class Magnoliopsida; order Poales; family Poaceae; genus Secale; species Secale cereale. Next base: position 549,705,664 of record LR738713.1, on the reverse strand, counting down.
GAATCTGAATGTGACAGACCCTTTGACTGAACTTCTCTCACAAAGCAAAACATGATCACACCTTAGTACTCTTTGGGTGTTAATCACATGGCGATGTGAACTAGATTATTGACTCTAGTAAACCCTTTGGATGTTGGTCACATGGCGATGTGAACTATGGGTGTTAATCACATGACGATATGAACTATCGGTGTTAAATCACATGGCGATGTGAACCAGATTATTGACTCTAGTGCAAGTGGGAGACTGAAGGAAATATGCCCTAGAGACAATAATAAAGTTGTTATTTTATATGTCCTTATATCATGATAAATGTTTATTATTCATGCTAGAATTGTATTAATCAGAAACTTGATACATGTGTGGATACATAGACAAAACACCGTGTCCCTAGTAAGCCTCTACTAGACTAGCTCGTTAATCAAAAATGGTTAAGTTTCCTAACCATAGACATGTGTTGTCATTTGATAAACGGAATCACATCATTAGGAGAATGATGTGATGGACAAGACCCATCAGTTAGCTTAGCATATTGATCGTTCAGTTTTATTGCTATTGCTTTCTTCATGTCAAATACATATTCCTCCGACTATGAGATTATGCAACTCTCGGATACCAGAGGAATACCTTGTGTGCTATCAAATGTCACAACGTAACTGGGTGATTATAAATATGCTCTACAGGTATCTACGAAGGTGTTTGTTGGGTTGGCATAGATCGATATTAGGATTTGTCACTCTGAGTATCGGAGAGGTATCTCTGGGCCCTCTTGGTAATACACATCATAATAAGCCTTGCAAGAAAATGACTAATGAGTTAGTCACGGGATGATGTATTACGAAGCGAGTAAAGAGACTTGTCGGTAACGAGATTGAACTAGGTATGAAAATACCAACGATCGAATCTCGGGCAAGTAACATACCGATGACAAAGGGAATAACGTATATTGTCATAACAGTTCGATCGATAAAGATCTTCGTAGAATATGTGGGAGGCAATATGAGCATCTAGGTTCCGCTATTGGTTATTGACCGGAGAAATGTTTCGGTCATGTCTACGCAGTTCTCGAACCCGTAGGGTCTGCACGCTTAACGTTCGATGACGATGTTGTATTATATGAGTTATGTGATTTGGTGACCGAATGTTGTTCGGATTCCCGGATGAGATCACGGACATGACGAGGAGTCTCGAAATGGTCGAGAGGTAAAGATTCATATATAGGACGATGGTATTTGGACATCGGAAGTGTTTCGGGTGATATCAGGTCACCGGAAGGGGTTCTGGGCACCCCCGGCAAAAGATATGGGCCTTATGGGCCAAGAGGGGAAGGAAAGTGGAAGGTGGAAAAGGAAAAGGGGAATAGGATTTCCCCTTCCCCCTCTTCCCTTCCTAATCCGAATAGGAATAGGAGAGAGGACCCCAAGTAGGATTCCTCCTACTTGGGGTGCGCCCCTTGGCTGCCTCTCCTCCCCTCCAACCTATATATACATGGGGAGGGGGCGCCTAGAAGACACACCAACTATTTTTAGCCGTGTGCGGCGCCTCCTCCATAGTTTACGCCTCCGGTCATATTGTCGTAGTGCTTAGGCAAAGCCCTGCGCGGATCGTTTCACCATCACTGTCACCACGCTGTCGTGCTGAGGGAACTCATCCACTTCCTCGACACCTTCGCTGGATCAAGAGGACAAGGGACGTCATCGAGCTGAACGTGTTCAGAACTCGGAGGTGCCGTATGTTCGGTGCTTGATCGGTCGGAGCTAGAAGAAGTTTGACTACATAAACCACATTGTCAAACGCTTCCGCTTTCGGTCTACGAGGGTACGTGGACACACTCTCCCCCTCTCGTTGCTATGCATCTCCTAGATAGATCTTGCGTGAGCATAGGAAATATTTGAAATTGCATGCTACGTTTCTCAACACCTCCATACACAGCTCACGAATGATGTCATTGTCCAAGCGTGCATGTTGATAGCATCCTTGGCCAGCCACTTGTTAATCACTTGCATCCTTACCCTAGCCAGCTCCAATGGAGCTAGGTATTTTATGGTGGCGCCATTGATCCATATGTCCTTCCAGAACAGGACGTGCTCGCCCGCCCCTATCTACCATTTGACTAGACTCCCAAAGGTTGTGGTAACATGTTTGTCCACGCCCAGGTTTAGGCCATGCCAAGGCCTAGACCTATTAGTATGCCACAACCACTCCCACTGTAGTCTTAGTGCGATCCTGTGTTTGAATGTTGATGGTGCCCAGCCCTCCTAACTGCTTTGGGCGACAGACCCGTCTCCAATATACAACACACTTTCCACCGTGCACCTTCTCTGATCCAGCCCAAAAGAAGGCGCAACAACCTTTGTCAACACGCTCCAGAGCCCATTTAGGAGCCTCCGCAGTCATCAAGTGGTGGGTACGCGCGCTCTCATGACTTGGTTCACAAGTATAAGCCTCCCAGGGCTAGTGACTAAACCTCTTTTCTAGCTGGGTAGAATGTGTAGTGCCGTATCGATAATGGGATGCCACTGTGATCTTCTCAAGTGCTTGATACTTAGTTGTAAACCAAGGTACTTGCAGGGAAATGTGTTAATCCTCCAGGGTAACACACTTTTGACAAGCTCCTCATCCGCATTCTCTGATCTAATAATAGCCGAGGACTTGGCATAATTCACCTTTACTCCGGAGGCTACTCGAAACATGGTGATGGCCTCTTTCATGAATTGTAGGTCCGACCATGTTGGCTTGATGAATAACACTTCATCATCCGCATATAAGGAGAGTTGTTGCAACGGGGTGCACCCGTTCATGATGATCAATACTCTAGCTTTGTGTGCTTTGATTACAATCTCCATGAGCACATCCATGGCTATAACGAAAACCAAGGGGGATATGGGGTCCCCTTGCCAAAGCCCTTTTGCATGCATGAACTTCTGTCCTGCACATCCATTAACCACCACCCTCGAGTTGTCCGTAGTGAGTAAAGTGGCAATCCAAGATATACACCTCTCCGAAAACCCCTTGGCACGCAAAACCTCGAATAGGAAGGGCCAGGATAGGGAGTCGAAAGCTTTAGAATGTATAGTTTAAGGAGCACTCCATTGGCCTTCCTTCGGTGCAGTCTACGCGCCATCTGCCGTACCAAAAGAGAGTTGTCGTGTAGGTTCCTCCCCTTAATGAACGCGGACTGGTTGATGTGCACCATATCTCCCATGCGCAGTCTGAGTCTAGTAGCTAAAAGCTTCGATGCAAACTTGGGTAAGCTGTGAACAAGGCTGATCGGACAAAAGTAAAAAACAGAGCATGCCTCTGATGATTTAGGAATGAGGGTGATCAAGGCTTGGTTAAGCCGGCCAAAACCACGCCCATTCCAATTGAAAAGTTTGTGCACCACAACAATTAGGCTCACAATCTCCCAAGCTTTTTGGAAAAAACAGTCCAATAAAGCCATCCATCCCAGACGCTCGATATGATGGCAGGTCCTTAATAACCGCCCAAGTTTCCTCCTCCTGGAAAATGCAGTCTTGCTCCGAGTGGTCTGCCCGTGCTATGTCAAGAGCGTCCAGATCCAGAGTAAAATCATGGGCCACATCCTTGCCCAACAGGTCCTTGTAAGCCTTGTGAAAGATGTCCTCTTTTCCTTATTGATCGGTAATGATCCGTCCGTCCATATGAATAGATGAAATGCAATTCTTCATACGCCTCCCGTTTGCAACTAGGTGAAATAGCCGCGTGTTCAAATCTCCTTATCGTAACCAAGTGATCCTGGATCTCTGTCTCGCAATCATCCTCTCGAGCGAGGCCAGAGCCAAAACTAGTTGCTTGAGAGTTCTCCTAAGCCAACGCTCCTCCGCAGATAGAATTCGGGTCTCCTGTGCACCGCAAAATCACTATGTTTGCGATTGCAATTTACAGTTTAATGTTTCCCACTTGCTTCTGGCCCCAAATGGCAAGCGCGTTGGCCGTGTTCTTGAGGAGGGTATCGAGCCTCAGGAAGGGGTCTGAGATGCTAGTGTCGCATACCCAAGCCTCATGTATGACGTCCATAAAACCATCCATCTTAACCCAAAATTTCTCAAAGCGGAACCGCCTTCTGGCCTACATGTGCTCCTCCGAGGCGAGGTGAAGCGGACAATGATCCAAGGACGAAGTTGATAGAGGTTGCAGCAGGCACTCCGGTGATCAAGCTCCGAGTCCACGGAAATAGAAGCGCGGTCAATTTTGTTAAGCGTGGGTACCTCCTGTTCGTTACTCTACGTAAACCTACGTCCATGTAGGAATAGCTCTTTGAGAGCATTATCATCCACGAAGCGCTTGGACTTCCCCATCATCCGACGATCCCATGCCAAATTGTTTTTGTCTGCCGCGTATAAGATGAAGTTGAAGTCCCCGATGACCATCCATGATACAATCCGGTAATGAAATTTGTATCGTTGACAAAGCCAGTCATGATTATTGGGTTAGGGGAGTGTGATATTTTTTTTCTTCCTTTCATTAACGCACATGCTTTTTTGTTGTTGTTGATGTTGTTGAGATTCGCACGGCCTCTTTTGATAGTATTGCATATGTCTGGGTATTCGCAGAAAAGATTATAGGGTTAGGGGCTCTTTTGCTAGCATTGCATATATTTGTGTATTTCATAACCGTATCTAAACATTTTGCAAGTTTTGTTATGTTTGTGTTATTACACGTCAGCAGTTCAAGGACCAAATATATGTAATTTTCTCGACAAAAGACATTACGGTAGAACCTTAGGAAAACCCCAAGCCCAGGCTTCCGCACTGCAAAACCGTCTGAACCGGCGTGATGCTCCACCGGCGGTGCCCCCTCCCCGCCCTGCTCCGCCTCTTCTCCACCACCTGCCGCCGCCGCTCCCGCCTTCCCTCGCAGCCGCATCCCCCGAACACCGACACCCTACCGCCGCTGCCTGTGGCGAAGAAAGTCCCCTTCACCGTGTCGGCGCACGGGAGGTCGTGGAGCGACCCCTACCACTGGATGCGCGACACCTCCGACCCCGACCTCGCCGCCCTCCTCGCCGCCGAGAACACCTACGCAGACGCCTTCGTCTCCTCGGCCGGCGGAGGCGGTCTCCGCGCGCGGCTCGCTGCCGAGATGCGCGCCCGGCTGCCCCCTTCCGCCGTTTCCCCGCCTCAACCCTGGGGCCCTTGGTTCGTGCTGCTCCATTTCGTTTGATCCCGTACAGCATGAGTTGGAACTGTATCGCTAGGGTCTGTCAACTCTGAACTTGTGATGGTTTTATGGTGTTATTAGTTTTGCAATGTAATTGCCGCTGTATGACTGTTTTTTGTGTGTGTGCTGGTGTGGCCAACCTAGTTATAGTTTGTCAGGGAAGGGTTGGGACGTTATACATTTGTTCATTGTTGGGGTTGCCTTTTATGTTTAAGATTTGTGGTTTAGTTGAGCTAATATATCCTTCTAATATAGCATCATGGGAAGTCTTCTTCTAATGCAGGGTCATGTTTTTTTCTTGCACGATTTTAGTGTTAAATTGTTGCTTCTGTCGGATGGAATGAACTGTTCTGTCAAGTTTCATTTGCCACGTCAGGACACGGTTGTGGAATGCACTGTTCGTCTAATCTCCTTGGACATATTGCACTGGTTATATACGCTTCTAACTAGAAACATAGCTTTTACACTCCCATTCAGGAAATAAGGGCTAATGGAAAGACGGGAAAGCATTTTTTAAAATACTTTTTGCTAGGTAACTGATGCTGCACAACAAAATACAATTGCCGTTGTGTCTTACATAGCTCATGTTTGTGTATCCAGGTCATATTACCAGTATGTGCCAAACGGAATGGAGTACCCAGTTTTGTCCAGAAAGCTGAGGCCCTCTGGTGGTTTAGCAGGACGTTTCCTTAGTTATCTTTCTGACTGGGAGAAGGAAGAAGTGTTGCTTGACTGGAATGAGATCGCAGAGAAACTTGGTACGTGCTTTTCTACATAAAGTAGTCTGGTGTGGTCTCCATATTTACACATAATAAACTGATCTGAGCTTCAACTGTATAGTTTAATATAATTTCATCATTATATTTTCTGCAGTTAATTGGGCGTTGCTTATTATCATTGATTTCTTGCGATGGGGACATTTTATTTGCTTGTGCCTGAAAACTGATCAGTGGATCATTTTGTAACTTATGCAGGTTATGTTCACATTGGGAGTTGTCGAATATCTCCTGACCATAGGTTTCTCGCATATACTCTCGATACATCTGGGGGTGAACTGTTTTCGCTGGAAGTGAAAGATCTTCAGTCTAAGCATGTCATTTTTAGTCCGCCAGACAAGGGAATTGTCAGTTTAGCATGGGCTCATGACAGTGAAAATTTATTTTATACTGTCTGTGATGAGACTCTACGTCCCAATCAGTAATTCTCCTTCCTGCAATAGAGTGTTAAGCTCAAGAAGCTTGTAGTTTTTTACTGTATTTGATATGTTTTCATGTTATAGGGTTTTCTGTAAAAAGATGCAGTCAGATGAGGCCGGCCTTTTAGTTTTCATGGAGGATGATGTAAACTGTTGTGTGGATATCACAAGCACAAAAGATTTCAAGTATATCACTGTGAATTCTAACACAAGGACATCATCTGAGGAAGGTTTCTATTTCGACTTTATACCCAATTCGAAATGCATTTTGCGACGTTTACCACATGTCTTGTTTTCGATTGTTCTTTCTGATTTGTGCTTGTGTTGCTGCAGGTTTATGTGATGGAATCTGGTAATGTAAGAGAAGGCTTATGGCCTGTACAAAAACGCACCAACAAAGTACAGTACTTTTTGGAGCATCATAATGGGTTTTTCTATATTCTTACTAATGCACCCTTGAAAGATACTGAAACTGCAGTTGAAGGCTACTACCTGGCCAGGTGTAGGGCTGAGAAATCACTGATGGATAAATGGCAGGTCTCTCCCTCCTTCAGAAAGTAATTTTCTAGGCAGAGTTTATTACTCCCTCTGTTCACAAATATAATATGTTTTTGATATTTCAATATGGACTACATACAGACTGAAATGAGTGAACAAACACACCAAAATGCGTCTATATACATTCGAATCAGAAAAAGGTTAGAACATCTTATATTTGTGAACAGAGTGATATTTGTTAAGACAAAAATATCTTCGTCAGTGATTCAACATTGAGTTCTTCCATATCAAGTGGTTATGATATCTGTATATAAGTAGCATATTCATTGCCAGTATGGATTTTTCAGTTTGTGGCCTGAACGCATTTCGTTGCTGCATATGCATTAGATTTATTTCCATTAGACTTCATACTTTACAAAGTTGCTGCCTGTATTTCTATTGCTAGGTTGTGGCACTCCCTGGGTCGGACTGCACATTTCAGGATATGGATATTTTTCACGAACATTTAGTTCTCTTTCTTCAAAAAGACGGGCTTCCTCTATTTTGCTCCATTGATTTGCCAGTCCAGATCGACTTTCAGGTATAATATTTGACTCCTGTCAAGCTAACGTATTACTATTTGTATGTTTTGACATATTATTCCTAGAGATGTAATACACACTTTGTCTTGGACCATAATGATTTAGATCACCAAATACTACCCACCTTGAAGCATTGACAGTCTTAATTTCACTTTATCTGTTGCACTTCCAATGTATAACCTGTACTCTGATCTTGTCATTCTCTCTACCTTTTCAAATTACGGGTTAGATTGTTGCTACTCATGATTCTGAACACTCCTGTATTATTTATGCTGATGACTTTTGTTTATCTCCCAGGAGCCAAAGGAATTGGGTGATTTCGCTCCATGGTTTTTCCCAATACCTTCAAATTTATGCAGCATTCTTCCTGGGCCCAACAATGATTACATGTCATCTACTTTTCGTCTGGTGGTGTCATCACCAGTGGTACAACATTCAACAAAGTTTTTCATTATTTATCTGCGTCAATGGGTGTTTCCTTATATTCTATGTTGATATTGGTTTCAGCTCTTCTTTGCTCAATTCCCTGGATCTCACTATATGATTTATTTAATAGCACCCAGCAAATCTTTTCTACACACAGACCAGTTCTATCCCTTGCCACTCACATAATGCTGTACAATTTTATGAAGGGTATAATTGAACTGTGTATCATGTAGAAGAATATGACTGAACCAATTATTCATCATGTTAATCTGGTGTTTTATTATGTTAATTGAGCAACATTATTGTACAGTGCATCTATTGTGTTGCTAGAGATAAGTTTTCCCAGTAAATGTTTAATTTTTTTTATTGTAGATTCCAGACTTAACTGTGGATTATGACATGAGAAAGAAGACATTTACTATCGTTGATCAAGAGGAAGTGACTGGCCTTTGTTCAAGTCTATACACAGTAGGACAATCCAATGTTTCAAGCATCCAACAAAATCTGCAGCTCATTGAAGATTCACAAAGTTGGAGTGATCTTTCCAAGTTATTATCTTGTGAGCGGGTCCAAGTTGTTTCACATGATGGTGTCTCAATACCTTTAGTGATCCTGTATTCACGGGAAGCTCATATTCATGGAGAATCACCTGGGATTTTATATGGATATGGAGCTTATGGAGAAGATCTGGATAAAAGCTGGTGTTCTGAGAGGCTTAGTCTGCTTGCTCGAGGTTGGGTTCTTGCATTTGCTGATGTTAGGTACAGTTTGATGCCTGTGGCATTTTTTCAGCTTACAGGACTGCACTTCCTCATCATCATTCAGTATTTCCTAACTCATCTTACAACTTACTGCAGCATGCGAAACTCTGCATTTTCATTTGGTGAACTAGATTATTAAAGAACCAGACTAGCATACCTGCACCCTATACTTGGACTTCCTACAAGTGTGCAACACGATGTCTTTATTCACCAAATCTTATAGTATACAGAACGTTAATTTTATTTTTCACCTGAAAGAGACATTAGGTCCTAGGTTGCTATCATATGAGACGTTGATCCATCATCTTGTGAAAGGTCCGCCTGATTTCACTGTTCTGGAGTAGAGCAGGTTCCTGATATGGCGATCCATGTCACAGGTATAATTTGCTAGAATTGTGTAATATGGCCATTTAATAGTCATAAAGTTCTATCATTTTCTCCATCCAGCGCCATTTGGAGGATATCGCTTCCCTGCAAAAAAATAAATAGAGTTTGGCTGAGTTGACAACTTCAGTGTGGTGTGAATGTGTGACATACCAATACCATCTGCCATTTCTCTAGCATGCTCCACAATAAATTTTTAAAACATGATAGGACAATTGTTTTTGACTTTTCATTCATGATTAGAAGGAAATGCATTTATGATTGACACCGTAAATTTTATGTCCCCGATTGTTTGTAATTCCCTAGCCTAATCATGTAGGGGTGGAGGGGATCCATCATGGCATCTAGCAGGCACCAAAACAAACAAGATAAATTCAATTCAAGATTTTGCGGCATGTGGTATGCATCTTATCAAGGAAGGTTTTGTGCATGAAAGTCGTCTTTGTGCTATGGGCTGCAGTGCTGGTGGTTTGCTGGTTGGGGCGGTTGTTAATATTTTGCCAAACTTATTCTCTGCTGCAGTTCTCAAGGTAAATTTTTGAGCTCTGGGATTTGCTGTGCTTACTCCCATCTCTTTGCTTCTGCTGGTAAATGATGTTTCTGGGTTTTCATGTATCAATGACATGTATTTATACTAAAACAGGTCCCCTTTCTTGATATCTGCAATACAATGTTGGATCCTACGTTACCTCTCACCATCTTGGACTACGAAGAATTTGGTGACCCCAATATCCCCGTTGAATTTGATGCAATCCGTAGTTATTCTCCTTATGACAACTTATCTCCCGGCAAATGTTACCCCTCAATTCTGGTGACTGCCTCTTTTAATGATACAAGGTTTTTGTCTAACTTCATTGCACTCTTGCGATACTGCAGTTTGGATAATTTGTTCTTGTTCCATGTGAAATTTTGAGCTCCCAACCCTAGTCAAGGTTTCCAGCTGTGTACTGTTGGTTTTCTTTTGAATTGCCATAATTTCCTTTTTGTTTGACAGGGTAGGAGTCTGGGAAGCTGCTAAGTGGGTTTCAAAAGTGAGAGATGTCACGTGCCCATCCTGTTCCAAGTCTGTTGTTCTCAAAACTAATATGCAGAGTGGCCATTTTGGTGAGGGTGGACGCTTCATGCGGTGCGAGGAGACAGCCTTCGAGTATGCATTTCTAATGAAGGCATTGGGGATGGATGACATAGCTGCGAAGTAATGAACTAATGCTTAAGGCTTTCCGCACTGTGACACTTCGAAGCAGTAATTGATATCATTACCTGTTGACTGTTGTGGTGACATCTGGCAACCTGGAATGATTCATTGGATCAGATTTGCTCATAGTCCACATTATGGTTGGTTGAAGCGCCATTAATTTGTGGCTTCCTCTATTGGAGAGGGCTAACTGGATCCCTTAGAACATCACAGATGGATGCTGTGCGTTAAGGTGTTAAGGTCAGACATCATCTATCATTCTCCATCAAAATAAAGGTCGGTATCATGGAGTGCATGCCATAGTAGCAGTAGCACGAATATTTGTACAACAGCTGCACGCGGTATCTAACTTCATCTAGGTTATAAAGAAAATCAATCAGGCAATCATCATAAATTATATCGAAGTTGACATACAGCTCTAGCTCGATGCGTCGTCGTCGTCTTCATTGAGATGCTGATGGTGTTAGATATGTAGCTATTGAGCATTGACATTGGTTTTGTACCCTGACTCACATACATGTTGGGTTAGTGTATGTTGATGTCTTGTTTTTTGGCTCCTCTGAATGAGAATGGGCCTCCCTACATTAAGATCAGCTGCAGCCTGCATGTAATATTCACATGTACTACATTTTCTATGTTTTGTTGGTGTAGTCCCAGTTTCTACTCCTTCCGTTCCTAAATTTATGTCTTTAAAGATTCCAATATGGACTACATACAGAGCAAAATGAGTGAATCTACACTCTAAAATACGTCTATATACATCTGTATGTAGTTCGTATCGAAATCTCGGACTTATATTTAGAAACGGAGGGAGTGCGATTTACAATTAGTGGTGAGACTTGTTGAAACGTACTCCCTCGGTTCCAAGTACAAAGTTGAGTCATTTATTTTGGAACGGAGGGAGTAAAGAATATGGGAAAAGCTTCCGTCCGACCTGCTAATCCAACCGATGCATCCGCCTGTTGTCCAGCCATCTTGTGCTCTTATGGTCCCATCTTTCTCTAGAAATATCCGGCTCCAACCAGAGCATCCTTCTTTCGTGAGTCAAAGCCACCACACCGTTATCCATCCAAAATTTCCCACCGCTTCTTTCTCAAGCTCCTGGTCATGGCTCTGCAACTCTGTAGCCTCGTTGCCCTGCCCGTGGCTTTTACTCCTACTGCCGCACTGCGTTGCTACCGACGCTGCTACGAGGGGAAGCGGTCGATGATGTAGGCAAGGTATCGCGTCCCTGGTATTGCAACATCCTCTTTGTTGTAAGAAAAATTTATGCAACATTAGGTATGTTTCAAATCTCTCTTCCGTTGAATTTTTTTTCTGCAACATTAGCTTTGTTGCAGAAAAAATTCTGCAACATCATCGCAGTTGCAAAGTTTTCTGCAACAATACCATTGTTGCAAAAGTTACATCACGTCTCCGCACAAAGTCTCTGTTTCAGCAACAACCAACTTGTTGCAATTTTGTGATGCTCACCTGAAGAGATCTAACGATGTAGGAGGTGGGCTTATTTCTGCAACACCGCGCCTGTTGCAAAAGAGAGGTGGGGAACGTGGGTTGTACATTGGACGGCCAGCAGCGCGTCCATCCAACGGCCAGCCAGGCGGATGTTTGCAATTCATCCACCGGCGGACGCCTAGCAACCCCCAATGAATATTACATTCCCACCACTTCTTTAAAGTCAGCTGATCCCTAGTACTTGTATTTATCTCCACGTGCACACATGCTACATCATCCACTACAATTTCTCTTAACATGCTACATCACCATCCACTACTATTTCTCTTAACATGCATGGGGCATGTACATTAGTACAGACATCCATCGTCTGCAGTATCTATCCACATCACCAATAAACGACATGAGAAATAATACATACACCGAGGTGTCTATTTGGCTGGCTATAACACACCAACGATATGTAAATCATGCTAATCAACCCTGCAAGTAGGACCCACATCTCATTGACTGCATCTGTTCTTTCCCACAAAATAAAAAAAGTTCATCGAATACATTTGATTCACAGAACAATTCAGAAGCACCGATTTCATTCCTATAGATAATTGTCCATGTGTTGCAACGGGGTGTACCGCGTACATATTCTAGTGGCTGAGTAACAATTGTGTCTAACATACTTGCACGTGAATAATTGATTCCTTCACGTGATAGTAGAGATAGAGTTAGGAAAGGAAGGATGATCGATTGTGATTGATTTCTCCCATGAATTTATTGTGTTACAAATAATTACTGATCATGATTGATTTCTTCACGTAAATTTACTGCATTACCAAATATTAATTTAATTTGACCGGCAGATAAAAACCATTGTCAAAGAAAATTAGGAGGGATGTAAAACCAGTGGAATGGTGGAGGTAACATAGGATGGGAGGGGGACGAAGGATGGCAGAACAAAATTTGACGTAAGATGGAACCTTACGTCATTTTTAGTTAGTAGAGAAATGGGAGCGGAAAATTTATTGCACTTCTACTTACTTCCTCCGTCCGGAAATACTTGTCATCAAAATGAATAAAACGAGATGTATTTAGATGTATTATAGTTCTAGATATATCTCTTTTTGTTCATTTTGATGACAAGTATTTTCGGACGAAGGGAGTACATTCATAGAACACCTAATTAGTTGAACTAAACTAATTATTTAATTAACTAGTTTCCGTATGCCATGACCATCCCTAGTTGCGGCCACCACCAACGCCATGATCGGTGTAGAATGCGGCAAGACGAGCCTCAATGGCCTTGAAATGTGCCTATGCGGTCCAGTCCTAGCCTAGCCATTTGTGGGCGCCGTCGGCCCTGGCCGGACATTCGTCTGTGTCAGGGGCCCAAATCCGCCGCCTCCTGACATGCCTCTTTGGCCACCTCCATCTGGACCCACTCTTTAGGTGAGGGGATCTGGCTATTCCACATTATCTTCTCCAAAATTGAAGACGAGGGGAGCTCCTCTTGGTGCGCCATTGAAGACGGGGGTGGTGGATTGGAGGTTGGCGAGATGAGAATGGGAGGCATCGGAGAGAGGATTAAAGTAAGAGAGGGGAGGGCAGTGGCCTTTTATATGCCACCACGGGCACCATTAAGGAGGTAGTTAGAGAGGCGGGAAACGGTGGGCTGTCAAAGGTTGTGTCTCCTATTGAGAAACGCCGCCGCAGACTGCTCGCATGCCTCCCGACAACTTAGATTGTCACGGTTGTTCATACGCTTCCCTCACCTGCTCACATGCAAGCGAGGCGATGATGTGGCATGACAGGCCATCCGACAGGCCACCGCCGTTGGTGGTGCGTGGGAGGTCGGCAGCTTCAAACCCCATGCATGGCACAAGGAGGAAGAAGTTGAAACTTTCCTCCCGCACTGGCGATTGGGTATGGAGCGAGCTCAATATTTGCCCTCCTACCCTACAAATATGAAGGCTGCGAGCTTGTTTATGAACAAGCTCCATAAATTATTGCGATTTGAGGGCATATGGCAACTCCGCTAGAGTGCCATTTTGACCTAGAAACGTCAAATTGGTGGTTGTTATGACGATCGGGACCATATGACGACTCCGCTAGAGTTGCTCTAAATCCCCGTCACTTCTATTTCTCTCGACATGCACACATGTCATCTCATCACACATGCAACTCTATCATCCCACTTTTTTTTTCTTTTTTTAGGGGACACTTTTATTTTTCTTAATATACATGAAAAATGCTATTTATACTATTTCTCACAACATGCACACATCTCACTTCAAAAACCCAATTACCTTTTCTTTTTCTTTCAACAATGCATGAAAAATATTAATTGCATTTCATAAATATTTATAACTATATAATACAAATGGACAAATTCTATGCATTTTTAGTCTTAATTGTCATATTTAAATTCTAGACAACCAAATTTCATCAAAATAAAATTAGTCATGCTACATGTACAAAAGGTTACTTATTTTTTTTACACGCAAACTGTTGTGGGGGATTCTGAATGGTAATAGGGGATGAAGGCGCCCACCCCAGTTGAATTCAGCGGGGGAGAGAGAATTATAGTTTAGAAAATCAAGCAAAACCATTATAGATTGTTTGTAGGTCTAACATTATTGAAATAAAATACTACAACCAATTCCCGCAACAACGCGTGGGGGTAAGTCTAGTTCTACCAAGGCCTACAAAAAGGGTTTCGCTCGCTCCCCACCTGATACGTCTCAAACGTATCTACTTTTCCAAACACTTTCGCTATTGTTTTGCCCTCATTCTTGCATGATTTGAACTAAACTAACCCGGATTGACGCTGTTTTCAGCAGAGCTGCCTGTATGGTTTTATTGTGTGCAGGAAAATGGATTTTTAGGTGTCTCGGAAAATTCCAAGAAAAATCACAGAAAATCCACGCACCCGAAGGGCCATTGTGCCAAAAGTGGGGCCAGAGGGCAGCCAGGGGGGCCCGAGGCGCCCTGCTGGCGTGACCCCACCCCTGGCCGCGCCAGGAGGCCGCCTGGGAGGGTCCTCCCCCTCTGGTGCCCTACCTTGGCTCCTATTTATTCCCGTGGCGAGGAAACCCCAGAACAAAAGTCGTTTTTCCAGTTTCCCTCGCGGAGCCGCCGCCACCCTCTGTTCTTCTTCGGGAGGGCTAATCTGGAGGCTGATTTGGCCTCCGGAGAGGGGAGATCGTCGCCATCGTCATCATCATCACCACTCCATCCTCCCTCCATGACTTCTCCTTCCATGTGTGAGTAATTCCCTGCTGTAGGCAAAGGGGATGGTAGGGATTGGATGAATTAGATCATGTAATAGTTTATCAGATTGTTGGGGGCATGTTGCCTATCATCTACTTTGGTGTTTATCATCTTTGCTTCAACTTGTTGCTCTTAATGCTTGTCACTTTGGGCCCGAGTGCCATGTTTTCAGATCTGAACCCTATGTGTTTGCATGAATATATTTGTGTTCTTGATCCTATCTATGAGTTGTTTGCACCTATTATGGTCCGGAACCGGCGATCCCAAAGGTGACAGCTTGGGACACCAAAGGGGATGGTCCATAATTTGAGGATTCCATGTATCCATTGAGTTTATTGCTTTGTTCCGGTGCTCTTTGACAGGAGTATCTTAATCTCCATAAGTTCCTTTTGGCCCCGTTCGTAGCGGGATGGTAGGACAAAAGATGTTGTGTAAGTTCTTATTGCAAGCACGTACAACTACCTGTGGGATACATGCCTAATGTTTGATATTTGCCTAGATGATCATTACTTTTCTGTGTGCCTTGCCCCAAGTTAGATTCATGATGTATCTCATCCATGCAGCGCCCAACCATCCATCTCCCTAGCCTACAGTGTTTCAATCCTGCTGGTTATTAGTTGTTACTTTTGCTGTTTACTTTTGCTGTCACCACCATCCCCATCATATCACCGTTACCACTTATCGTTTGTTGCAAGTAAGTATATTTCAGGTGCGGTTGAATTGACAACTCAACTGTCAAAGCTTATAAATACTCTTTGGCTCCCCGTGTGTCGAATCTATAAATTGGGTTATTCTTACCCGCGAAGACTATCTCGATCCCTTATGGTTGAGGGTTATCAAGTACCGTTTTCTGGCGCCGTTGCCGGGGAGCATAGCAATATTTACAAGTCTACTTGAAGTATCCTACCTGCTGCACTTCATCCGCTATGGGTAAGAAAGGAGACCCCCAAGGTTCCGATCTTACTATCCACTACAAGAAGAGGTACTGTTCTGAACACTAGTGCTACACTTGATTCACCTTTTGTTATGAGTAAGTTTGCCTCACCACCACCACATGATGCTTCTACTGAATCTGTTACTATGTCCGATACTTTTGATGATGCTTCTACTACTCTTGATGATATTGGTTCACTTGGTTATGCTCTTGAGAAACAGATCGCTGCTGCTGCAAAAAAATCTGGAATTGAAATTCCTGTTACTCGCTACCCTATTGGTGGAACTTATGATTATCCTGATTTAAGTAAACTCAAGGAGAGACTCCTTGATGATGATTACATTATGCTTGATGATGATTTATGCAGGGAACTGACAGAGTTTGCCGACTCTGACCCTGAAGCTATTAAGAAGCTGCTTGAAAAACACTCCTTGAAGAACAAGACTGTTCCTGATCCTGAATTTGCTACATCTCCTATATGCATCAATGATCCTGGTTATGATTTCTCTGTTGATCTTTCACTTATATCTATGGTTGAAGCTGACCCCTTTTATGGCAGAGAAAATGATGATGCTATTGCACACCTGACCAAACTCACTGAGTTGGGTGGCTTGTTTACCACGAATGAAAAGATACGAAACTTTTATGTGACTAAGCTTCTTCCTTTCTCTTTGAAGGAAGGTGCTAAAACATGGTATGATGCACTACCACGTGGTTCCATTAAGAGTCCTCAAGACTTAGCACACTCTTTTGTTGATAAGTACTTTCCTGCTCATATGCAACATGCTGCTTTACAAAGAATTTATAACTTTAAACAGTTGCAGGATGAGCACCTCCCTAAAGCTTGGGGGAGGTACTGTAGTCTGATCCAGGCTAGACCAGGACATGGAGTCCCTAAGAATGAATTAATCGATATATTTTATGCTGGTCTAACTGATGAATCCAGGTCCTATTTGGATAGTTGTGCTGGTTGTGTTTTCAGGAAAAGAACACCGGACGATGCAGAAGAATTGATGGGTAGGATTGCCAAAAACCATGAAGATTGGTCCGTCCCTGAACCACCTCCACCACCAAAGAAGAGGGGCATGCTTGTTCTAAGCCCCGAAGATATGCAAGAAGCAAAGAAGTCTATTAAAGAGAAGGGTATTAAAACTGAAGACGTGAAGAATCTACCCCCTATTGAGGAGTTGTGTGAGCCTACCTCTCACCCTCCTATGGTAGAGGTACACTCTCTTTTAGATTTCAACGCAAGTGACATCCCTCATGGTAAGCCTCCTGATCAATGTTTAGATGAGCTTGATAATTTTATTATGAAGCAAAGTCATTTTAATGAGAGGATACAAAGTCAATTGCATGATAATTCCCTTGCTATCAAAAGTTTGCTTGATGTTCTAGGTAGAACAGTTAATGATGTTAAATGTCTTGTGAAGCATTTTCATATGGTTCAAACTCAGCTTGAACAAATTTCTAATGTGCAAAAAGATTTGCTTGCTAACAATACCAAACAAGATGATTTACAGGCCTTCGGGATTAAGACCCGAGGAGGAACTAGTACTCAAGATCCTCTCTATCCAGAGGGGCATCCGAGGAGAATCGAGCAAGATTCTCAAATGCAGGAAGAAGAAATTGTTGGCTCTCCAAAGAAGAAGAAACACAAGGAGGCTGACAATTCCAATGATCCTATTACAATTGAAGAGCCAGCTGTTGATCCCAACAGTATATCTACCTCCGATGCTGGGACTGAAGACGGTGCCGAACTTGAAGATAAGGATAAGGAGAAGAATGATCCGCCTGAAGTTCGAGAAGAAGAAGCACCTGACAAACGCAAGAAGTACACTAGAGAAGACTTCGTCGCAAGAAGACATGGGAAGGAAAGAGAACCATGGATACAGAAACCCATGCCCTTTCCAGGTAAGTCTCTCAAATCTAAAGAAGAAGAGCATTACAATAAGTTTTGTGAGTGGATGAAACCTCTTTTTCTTCAAATCCCTTTGACTGATGCTATTAAGTTACCTCCCTATTCAAAATATATGAAAGATATTGTTACTAATAAAAGAAAAGTTCCTGATGAAGCAATATCTACTATGCTTGATAACTACTCTTTCAGTGGCAAGATTCCTGAGAAGCTTGGTGATCCAGGTATACCCACCATTCCTTGCTCCATAAAGAATAATTATGTCAAAATTGCTTTATGTGATCTTGGAGCAGGAGTGAGTGTTATGCCTTTCTCTCTTTACAAGAGGCTTTGTTTAGAGAAACTAATTCCTACAGATATCTCTCTTCAGATGGCTGACAAGTCAACAGCCGTCCCGATAGGTATTTGTGAGGATGTTCCCGTAGAAGTTGCTAATTGTTTGATCCTTACTGATTTTGTCGTGCTTGACATGCCCGAGGATGGGAGCATGTCCATTATTCTTGGTAGACCTTTTCTTAACACCGCAGGTGCTATTATTGATTGCAATAAAGGAAAGGTTACCTTCAATGTGAATGATAAAGAACACACGGTGTATTTTCCAAAGAAGACCGACAAGAGGCATGGCCTCAACTCTATAGAAAATATCGAGACCGTGAAGATTGGAGAATGGGACTGTCCACTACATGTGCACCACAAATACAAAACTATTATGGTGGGGACAATGTCCATTAAAGTAAAGGTGCAATGATCACTTCGTAAGAGGTGGGACTTTTTGCTCTATATATCGCCGGTTTGTTGGTAAGACTTGATCAACCTTACTAGTGAGCATGTTTTATATAGGTAAAAAGTTGAGCTTGTTATGTTTTCATTTGTTTTAGCTTTTGTTCTCCTTGCTGTACCAAGTGTTTGTGTTTTTGAAGCTTCACAATACTAATCACTGCTTTAAGTTTTCAGAAAGTTTTGCAGCTTTTTGAACTTCAAAAATTTTTCAACAGTGAAGTTTTCAGAAAAATTCCAGAAAAATAAAATAAAAATTCCATGCCGGGAGTGACCCAGAGGCACCTGGGGCTGACCAGGGGGGGCCACCAGTGCCCCAGGCGGCCAGCTGGCGCGGCCTGCCCCCTGGCCGCGCCCATAGGGCGCCTAGGGCCCACAGGTCCCGCCTCCAGGTGAGTCTTCTTCCTCTCTCTCTCTTTCTCTCCGAAAACACGAGTTCTGCACCTGTTCTTGCGTTCTTGCTGTTCTTGGAGGCAATTTTCGATCTCTCTCTACAGCCTATCATTCGAGCTGAGATTTTGAACAAATACTCCCTGGTATGTAACTCCTCCACCCCTCCAATTAGATTTTTGGTTGGTGGCTTCATTTGTGAGTATTTAGTAGTTCTTGGTGCTGTGTAGATGAGCTTGCATGCATGTGTAGAAATTTATTTTCCAAGTTTTGATGCAAGTTTATGCCTTAGGTAAGTGAGTTGAGTAGTTTGCCTTAACCCACTTTGTTTAAATCCTTGTTTTTGTAATTTGCCAAAAATTTCAGAAATGAGTTTGTTAGGAAGGTGAAAGGATCGAGATGGACCTAGAGGGGGGGGGGGTGAATAGGTACAATTCTAAATTTTAATTGTTACTTAGCAATTTTTAGGCAATGGCACTAAATATGAAAGTGAGCCTAACAATTGCAAGTAAGATGCTTAACAAGTTAAGCAAGCTACACGGGTAGGTAGGTAAAGTAACACAATGAGATATAAGTAATAACTTAAAGAACAAGTAACCACAAGTAGAAAGTTTAGGTTAGGAATAACCGAAACTTCGAGAGACGAGGATGTATGCCGATGTTCACTTCCTTGGAGGGAAGCTACGTCACCGTTTAGAGAGGTGGGTGCTACCACGAAGGCACACCAACGCCACGAAGGCTCACCCTATTCTCTCTTTGAGATATCACCACGAAGGCGATTCCCAACCACTAGTGGTAAGCCTTTAGGTGGCCTCCAAACCCTTACAAACTTTTCCGGGGGGTAATCACAGAGTTTGATTCCTCACCGAAAGACTCCTACCGCCTAGGAGTCTCCAACCTCCAAGAGTACCAAGAACAATGAAGTAAAGCTCAAGACTTGCTCAAATCACAAATTCCTTTGGTGCAAAGAAGAGGAGGGAGTGGATCTATCACTTGATTGGACAACTTCTCACAAATGTCTTCAAATCCTTTTGGGATCTAAGATTTGGTGTATCAAGGTGAGAGAGAGTGTGAATGTGTTCTTGAGTAAGCTCAAAGTGAGTGGTCAACCTCTCTTGTGGAAGAAAGGACTATATATAGTCATAGAGGAGAGAGGTGACCGTTGTACAGAAAAACGTACAGCATGTGTCGGACATCCGGTCATTACCGGACGTCCGGTGGCATAGGTAGCACCGGACGTCCGACGGAGGCCGGACGTCCGGAGCCTGACAGTTCACCAGACGGGGCCACGTATACTGCTGTGTGTACAGGTGACCGGACGTCCGGAAGATTCCGGACATCCGCTAATTCTTTCTGTGAAGAAGTGCCGGACGTCCGGAGTGTGCCGGACGTCCGTTAGGCGCTGAAGGACCGGTCGTCCGGAGGAGACCGGAAAACCGCTGTATAGTTTCTTTTGAGGAATACCAGACATCCGAAAGAGGTCGGTCGTCCGTTAGGCGCTGAGTGACCGGACGTCCGGAAGATACCGGTCGTCCGGTAGGCTGTGAAGGTCCGGACGTCCTGAGAGTGCCGAACGTCCGGAGATAACTGGACACATAGGTTTAGTTACAATACTTCTAGGTGCACAGAATATTATACTTGGTATGGATAAAGTAGAGACAGTGTGGGAGGATACTTTGTATGTTTTGAGCAAGTCTTTCACAATATCCATTGATCCCCTCTTAATAGTGCGGGATCCCTATACTCAGAATCAACCTGAAAATCAAGCTAGAAGCTATCATCTTTTATGTCCGTTCTTGAGCAATGTAGATTTGTCTATATTCATGATCCACGCACGCATTGAGACATAATCCTGAGATATACTTGATAAACATGATTAGTCCCATATATGCATGTT
Source organism: Secale cereale (assembly GCA_902687465.1). Taxonomy (NCBI): domain Eukaryota; kingdom Viridiplantae; phylum Streptophyta; class Magnoliopsida; order Poales; family Poaceae; genus Secale; species Secale cereale. The sequence continues at coordinate 549,684,811 of LR738713.1, read as the reverse complement.
GTCATCATTTATCAAAATATAATTAAAGGCAAGATTGCACTTTCAATCTCCCCCTTTTTGGTAGTTGATGACAACATGCATGCATTTCTCAAAGAATTGTATTAAAGGTTTTCAAATATCGAAATGATGTTATAGAGCTCCCCCTCAATAGGTGCATGAACAATAATAAACAAGGGGAGAGGAGCTCCCCCTCAATATGATATCATGACAATCTCTTTCACAGATTTCATAGGAAACTTATACACGAGATATCATACATAAAACCTCATACCCATGATATAACACAACAGTTCCATAGATATATAGGTGCATCACATAATAGATAAGGTTTCAACACAGAGTTCATCATAACAGGTTCACATCATAGGTTCGATACAAATCTCACATCATTACATAAATAGATAAGTTCTTAGTGAAATGCCTACTCCCCCTTTGGCAGCTACTACCCAAAAGGTGTCAGACCATCAGAAAGCATCATCATCATCATCGTGAGTACCACTGCCACCAGCCTCGTCAAGGAATTCAGACCACTCAGGACCCGAGGGGAAGCCAAAGTCAGAAGGCGGAACATCCGGAAGTCGTTCATCATCACTCACATCGAATACTCCAGATTCTCTTAGACGAGCCTTCAGAGCATTCTTGGAAGTAACCATGCGAGTGACTACATCGTGGTTCTGGGAACACTGAAAGGTGATGGCCTTCATCATGGCAGAGTGAGCTTTCCCAAGAAAGCGAGCAATGCGTCCAAGGGATGAAGACCCGGAATGAGTAGTGGGAGGAAAATGAGCAGCAGTTCGACGAGGATGAGTGGAGGAGGAGGGCCTCACCCAGTCATCTGCCATGTGGGATGGAATGACCCACTGCTCATGTAAATGAGTGCGGACAATGGGAAAGGGAGCCACACTCTCAATAAAGGCCTGAAGATAGGGGGCATGAGGAAAGGCTCGCTTGAATTGGAAGGAAGCGAGACGGATCTCATGCCACAGAAAGTGCGGAACATTTATCTTTCCTTTAGGTGCCGTGTAGAGACGATGCATTAGGTCAATGCAATAGCTATTGCACGACCCTTTGCCTCCCATTTTAGGATAGACGGTGCGAATGACACACTGAAAAATGATGTAAAAAGGGAGAGCGCCAAATTGACACTTGGTTTAGATCTTTTTCTTTCTCCTCCTTAGTCATTTCAGCGATGGGTTTGAGGAGATCCATGCAAACATTTATGCCTTTGGGCTTATGGCGGGGATCATCTTTGTGTATTTTGAACCCACTATCAGGAAAGCCCAGAGCAGCCACAAATTGAGAGTATGAGGCTGTAAGCACTGTGTCGGAGGTCATCCAAGTGACAGTGTTGTTGGGGTGAAAATGACATGTGGCATAAAATTGATGGATCGCAGCATTACTAAAATCATGCTGAAAGGAAAAAGGAGCAGCGAGACCCGAAGTCTCAATGAGTTCAATGGCTCCCGGATACTTCTCCGGATGAGAACGAATGTGCTCAAGATCAATGCACAAATGTAAGGACAGACCTTTAGGTAAAATGACAGTGGTGAAAATGTCTGCCTGGACATTGGTGCGAAAACGATCATCCGTGGAGTCGCTCGCAACCGTAAATTGGTCTACATCACGGCGAAGAGTAAGATATGATGTGATGGGAATGGTGTTGAATCGCTTAACCTTTCGACCGTGAGAGAGAGGAGGCTCAAGGGAGATGTGACGAGCATCACCTTGAGGCTGAACTGGTGGAGGAGGTGGCTTAAACGTGGGTCGCCGAGTCCCGGGCTTGGGTGCAGCAGTGTGGGAAGAGCCAAGGTCCTCCCTCTCCATAGCTGCGAGTTCATCCTCAAAATCTGATTCCTCCGATGAGGAGTCGCTTGTGGGGCTGCGAGGCGGAGCGACGCGCTTCTTAGCGCGAGCATGTTCTTGTGAGTCATCAGAGCCACCACGACGAGATGGGCGAGCAATCCCACCGGTGGCCTCCTTGCGTGCGGAGTGTTTAACCTTCGGCATTCCGTCCTAGAATAAGAAAAAAGGACCCACAATCACCACACTACTCTCATAGATCGAGGGCAAACCCGAGGGATGAGAGGAGGGGAAGAAGAGGGGGAAACCTTGGAGTGAAGATGCGAGACGGAGAGAGGCCGGCGAGGGAACCAGGCGACCAGCCCGGCTTATGGACAGACGAGGGCCCCCTCCTGGCGGCGGCCAGAAAAAGGGTTCCAGCGGCGACGGCGGTCAGACGATGAGGTCCAGCGGCGGCGGCCAGGAGATAGGGACGGGGGATGAAGATTTTAGGGTAAAACTGCCCCTCCCCACGCGGCCCGCCTTATATATGGGCCAGGGATATACCGGACGACCGGCGGTTTCCGGACGTCCGGTCCTAGTATAATTAGCGGATATCCGACAGTACCGGACGTCCGGCATAGGATTGACAGAAGGGTTTTGTCGGACGTCCGGAACGTACCGGACATCCGGACGCACTCGAAACACCGGATGTCCGGAAAGTACCGGACGACCGGAGGGTCAGAGATGATGTATGGCTTGGGGCATTTTGTAGGGAGATGATGGATGATGCTTGCATGAATCTCAGAAACGATAAAATAACTTGCTTGGTTACTATGGTTACTCTACGAGTGGTGGTTGATGTCACCATGTTTGAGCATATGTGATATGAGACCTCAAGAATGTTGACTTGGGTGCATAGTCACTACTCCATCATATTAAAGCACCACATGATATGGTAAGCTTTGAGAGTGTTTGTTCTTTTTATGCATTGTATAGGAAGTAGAGTACTCATGAGTTGAGTGTCTCCCCCTAAATATATGCCTACATCAAGACGAGATATTAAGTTTATGCATGAATGGGTACTAGATTTCACATAATATTGTCAAGCTCCAAGATACCAAGTTCACGCCTAAGTCGACAAAACCTAGCTTCATCCAATGGCTTCGTGAAGATGTCTGCAAGTTGCATTTCTGTACCAATGTGGGCAACATCAATGTCACCCTTTTCCACATGATCTCTCAAGAAATGATACCTAATGTCAATGTGCTTGGTGCGAAGATGATCTTTGGGATTTTCAGCAATGTTGATTGCACTTTCATTATCACATAGAAGAGGCACATGTCGATAGGTGATCCCGTAATCCTTCAAAGTCTGCCTCATCCATAGTAATTGAGTTCCACAACTGGCAGCTGCAATGTATTCTTCTTCACAGCTGGAAAGGGCGATACAATTTTGTTTCTTGGAGGACCAACTTACCAATGAGCGTCCAAGAAATTGACATGCACCGGAGGTAGACTTGCCGTCCACTTTGTCACCAGCCCAATCAGCATCCGTGTACCCAATAAGATCAAACTTAGCATCCTTGGGGTACCATAGACCCAACTTTGGGGTGTGAACAAGGTATCTAAGAATATGCTTAACCGCTTTATGATGGCTTTCCCTAGGGGAAGCTTGAAATCTAGCACACATGCATACGCTAAACATGATGTCTGGTCTAGATGTACAAAGATAAAGCAATGAACCAATCATAGAGCGATAAATATATGGGTCAAAAGGAATACCATTTGTGTCTTGTGTGAGGGCAATTGTGGTTGGCATGGGTGTCTTACATGGACTAGCATCAGACATGCCAAACTTTTCTAGGATGTCCTTGAGGTATTTTGCTTGAGACAAAAAGATTCCTTCTTGAAATTGTTGAATTTGAAATCCGAGGAAAAATTTCAAATCCGCATTGAGCGACATTTCAAAATTCTTGGTCATTGAAGCCGCAAACTTCTTGCATAAATGAATGTTAGGAGAACCAAAGATTATGTCGTCTACATAGATTTGGCATAATATCAAATCACCCTTGTGTCTCTTAGTAAAAAGAGTGGGATCGATCACCCCTCTCACAAAACCATCATCGAGTAGAAACTTCTTAAGATGATCATACCAAGCACGAGGTGCTTGTTTAAGGCCATACAAGGCCTTATGAAGTTTGTACACATAGTTTTTGTGATCGGGATCAACGAACCCAGGTGGTTGTGATACATATACTTCTTCTTGTAGAGGACCGTTAAGGAAAGCACTCTTCACATCCATTTGATGTAATGTAAATCCATTGAAAGCAGCATAAGCAAGTAAGATGCGAATAGATTCGAGATGGGTAACGGGAGCAAAGGTCTCACCAAAGTCCAACCTTCGACTTGTGAGTACGCTTGTGCCACTAACCTTGCCTTGTTGCGGATGATGACACCATTCTCATCTTGCTTGTTCTTGAAAATCCATTTTGTTCCAATGACATTGTGTTCTGTAGTTGGTCTCTCCACCAGAGACCATACTTGGTTGCGTTCAAAACTGTTCAACTCTTCTTGCATTGCCACGAGCCAATCGTTGTCCATTAATGTGTCTTGTACCTTGACTGGCTCAATACTAGACACAAACAAGAAGTGAGCACAAAAGTTTGTCAATTGTTTACGAGTGACCCTACCTTCGGATATGCCAGTGAGAATTTTGTCAACATCAACACGTCCGGCCACACGAGGCATGATGGAGGTGAGAGTTTCACGAGGTTCAACTTCATGTCCATCATCCACGTCCTCAACATATGGATCATTGATGTGAGGTGGAAGATCTTCTTCTTCATGTTGCATTTGTTGAGGTTCATCATCTTCTTCTTCATGTTGCATTTGTTGAGGTTCATCATCCCTGATTGCACTTTCTTGCTCTTGGTCTTGTTGAGGATGATCATGGTGAAGGACTTGATCATCATTAGGTGCTTGAGTTCTGGGCATTGGTTGAGGATTTTGATCTTGTGGTGGCGTGGGTGTTGTAATGGTTGGATATATAGGAAGTCGTGCGTCGTTTTCCATATCATCATGAGGTTCTTGTTCCATTGGAAGAAGAGCACCAACACCCATGTCCAAGATATCTTGAGAGGAATCTTCATCACCTGCATCACTTAGATCAACTTGCTCTCCATGAGAGCCATTAAATTCATCAAACACCACGTCACAAGTTTCTACAACACATCCATTGGATTTGTTGTAGACCCTATAGGCGTGGGAGTTTGATCCATAACCAACAAATATACCCTCAATAGTTTTGGATTGAAATTTTCCTAATCGTTCTTTCTTGTTGAGTAAGAAGCACTTACATCCGAACACACGGAAGTACTTGACATTTGGTTTGTTTCCGGTTAGGAGCTCATATGGGGTCTTTTCCAAGATTGTGCGGAGGAAAAGACGGTTTGAGGCATGACATGCAGTGTTGACGGCCTCAGCCCAAAAGTTATGTGGTGACTTGTACTCATCCAACATTGACCTTGCCATCTCCACAAGGGTACGGTTCTTTCTTTCAGCCACACCATTTTGTTGAGGAGTGTAGGGGGCGGAGTATTGATGCTCAATCCCTTCGTCACTGAGAAACTCTTCCAAGGTGTAATTTTTGAACTCGGAGCCATTGTCACTTCTTATTGCCAAGATTTCTTTGTCAAATTTGTGTTGAGCTTGTTTGGCAAAATCAATGAAGGTGAACTTCGTCTCGTCTTTGGATTTGAGGAAGAACACCCATGTGTATCTTGAGTAATCATCAACAATGACAATACCATACTTTTTCCCACCAAGACTATCCCATGAAGGAGGCCCAAAGAGATCCACATGAAGGAGCTCCAAAGGCCTTGATGTAGATACAATATTCTTGGGTGGGTGTTTTGATTGGTGTTGCTTCCCGGCTATGCATGCACTACACACACGATCTTTCTCAAAAGAAATATTAGTTAATCCAAGGATGTGATTCCCCTTTAAGAGGTCTTGAAGATTTCTCATGCCGACATGGGCTAGCCGGCGATGCCATAGCCATCCCTTGTCGGCTTTGGCCATTAGACAAGTTGCATGGAAGGTACTCTCTTTTGACAAATCAACCGTGTAAAGGTTGCCATCCAACTTTCCAACAAAGGCCACTTCAAGAGTATCTCTCTTAAAGACTTTCACATCCGTTAGTCCAAACAGTGTATCATAACCAACAGAAGCCAATTGACGAACGGAAAGTAAATGATATTTTAGAGATTGGACAAGCATGACATTTGCAAGTGACATGTCATTTGTGATAGCCACCTTACCCAATCCAAGTACCTGTCCTTTCGTTCCTCCACCGAACACGATGCTCATAAATGGTTGAATGGCTTCCATAAAATCGTAGAGCAATTTTCCGTCTCCGGTCATATGGTTGGTGCATCCACTATCGATCACCCATTTGACTCCACCGGAGAAGGCAACCTACACACAATTCATTACTTGGTTAGAGGCACCCATTTTGCAATGGGACCTCTCACATTAGTCACAAGGGTCTTAGGAACCCAAATAGCATAGAAATGAAATGCATTATGGTGGCCAACAAATTTTGCATAGACCTCTCCATTCTTTGTTTTACGAAGTACATAGGATGGAGGCATGAAACCCTTAGGTTTGATGGGAGTGGGTTGGTCCCTAGTGGCCTTTCCACTCATAACCTTGTTGACTTGACTCCCCCCTTTCTTCCTCTGCCCTTCGCGTACAAACGTCTCCTTGAGAGGAGTGGTGCACTTTTGAGTGGAGGTTTTTGTCTTGCTTGTGCTTGGGTCGTACCCAAGCCCTTCCTTTGCGAAAACTTCATTGTGACGGCTCAATACTTCATTAAGGTTCTTTTGTCCTTGAGCACAAGTCATGAGTCCTTTCTCGAGCTGTGCTTTTAGAAATCGATTTTCCTCACAAATAGATGCTAGATCATAACTTGCGTTAGTAGTACAGGCATCAACATTTATAACAGGAGAGGAGTAAGCCTTGGCTATAGTTTCAAGATAAGTAGCTTTGAGTGTCTCAAAGCTCTTTGTAAGAAGGGTGAGCTCTTCTTCTTTAGTCTTAAGAGACACAGATAGAAGCTCACACTCCTTAGAGAGAGTAGCATGAGACCTCATAAGTTTGCTCTTATCATTCATCAACTCCTTGAAGGAGCTTTCAACCTTTTCCAAGGAAACAAGTTTCTTGACATATTCATCAAGGTTTGTACCAATTTTTATGCACAGTTCATCATTTTTTGCTTCCTCATATAGGACTTTCCGCTCAAGGATTTCGTATTTTTCCTTTTCCTCGGTGACGAGGGTTTCGAGTTCCTTAATGGTGACGGTGTGCTTACCCACCATCTCCATAAGCATACGAAACATAGTGAGTTTCTTTCCTTTGAGGGAACACATGAATTTTTCTAGTTTAGCATACATAGGATCATTCTCATCATTATCCTCATGATTATCCTCCGCATCATCAAGAGTTGGTGGAGAGAAAAGAGGAGGTTCCGAACGAGAGGTTACCTTCACTTTGTCTGAAGAGGTTTGTTGCTCATGGTCCTCAACAATGGCGTTGGCCATCAAACACTTGTGTGCGTTGCCCTTGTAGTCTTTCATGTAGTTGTAGGTGACAACTTCACCACTTTTCTTGACTAGTCTCAAGGTGTTTTGAGAATCTTGAGCAACACTGGAAACACCTCCAACATCATCGGGATCGGATTCTTCTTGGGCAATCATAGCCCTTCCATCTTTCTTCTTAAGCTTGGAGTTCATAGGGTTTGGCAATTTCTTCTTTACAAAGTTCTTGGGGAATCTGGGCTTATCTTCTCTCTTCTCATATGGGCACTCATTGGAGAAGTGATCCGTCTCGTCACAGTTGTAGCAACTTCGGACCTTCTTCTTTTGAAATTTCCCTTTGAATTTTCCTGCGCTGAACTTCTTCACAAAGAGAGCAATGTCTTCATATGAGGGTCCCTCTTCATAGTCACTTTCATCACTTTCTTCATCATCTTCATCCTCACTTTCTTCTTCTTCACACACTTGTTTAGCCTTCAAGGCTAAGTTGGTCCCGGAAGATGAATTTCCATGCATGGCAAGATGTCTTGTAGCATTTGCCTTGGATTCTTCAAATAGTTGAAAGGTGGATATGACGTCATCTGGAGTCATTTCTTTGAATCCATGGTGTTGCTTTATGTCCCACACCATTTGATGGTGATACGGGGCAAGAGCATGTAGCAACTTGTCCACAAGAAACCGCTTTGTCAAGTTGAATCCATCTTGTGTCTTGTCACAGTCACAGGACTCTATGTCAGAGGTAAGCGTCATCAGACGCTCGTTGAGCTGGTTGGGGGTTTCACCTTTCTCCATACAGAAGTTTTGCAATTGACCTTTGGCAATCTCATATTGTGCAAGCCGGAGTGAGGAGGTTCCGGTTTTTGATCTCACAATGCAATCCCACAAATCCTTGGCACTGGTGATGTGTATGAAAGGTCTCCTTTGCTTTTCACTCATCCCTTTCCTTAACAACATGATTGCAGTGTCGTTGAGATGCTTGTCATATATTTCTCTTGGAGTGAGGTTCTTTGGATCAACAGGGTTGTACCCATCCTCCAAGATGTCCATCATCTCATCGTTTGCGAACCTAATATGATCCTGCATAGCAACTCTCCACGTAGAAAAGTCAGCCTTTTTATCAAGCACGGGAGGTTCACCCCCATGCTTATACTTTGGTTTTTCATCTTTAGGTTTTGCATATAGCCATGGAACATTAGAGTGATCACTATTAGGAGGTTGTTGATCAAGAGAAGGAATAGGCGTAGTTTGCCTCGAACCCACACCACCCGGACTAGGGGGTATCGTGGAATCTGTGGTTAGTGCGGCTAACCTTATTTTGACCAAGGCCTCAAGAGAAGCATCATGCTCCTCCTTTTGCTTAGCAAGGGCCCGTTCTAGATCCTCAGAGGTGAAGGTCTTGACTCCCGAAGAAGTCGAGACCTGATCTTTTGGATCTACAACAAGGGGAGTCCCATCGGGGTTCATCTCGCTCTAGGGCGGTTAAGCCACAAGAATAGAGCACGAGGCTCTGATACCAATTGAAAGGATCGAGATGGACCTAGAGGGGGGGTGAATAGAGACGAGGATGTATGCCGATGTTCACTTCCTTGGAGGGAAGCTACGTCACCGTTTAGAGAGGTGGGTGCTACCACGAAGGCACACCAACGCCACGAAGGCTCACCCTATTCTCTCTTTGAGATATCACCACGAAGGCGATTCCCAACCACTAGTGGTAAGCCTTTAGGTGGCCTCCAAACCCTTACAAACTTTTCCGGGGGGTAATCACAGAGTTTGATTCCTCACCGAAAGACTCCTACCGCCTAGGAGTCTCCAACCTCCAAGAGTAACAAGAACAATGAAGTAAAGCTCAAGACTTGCTCAAATCACAAATTCCTTTGGTGCAAAGAAGAGGATGGAGTGGATCTATCACTTGATTGGACAACTTCTCACAAATGTCTTCAAATCCTTTTGGGATCTAAGATTTGGTGTATCAAGGTGAGAGAGAGTGTGAATGTGTTCTTGAGTAAGCTCAAAGTGAGTGGTCAACCTCTCTTGTGGAAGAAAGGACTATATATAGTCATAGAGGAGAGAGGTGATCGTTGTACAGAAAAACGTACAGCATGTGTCGGACATCCGGTCATTACCGGACGTCCGGTGGCATAGGTAGCACCGGACGTCCGCGGAGGCCGGACGTCCGAAGCCTGACAGTTCACCAGACGGGGCCACATATACTACCGTGTGTACAGGTGACCGGACGTCCTGAAGATTCCGGACATCCGCTAATTCTTTCTGTGAAGAAGTGTCGGACATCCGGAGTGTGCTGGACGTCCGTTAGGCGCTGAAGGACCGGTCGTCCGGAGGAGACCGGAAAGCCGCTGTATAGTTTCTGTTGAGGAATACCGGACATCCGAAAGAGGTCGGTCGTCCGTTAGGCGCTGAGTGACCGGACGTCCGGTAGGCTGTGAAGGTCCGGACGTCCGGAGAGTGCCGGACGTCCGGTGATAACTGGACACATAGGTTTAGTTACAATACTTCTAGGTGCACAGAATATTATACTTGGTATGGATAGAGTAGAGACAGTGTGGGAGGATACTTTGTATGTTTTGAGCAAGTCTTTCACAATATCCATTGATCCCCTCTTAATAGTGCGGGATCCCTATACTCAGAATCAACCTGAAAATCAAGCTAGAAGCTATCATCTTTTATGTCTGTTGTTGAGCAATGTAGATTTGTCTGTATTCATGATCCACGCACGCATTGAGACATAATCCTGAGATATACTTGATAAACATGATTAGTCCCATATATGCATGTTGTCATCATTTATCAAAATATAATTAAAGGCAAGATTGCACTTTCAGAAGGGCAAAGGGGTGGCTTGAGAAGAAGAAGCCCGCACGCTCCGATCGAGTTACTAGAGCCGCAGCTTCACCCTCGACTGCTAGGGTGAGCTACAATGAAGATCATGTGCCCCTAGAGTTGTTGGAAGACACAAATCCAGCACGTGCGATGATGTTCCCATGTGATGAATTCCTTGAAGCTGCAGGAATTAAGGATGAGTTTTATAATCTTTGTGCTAATGCAGGTTTGACACGGCTCGTCACGTGCCGAGTTGCTCAGTATCAAAAAACTAACTCCGGTTTCATTAACAGTTTTAGATATAACCTTGATACTAGTTCTATTGAGTTTAAAATTTACAATAATCTTTTGACCATGCCCTTGGAAAGTTTTGCGAAATAATAGGTGTGCCGAACGTTGGGCGGACGGCGAAGATGACCTCTCAGCCCTCCGAGCTGAGAACCGTCTTCAACTCTCTCTGCAGCATGGATACGAGGGATATTCATCGGTCAAAAATCTCCAGCATCTTATTCCCTCACCTCAGGTATTTTGCGTATTATGTTGCTAGAGGGGTGTTAGCTCGTGACAACACGAGCAACATTTCTGCGCCGGATATTGCTATCCTGGCAACCGCCCTCTCAGGGAGGTTTGTTATAATGTGGGTGCCTTAATTGCTCGACGCCTTGCTAAGAACGGTAACAAGGGAGATTTATTTGGTGGCGTTTATGCCATACTTATCTTAGAGTATCTTAAAGGCACCCCACACCCCGATGATAAGCCTTTTACTTATTTAAGTTTTGATCTTGCTGCTATGAAAAGGCATAAGTTTGTTACCATGACTTCTGAGTTTGGTAACCTTGTTTATATCTTGCGTTTCAGAACTACCGCGGAACGCAAGATCCGTCTACCTGCACCTCTTTTGTTTGATTTTTCTCGCAGGAACGGATGGTCCTTTGATGTTATCTAGTTCGATGAGTTCATGGTCCAGCACAGTTTCATAACCCCATGGAGGGGGTTGTGCCCGACGAGGAGGAGCACGGTGAGTTACCACCTTTTCAGGGGGAGACCGTCACCCAGTTTGGTGAAGGGTCTTCCTCTGCTTGGAGTGCGGACCCTTCTTCGTGGGAGGATCCGAGGACTTCGGTGTACGCGCCGGAATCCTTATACGACCCTTGGACTCACCAGTACCACCCCGGAGCAGGAGGCTCCTGGGGGCAGTAGCTACTACCAACTTAGGCCAAAAGCCTAAGCTTGGGGGAGTACGTGCCCTTCTCACTTTTCCATTGTATTATCCGTTTTATTTTTGTTCGCTTTGATCTTTTCGAAGTTTTTGCCCGTTCTACTTTGTTTCTTTCTTTGCAAAAACAACAAAAAGATTTTCTCTTTCTTTTGCTTTCGTTCAACCTTTGAAAAAACCCAAAAAGATTTCCTTTCTCTCTTTAGTTTGCTTTGTTTTCAGAGTTCAGCTCGAGTCCGTGATGGCATTTAATTATATTTCCTACGTTCGATCGTGCAAAGTGACAAGGCAGTAATGACGAAGATCGACGGAAGGGAAGCAACAAGGAAAACCGGTATGAACTCTTCTTGTTTCTACTTTTGTACATATGCCTGTACTTATGATCTAGAGACCAGCTTGTAGCGACATAGTGCTATGTTTACAATGCTTTCCCAGTGGTTCATGCTTTCCTTGTGGCTAATCTCAAATAGCTAGAGTATATAATGTGTTATTGAAATGATTTACATGCATTGCATTGTTCATAGTTTGGTATACTAAGGTGGTATTTCCCTTTGGAGAATTCTTGGATTGACTTGGCACATGTTTAAGACTAAAAAATCTGCTTTGCCTTGATGATCTTTGAGTTTCAGAATAGTTATATCACTTTCATGCCCAATTCAATGTTGCTTTGTCCCTCTGCATGATTATGACCGTTATTGCTCTCTAGTTGGTCGCTTCCCAGTCTCTTGCTAGCCTTCGCTCGCACTAAGCGGAATTCTGCTTGTGCATCCAAATCCTTTCAAACCAGTTATTCCATATGAGTCCACCATACCTTCCTATGTGGTATTTACCGGCCATCCTAACGAAGACTTTCTTGTACCATCTCGAAATTATTCAAATTTACTTCTGTTGTGTGCCTCTGTTTTAGCTCATGAAGAAGTAGTAGGTAATTCATGATCTTCTTATGTTGGACATGTTTTATCCCGGGATTGCATGCAAACCCCTAATACGAGGAGGGACTGGCATGAGTGCGCCCAGCTCACAAAAGATAATCACAACCAACAAACCCTCCTTCACGCTTTGTTTATGAGAAATCAGAAAACTTTGGTAGTGATAAACAAAGGAGATTAAGGGGATGTGATCTTCCCCATCTTGGAAGCCGTTCCTTGAAACATGTCTAGCATAAGAAGTGATTGGGTTGTCTACTAGCATTCGTTGACGAAATATGCACCTCCCAAAATCATTTTTACCTCTGTTTTCAAAACCAAGAGCTCTGGTACATGTTTAGTCTTTGCTTCCAACCACGGGTTTTCAACCTCGCCATCAAATTCCACGGTTCGAGAGTCTCCACCTTCTTTCTTCAAAGCACCAACTAGGAGAGCATAATTGTCATTCTGAGTGTAATGTGCATTGTCCCAAAGTATTACATTGTCTTCTGCATGCTTGTGGTATTATTTATTCTGAAATTCTTAGTTCTAGTCTCCTTTAAAATTCTGGAGGAGTTTCTGCATTTATGTTTTGCTTCACTCATGGAGGCTAGCGAGATACCACTCTAGTATGTTCAAGCTATGTGCAATGTAATATTGTCTTGATTTTCAGTAGCATATTATTTACTTTTAGTTATTTGTGATTGGTCACTTGAAAGAAGGATTGCTTCGTGCATTGTCCTCATAGCATTGTTTCAATACTTGCTAGACTCTTTTCGTAGTACATGCTTATATACATCTAATGAAGCAAAAGAGTTTGTCAAAGTTTTCTTTGTCGCGTCCAGTTCGTTGAACTGAATTGCTTGAGGACAAGCAATATGCTAAGCTTGGGGGAGTTGATTCATCTCAAACGTATCTACTTTTCCAAACACTTTTGCTATTGTTTTGCCCTCATTCTTGCATGATTTGAACTAAACTAACCCGGACTGACGCTGTTTTCAGCAGAGCTGCCTGTATGGTTTTATTGTGTGCAGGAAAATGGATTTTTAGGTGTCTCAGAAAATTCCAAGAAAAATCACAGAGAATCCACGCACCCGAAGGGCCATTGTGCCAGAAGTGGGACCAGAGGGCAGCCAGGGGGGCCCCAGGCGCCCTGCTGGCGCGGCCCCACCCCTAGCCGCGCCAGGAGGCCGCCTGGGAGGGTCCTCCCCCCTCTGGTGCCCTACCTTGGCTCCTATTTATTCCCGTGGCGAGGAAACCCCAGAACAGAAGTCATTTTTCCAGTTTCCGTCGCGGAGCCGCCGCCACCCTCTGTTCTTCTTCGGGAGGGCTAATCTGGAGGCTGATTTGGCCTCCGGAGAGGGGAGATCGTCGCCATCGTCATCATCATCACCACTCCATCCTCCCTCCATGACTTCTCCTTCCATGTGTGAGTAATTCCCTGCTGTAGGCAAAGGGGATGGTAGGGATTGGATGTGTTAGATCATGTAATAGTTTACCAGATTGTTGGGGGCATGTTGCCTATCATCTACTTTGGTGTTTATCATCTTTGCTTCAACTTGTTGCTCTTAATGCTTGTCACTTTGGGCCCGAGTGCCATGTTTTCAGATCTGAACCCTATGTGTTTGCATGGATATATTTGTGTTCTTGATCCTATCTATGAGTTGTTTGCACCTATTATGGTCCGGAACCGGCGATCCCAAAGGTGACAGCTTGGGACACCAAAGGGGATGGTCCATAATTTGAGGATTCCATGTATCCATTGAGTTTATTGCTTTGTTCCGGTGCTCTTTGACAGGAGTACCTTAATCTCCATAAGTTCCTTTTGGCCCCGTTCGTAGCGGGATGGTAGGGCAAAAGATGTTGTGCAAGTTTGTATTGCAAGCACGTACAACTACCTGTGGGATACATGCCTAATGTTTGATATTTGCCTAGATGATCATTACTTTTCTGTGTGCCTTGCCCCAAGTTAGATTCATGATGTATCTCATCCATGCAACGCCCAACCATCCATCTCCCTAGCCTACAGTGTTTCAATCCTGCTGGTTATTAGTTGTTACTTTTGCTGTTTACTTTTGCTGTCACCACCATCACCATCATATCACCGTTACCACTTATCTTTTGTTGCAAGTAAGTATATTTCAGGTGCGGTTGAATTGACAACTCAACTGTCAAAGCTTATAAATACTCTTTGGCTCCCCGTGTGTCGAATCTATAAATTGGGTTATTCTTACCCGCGAAGACTATCTCGATCCCTTACGGTTGAGGGTTATCACCACCCTCCGAGGAAAGTGGACCGGGGCTATCCCATCTGCCCCCGTCCACACCGGCCTCCAAGCCGCTGCCGTCGGTCCCTGCCTCCTCCGTCCGCCGCTCCGGCGGCCAAAGGGGGTGGAAACCCTGGTGCTTCGTATTAGGTTTGTAGTTAGGGTTGGCTTATTGTTTCCTTGAGGCGTTGTTTCCATGGAGTAGGTGGCGCCGCGTCAGAATAATTTGCCTCTGCTCTTCCAGAAGGAAATATGCCCTAGAGGCAATAATAAAGTTGTTATTTATATTTTCTTATATATCATGATGCATGTGTTTTATTCATGCTAGAATTGTATTAACCGGAAACTTCATACATGTGTGAATACATAGACAAAACAGAGTGTCCCTAGTACGCCTCTACTAGACTAGCTTGTTAATCAAAGATGGTTGAGTTTCCCAACCATAGACATGTGTTGTCATTTGAAGAACGATATCACATCATTAAGAATGTTGTGATGGACAAGACCCATCCGTTACCTTAGCACTATGATCGTTTAGTTTTATTGCTATTGCTTTCATCATGACTTATACATGTTCCTCTGACTATGAGATTATGCAACTCCCGAATACCGGAGGAATGATACGTCTCCAATGTATCTATATTTTTTTTATTGTTCCATGCTATTATTTTTGATGTTTTGGATGTTTAATGGGCTTTGTTATACACTTTAATATTATTTTTGGGACTAACCTACTAACCCAAAGGCCCAGTCCAGATTGCTGTTTTTTGCCTGTTTGAAGGTTTTACAAAAAAGGAATATCAAACGGAGTCCAAACGGAATGAAACCTTCGGGAGAGATATTTTTGGAGAAAATCACGCACGGGAGACTTGAGAACCACGGAGTAGGGCACACGTGGCGCCCACGAGGGTGGGGGGCGCGCCCCCTTGCCTCGTGGGCCCCACGTTTGGCCCCCGGTGCCCTCCTTCCTCCTATATATATATATATGTATGTATATATATATATATATATATATATATATATATATATATATATATATATATATATATATATATATATATATATATATATATATATATACCTACGTACCCCGAAACCATCAGAACAACAGAGAAAACCCTAGTTCCACCGCCGCAACATTCTGTTCCCGTGAGATCCCATCTTGGGGCCTGTTCCGGAGCTCCGCCGGAGGGGGGATCTTCCACGGAGTTCTTCTACATCATCATCATCGCCTCACCACGAGTTGTGAGTAGTTTACCACAGACCTTCGGGTCCATAGCTAGTATCTAGATGGCTTATTCTCTCTCTTTGGATCTCAATACAAAGTTCTCCTCGGTCTTCGAGGAGATCTATTCGATGTAATCTCTTTTTGCGGTGTGTTTGTCGAGATCCGATGAACTGTGGGTTTATGATCAAGATTATCTATGAGAAATATTTGGTTCTTATCTGAACTTTTTATGTATGATTATAATATCCTTGCAAGTCTCTTCGAATTGTTGGTTTCGTTTGGCCTACTAGATCTATAGTTCTTGCAATGGGAGAAGTGCTTGGCTTTGGGTTCAGTCTTGCGGTGTCCTTTCCCAGTGACAGTAGGGGCAGCAAGGCACGTATTGCATTGTTGCCATCGAGGATAAAAAGATGGGGGTTATATCACTAAGTTTGAGTTTATCCCTCTACATCATGTCATCTTGGTTAAGGCGTTACTCCGTTCTTATGAGCTTAATACACTAGATGCATGCTGGATAGCAGTCGATGTGTGGAGTAATAGTAGTAGATGCAGAATCGTTTCGGTCTACTTGTCTCGGATGTGATGCCTATATATAATGACCATGCCTAGATAGTCTCATAATTATTCGCTTTTCTATCAATTGCTCGACGGTAATTTGTTTACCCGCCGTAGAATATCACTATCATGAGAGAAGCCACTCGAGAACACTATGGCCCCCGGGTCTATTCTCAGCATATCAATCTACAATCTACTTTACTTTTCCGCTTTTACTTTCTGTTCTTATAATAAAAAATACAAAAAATATAAACTATCATCTCTATCAGATCTCACTCTCGTAAGTGACCGTAAAGGGATTGACAACCACTTATCACGTTGGCTGCGAAGTTCTTATTTGTTTGTGCAGGTGCGAGGGACTCGCGCGTGGTCTCCTACTGGATTGATACCTTGGTTCTCAAAACCTGAGGGAAATACTTACGCTACTGTGGTGCATCTCCTTTTCCTCTTCGAGGGAATACAACGCAAGCTCGAGAAGTAGCAAGAAGAATTTCTGGCGCCGTTGCCGGGGAGGCTTACGCAAAAGTCATATACAAAGCACCTGTCACAAACCCTTATCCTTCGCATTACATTTATTTGCTTCTCGTTTTCCTCTCCCCCACTTCACCCTTGCCGTTTTATTTGCCCTTCTTCTGCCGTGTGTTTATCGTTCGCTTGCTTCTTGTCTGCTTGTGTTTTGGATTGCTTGCTTGTCACTATGGCTCAAAACAATACCAAATTGTGTGACTTCTCCAATACCAACAATAATAATTTTATTAGCACTCCGATTGCTCCTATTACCGATGCTGAATCTTGTGAGATCAATGCTGCTCTGTTGAATCTTGTCAGGAAAGATCAATTTTCCGGCCTTCCTAGTGAAGATGCCGCTACCCATCTAAACAACTTTGTTGACTTGTGTGATATGCAAAAGAAAAGGGATACGAATAACGATATTGTTAAATTGAAGTTATTTCCGGTTTCACTCAGAGATCATGCTAAAATTTGGTTTTCCTCTTTGCCTAGAAATAGTATTGATTCGTGGAATAAGTGCAAAGATTCTTTTATCTCTAAGTATTTCCCTCCTGCTAAGATCATCTCTCTTAGAAATGATATTATGAATTTTAAGCAACTAGATCATGAGCATGTTGCACAAGCTTGGGAGAGAATGAAATTAATGATACGTAATTTCCCTACACATGGTTTGAACTTATGGATGATTATTCAAAACTTTTATGCTGGATTGAATTTTGCTTCTAGAAATCTTTTAGATTCAGCCGCAGGAGGCACTTTCATGGAAACTACCTTAGGAGAAGCTACCAAACTCCCAGATAATATTATGGTGAATTATTCTCAATGGCACACCGAAAGATCTACTAGTAAAAAAGTGCATGCTATTGAAGAGATTAGTGTTTTGAGTGGAAACATGGATGAACTTATGAAATTATTTGCTGCTAAGAGTGCTTCTTCTGATCCTAATGATATGCCTTTGTCCACTTTGATTGAAAATAACAATGAATTTTTGGATGTGAATTTTGTTGGTAGGAATAATTTTGGTAACAATGCTTATAGAGGGGACTTTAATCCTAGGCCTTTTCCTAGTGATTCCTCAAATAATTATGGTAATTCCTACAACAACTCTTATGGAAAGATGCCTTCTGAATTTGAAACTAGTGTTAAGGAGTTTATGATTTCGCAAAAGAATTTCAATGCTTTGCTTGAAGAAAAATTGCTTAAGATTGATGAATTGGCTAGAAGTGTGGATAGAATTACTCTTGATGTTGATTCTTTGAAACTTAGATATATCCCACCTAAGCATGAAATCAATGAGTCTCTCAAAGCCATGAGAATTTCCATTGATGAATGCAAAGAAAGAACCGCTAGGATGCGTGCTAAAAGAGAGAATTATATAAAAGCGTGTTCTTCTAGTTATCATGAAAAATAAAGATGGAGATCTGAAAGTTATTGATGTGTCTCCTATTAGATCCTTGTTTTCTAGTATAAATCTTGATGAAGATAGGATTGGAGATGATTCTACTTTAAGGTGTCCTAATGATTCGGAGTTTTTAAATCTTGATGCTAATATTGTTAAAAGTGGTAATGAAGAGATTAAAACTTTGCATAGTGATGAACCCACTACTTTGGATTTCAATGGATTCAATTATGATAATTGTTCTTTGATTGATTGTATTTCTTTGTTGCAATCCGTACTAAACTCTCCGCATGCTTATAGTCAAAATAGAGCTTTTACCAAACACATAGTTGATGCTTTGATGCAATCTTATGAAGAAAAAATTGAGTTAGAAGTTTATATCCCTAGAAAGATTTATGATGAGTGGGAACCTACTATCAAAATAAAAATTAAAGATCATGAATGCTATGCTTTGTGTGATTTGGGTGCAAGTGTCTCCACTATCCCAAAAACTTTGTGTGATTTGCTAGGATTCCAAGAGCTTGATGATTGTTCTTTGAATTTGCATCTTGCGGATTCCACTATTAAGAAACCTATGGGAAGGATTAATGATGTTTTTATTGTTGCCAATAGGAATTATGTGCCCGTAGATTTCATTGTTCTTGATATAGATTGCAATCCTTCATGTCCTATTATTCTTGGTAAACCTTTCCTTAGAATGATTGGTGCAGTTATTGATATGAAGGAAGGAAATATTAGATTCCAATTTCCGTTAAGGAAAGGCATGGAACACTTTCCTAGAAAGAAAATCAAATTACCATATGAATCTATTATGAGAGCCACTTATGAATTGCCTTCCAAAGATGGCAATACCTAGAACTATCCATGTATCATGCCTAGCTAGGGGCGTAAAATGATAGCTCTTGTTGGGAGGCAACCCAATTTTTTTTTGCTTCTGTTTAGGAATAAATATTGCATCTAGCTTCTGTTTAGATGTGGTTTTGTGTTATAATGCCCAGGATGGGATTATACCTCCTATGTGTCGAGGCACGACTTAAAGGTATAAGCCCATTCTAGAATGATCTCAAGTTTGGTATCTTTGCACGACTCATGTAAAAATAGGGATGAAATTGCAAAAGGATAGTTGGCTTACACTCGCCACGTCACACAATACATTACATAAGCAAATCATCATCCAAATAACATCATAACACGACTACGGGCGAAGATCCAAAAGAAAGATACCAAATACATAAAGCCACAGGTCCGAATCGCCCCTAGTAGAAACCACTACTGATCGTCGAAAACGTCACATACATACGGCTACGCTCTTCATCGAACTCCCACTGAAGTTATGATCCATCTCCTGCATCGTACTCAGCTATAACCATGGGTATCAAGACTAGCAAGCTTTATGGGTAGGAAGAGGTAAAGTGGTGAAGTTGCAGCAGCGGCTAAGCATAATATGGTGGCTAGCTTACGAGTACAAGAATAAGATGAGCATCTACGCAAACGGTCGCAAACTAGTAGTGATCGCTAAAGATCCTGAACTACCTACGAGTCAACCATAACCCCACCGTGTTTTCTTCTCAAAGTGAAACGAGACAATCACGGTTACTCACACAGTTGTGTGTTTTACTTCGGATCCTCTGTCATGTTTTCTACAACCGGACATTAACAAATTCCAATCTGCCACATAACCGCGGGCACGGCTTTCAAAAGATCATAACCCTGCAGGGGTGTCCCAACTTAGCCCATCACAAGCTCTCACGATCAGCAGAAGTAATAATAATATTACCCCTTATCTTAGGGACAACCCGATCAGACTCGGAATCCCGGTGCACAAGACATTTCGACAATGGTAAAACAAGTCCAGCGAGACCTCCCGGCGTGCCGACACCCTGATAGTAGCCGTGCGTATCTCGTCTCAAGCCACGTCCGGATGAGCAATACGTACAGCAACCGAAGACCCTAGATAACTAGGTGGCACCACAAGTGGCTCTAGTTTGGGACCAACACCATCAGCACTGCCCCCCCTGTTATGTAGAATTAAGAACCCGGGGACATGACCCCATTGCAATTAATTAATTGATTAATTTTTTATGATGTTGCAATAAAACCAATGCTGGGCCTTGTTGGAGGAGTTTTATTCAAAGACTAAGTGTCAAGGGGTCCCCATATACCCAACCGTGTAAGGAACGCAAAATCAAGGAACATAATGCCGGTTTATCGGCTCCTAAGGTGGCATGAGTGGAACAAAACACCGAGCAAAAGGTCAAGCCTTCCACCCATTGCCAAGTATATAGGTGTGTTAAGATATATAAGATATATTGTGATATTCCCAAAACATCAAGTTCCAACATGGAACAATCTTCATCTTCACCTGCAACTAACAACGCTATAAGAGGGGCTGAGCAAGCGGGTAACATAGCCAAACAACGGTTTGCTGGGAAGGTGTCAAAGGTTAGAGGTTTCATGGCAACAAGGAGAGGCTGACAACAAAAGATAGGTAGCACGACATATAACGATAGCATCGAGACTTCTAGCATGGCAATGATAGTAAAGGTATCCAAGGGGATGGTCATCTTGCCTGGGATTCCGCAAGGAAGAAGAACAAGTCCATGAAGTAGTCGAACGGATCCTCACAACTCCGGAACGGAACCGAAGCTAACAAGAGAAGCAACCGGAAAGAAGCAAACAACACGGTAAACACACAAGCATAAACATGGTATACGATGCACATCCAAGTATGATGCATGTCCGGTTTAAATATGCATGGCATGGCAACGTGCACAAACAATACTACACGTTAAGAGGAGCTCAATATGCAACGAGTTGCATATTGACGAAACACCACATTATATTTATTTAGTTGACTCTCGTTTAATCTACCCAACAATATTAAATGTTTTTAAACATGGCAAGAGGTGAAGCATAATAAAACTACCTATCTAGGCAAGTTTAAATGGGGCCGAAACAACAAACAACAATTCTGAAAAAAAAACCATGTGCATATTATGAATTTGGTACTGTTCTGCCTATTACCACATTTTAAAGTTGTTAAACAGCAAAACAAAGTGCATCATGTTATTCTACACATTTTTTCTACCCCATTTACATATAAAGTTTATTAAAAACCGAGCTACGGTTATTTAGTTATGAAATAAACCATTTTAGCAAGTTATTTACACAAATTAATGAAAACAGCAAGTTAAACATTTTTAACAGGGGTGAAAGTGGCATATTATGAATCTACACAAAATTCTAAGCATTTTTCATATATAATGTTTTCACATATGATGCACTATTTGTGAGTTATTAAATGAATGAAGTTTGAGGGCTAAATTGTAAAACAGGTTATTCTCTGGAAATAGAAAAAATTTTGGACAGGAAAAAAAAGGGAATGGGCCGAATCTGCTGGGCTGGGGGAGCTGCTCACATTGGGCCTCACGGCCTGACGGTGGAGCAGCCCGCCAGTGCGCGGGGCTGGGCCTGGCGCAGAGGGAGTTGGGCCTTGGCGCGGAGGGAGTTGGGCCTCCCGCTTCTGGCGACGCCGGCCGTGCGAGCGAAGTGAGGCCGATGCGGTAACGGGTGCGGGCGACGGGCGAAGCAGGTTGCGGGCGCTCCTCCTCTCGCCCGGTCTGGACTGCGGGACGAGGTCGAGCGGTTCTGGCGATGCAGGTCACCGGCGAGGGAGCGAGCACGCGCGTGCGACGGGGACGGTTACTTGCCGGCGGGAGCTGACGCGGAGGCGTCGGAGATGGGGACGGCGACCAAAGTAGGAGGCATGGGGCACTCAAATGACGAAGAAGACGACCGGCGGGATCCCACGGGGTGAGGACGGGACTCCGGCGACGAGATCCGTGCGGATCCGAGCACGAGCGGCGAGGTGGGGGTCCTAGCGGCACGGAGAGACGACGAGATTGAGGTGCGAGGCATCGGGAACCTCGGGGCGAGCGACACAGTGGATCAGGAGCTTCACTGTCGATCGAGCAGAGGCTGCAGGGCGCACTCCTCGTTGGATCGAGGGGCTTGGGGAAGAGGAGGAGAACAGGCGCGGAAGGGGCTCGGGTTGGCCGGGAGATGATCCCAAGGTGGGAGGAGGAGGCTGCAGGCTTCGGTGGTAGTGGAGGGGATTGATGGAGGTAGGTGGCGGCTCCGGGCTGGGTCGGGAAGGAGTGAGGGGATCCCGAGGAAGAAAGGTAGGTGCGTGGCGGCGGAAGGATTCGGAGGATGGGACAACTCCCCTAGATTTTAGGGTTGCTCTATTTATATAGTAAGTAGGCTAGGTTTAGCGTCATTTGGTCCCTCCGATCCAAATCGGATGGTCCGAACTAAATAGGTTAGGTGGCCCAAATAAGAAAATGGAGATGTTTTAGGGATGTTTGGTGATGATCCGGACCCATCGGTCACGACTGCCCGGGTCGGGTTCGGGACAGTTTCGGACGTGCAGTCGAGGGGGTGAAAGTGGGCTGGTTAGCGGGTTGTGTAGAAGGCATCGGGCTGAGACGATAGAAGAGAGAGAGAGGCCCGGCGGAAGTTTCGAAACACCGAAACGTTCGACGTTTATCCGGCTATAATGCCGCTATAGATTTAACGGTTGGGCTATCAAACGAACTCCGAATGCGACGAAATTTGACAGGCGGTCTACCTACGCTATAATAAGACTACCCATCAAGTTTCAACTCATTCCGAGAACGTTTTTTGGCCACTTATAAAATAAATATTCGGAGGTGCCGCGAGCGCGTGCGAGTGTGTCTGGACTCAGAACGGACAACACAGAGAACTGGGGAACCCGAACAAATGCAAGTTTTGAAAACATGCTGATGAAATGCACATGATGACATGACAAAGTGCAACACGCAAGCAAATGACATGGCAACGATGACGAATAACTGGCTGACACCTGGCGCATCGGTCTCGGGGCGTCACAACTCTCCCACACTAACAGAGGATCTCGACCCGAGATCCTAGAGATGGCACCAGGTAAAAACGGAAAAGAAGAGGTAAAACAAAGTTGCTTCTTTGACAAACGAGTTAAACCATGAAGCTTAAGAGGTTAAACAAGTTAAAGAAAGAATACAATGAAGATGAACGAAGATGAAAACACTCCGTTGGGAAAGAGGGACAAGGAACATTACGAGAACCTTGTAGGTTAAAAGGCATGAAACACGAGCTTACGAACCAAAAGACTATGAAACTGCAATGGTATAGCCAAGGAATAAGGATGACAGAATTTGGACAGCACTCCGCCTGAAAATGGAAGGAATTAACATGAGCTTGAGGAGATGATATGATACTTGATGAAATCAGCAACACATTGCCTCCGAAACAATTAAAAGAATGGCACAAGGTTAAGAAAGATTTCAGATAGCACTCCGGTTGAAAAGAGAGGCAAAACTTGATAAGATGGGAGAATTAGAATGGAGGTCACGACACTCCTGTTAAATGGACTAGAAAAGAAAAGAACATGATCTTGATTTGACAAGATGATGGTTCGAAGAGAGCAATATCACAAAGCCTCCGGAACGAATAATGGAGTGAAGAGATCGAAGAAGAAGAACATCTTCGACTATAAATGATTTTGAAAGCATCCTTATGAAGAAGGGTTGAATGGGGTTGACGGAAAATCAACAGTGAAACGAATAAACTTGTTGTGGGCTTATGGAAAAACATCTCAACATTATGAGGTGACAAACATCCACTAACGGGAAACGATAGATTGGATTGAGATCAACGAAGATATGAAAACTCATTCACCGAGAGGTAAATGAAGAATTTGGGTCATTGATAAGCACCACAATAGCAACAATCCTTAGGGAAAACTTTTAGGTGAGACACAACCCAAGATAACTCCATGAAGAAATTGACGGGGTTAAATATCTCATTCTTGATAACTTGTGAATCATGAAACATGAAGGGAAATTGTCAAAATGACATACCACCATCTCAAACGATAAGGTAGGAAGAATTGCACTTCAAAATGCAAGAAGAAGAATACTTGAGCTCCGACAAGAATCTTGATGAAGACTTCGGGGATGAATTAAATCATGATGAACCACCATGAAGAACTCCGGTAATAAAGCATGAAAAGTGGAAGATGAAAAAAAAAAGATTCAAGGCTTGCGATGAATTAGATGGAGCTTTGAAATGATATAATAGTAATAACTTGGAGCTCCGGAAAACAAGATGAACAACTTAGAACCGAGAATATGATATTATGAACAAGCTCCAGACAAAGAAATTAAATAACCTTGAAGGAATAAGAATAAGAATTATGTCATGCATATCCTACACCAATTTAAATTGATGACAACCAAAGGATTTGGCATACTACTTATTCTCGTTGCAAAGAATTAAAGAGAGATCTCGCACCAACTTGAGAAAGTATTCAACGAACCACCCGTAGGATTGGAAAGAGCAAATGAATTGATACCATACAATGGAAGAGTAATCTTGATTGAAACACCGTAAGAATTGAGACCGGGTGATGAAAGAGAATAAACCACCATGAAGAATTAGAAAAAGAACGAAGATACATGAGGCAATCTTAGATACAAAAGAACGAATGGATCACGAGCAGAGTAAAGAATACTTGAATGATGCACCAGAAGAATTAAGGAGACGAACGGAGAGGCATCAATGAAGAATAGTTGGAGGACGAAGTTGAAAACTGAGAACGAAGAAATCTTCTGAAATGATGGCCTTCGGAGGATCACAATGGAAATAATTCATGAAATGCTTCGGATGGTTATAAAAAGAATTCCTCACAATCGGAAAAATAATGAGGATGGCATGAAGCTAGAACCACGAATCTTCAAGAGAACGGCCAAGATTTAAGAGAAACTCTTCTCCTGTCTTCAAATGTTGAGAATGACAAGGAGAAACACCTTGAAGATTTGCGAGATACTCCGGGAGAATAAAAAGATGGAAGGTTTAACCAAACATGAAAATAATTTGAAAACGATCTAGGAGAAGGCATATGACTAATGGAATCCATACTTACATCACACTTTAAAATAATACGTGTTTTGTTTAGTGTTTGTGCCAAGTAGAACCTTTGGGAAGACTTGTGTGAAGTTTATATGATCTTGCTGTGAAAAACAGAATCGTTAGTGCTCGCTAGAATGATCACCAGATTTTACTGGAGCGTGCTATTTAGTTGATTCTTTTTGCAGATGATTAATAGACAAATTCCTCATGTTTACCTATTTAGTTTGAAATTATTGGAGTTACAGAAGTATGCGAAACCTGCAGATTACTATAGATTGTTCTGTTTTTGACAGATTCTGTTTTTCGTGTGTTGTTTGCTTATTTCAATGCATCTATGAGTAGTATTGGGAAGTATGAACCATAGAGAAGTTTGAATACAGTAGGTTTAACACCAATATAAACAAGGAATGAACTCATTGCAGTACCTTTGAGTAGTGGTTTGCTTTCTTATACTAACGGAGCTCACGAGATTTTTGTCTAAGTTTTGTGTTGTGAGTTTTCAAGTTTTGAGTATTGCTTAGATGGACTATGGAACAAAGGGTGGCAAGAGCCTAAACTTGGGTATGCCCATGGCACCCCAAGGTTAAATTCAAGGACAACCAAAAGCCTAAGCTTTCGGATGCCCCGGGAAGGCATCCCCTCTTTCGTCTTCATCCATCGGTAGCTATACTCGGAGCTATACTTTTATTCACCACATGATATGTGTTTTACTTGGAGCGTCTTGTATAATTTGAGTCTTTTCTTGTTAGTTTGCCACAATTATCCTTGCTGGACACACCTATTTGAGAGAGTTAAATATGGCCTAGGAATTGATAGAACACTCTATGTGCTTCACTTATATCTTTTGAGTTGAATAGTTTTTGCTCTAGTGCTTCACTTATATCTTTTAGAGCACGGTGGTGATAATATTTTGAAGAAATTGTTGATCTCTCATGCTTCACTTATATCCTTTTGAGAGTCTATTAAAACAGTATGGTAATGTGTTTAGGCTATAAAACTAGTCTTCACATGATAGGCATCCAATATCAATGTAGTAAAAACTTTCACACTAAGTGCATTGAATATGATGAGAAGTTGGATGCTTGATAATTGTTTTGAGATATGAGGATAGTGATATTAGAGTCATGCTAATGGAGTATTTATGAAATTGAGGAATTCTTGTGTTAAGGTTAGTGATTCACGTAGCATGCATGTATGGTGAACTGCTATGTGACGAAGTTAGATCATGAGGTATTTGTAAAGTGTCAACCTTTGTGTGGAGGTCGGGGGCACACGATGGTTAACTCCTACCAACCTCCCCCCTAGGAGCATGCGTTGATTGCTTTGTTTTGATGACTCGTAAATTTTTGCAATAAGTATATGAGTTCTTATGACTAATGTTGAGTCCATAGATTATACACACTCTCACCCTTCCACCATTGCTAGCCTCTCTTGTACCGTGCAACTTTCGCCGGTACCATACACCCACTATATATCCTTCCTCAAAACAGCCACCATATATATTCCTCAAAACAGCCACCATACCTACCTATCATGGCATTTCCATAGCCATTCCGAGATATATTGCCATGCAACTTTCCACCGTTCCGTTCATATGACACGATTCATATTGTCATATTGCCATGCATGATCATGTAGTTGACATTGTATTTGTGGCAAAGACACCATGCATAATTTTTCATACATGTCACTCTTGATTCATTGCACATCCCGGTACACCGCCGGAGGCATTCATATAGAGTCATACTTTGTTTTAGCATCGAGTTGTAATATTGAGTTGTAATTCAATGAAAGTGTGATGATCATCATTATTAGAGTATTGTCCCATGTGAGGAAAGGCTAAATCAAAAAAGCCCCTAAAAAGGCACAAAAAAGGGGAAAAAATGGGGGACAATTGCTACTATCTTTTTCCACACTTGTGCTTCAAAGTAGCACCATGTTCTTCATGATAGAGAGTCTCATGTTTAGTCACTTTCATATACTAGTGGGAATTTCCATTATAGAACTTGGCTTGTATATTCCAACGATGGGCTTCCTCAAATTCCCTAGGTCTTCATGAGCAAGCAAGTTGGATGCACACCCACTAGTTTCTTTTGCTGAGCTTTCATACATTTTTAGCTCTAGTGCATCCGTTGCATGGCAATCCCTACTCACTCACATTGATATCTATTGATGAGCATCTCCATAGCCCGTTGATACACCTAGTCGATGTGAGACTATCTCCCTCCTTTTTGTCTTCTCCACAACCACCTCTCTATTCCACACATAGTGCTATGTCCATGGCTCACGCTCATGTATTGCGTGAAAGTTGAAAGGTTTGAAAGAATAGAGTACGAAAACAAGTGCTTGGCTGAAATCGAGGTTGTGCATGGTATGAATATTTTGTGTGATGAAGACAGAGCATAGCCGGACTATATGATTTTGTAGGGATAACTTTCTTTAGCCATAGTATTTTGAGAAGACATGATTGCTTTGTTAGTATGCTTGAAGTATTATTATTTCTTATGTCAATATAGACTTTTGTCTTGAATCTTTCAGATCTGAACATTCATGCCACAATTAAGAGAATTACATTGAAAAACTATGTTGGTCAGCATTCCACATCAAAAATTCTGTTTTTATCATTTACCTACTCGAGGACGAGCAGGAATTAAGCTTGGGGATGCTTGATACGAGTCCAACGTATCTATAATTTTTTATTGTTCCATGCTATTATTTATGATGTTTTGGATGTTTAATGGGCTTTGTTATACACTTTTATATTATTTTTGGGACTAACCTACTAACCCAAAGGCTCAGTCCAGATAGCTGTTTTTTGCCTGTTTCAGGGTTTTACAGAAAAGGAATATCAAACGGAGTCCAAATGGAATGAAACCTTCGGGAGAGATATTTTTGGAGAAAATCACGCACGGGAGACTTGAGAACCACGGAGTAGGGCACACGCGGCACCCACGAGGGTGGGGGCGCACCCCCCTATAGGGCGCGCCCCCTGCCTCATGGGCCCCACGTTTGGCCCCCGGTGCCCTCCTTCCTCCTATATATACCTACGTACCCCGAAACCATCAAAACAATAGAGAAAACCCTAGTTCCACCGCCACAACCTTCTGTTCCCATGAGATCCCATCTTGGGGCCTGTTCCGGAGCTCCACCGGAGGGGGGATCTTCCACGGAGTTCTTCTACATCATCATCATCGCCTCACCATGAGTTGTGAGTAGTTTACCACAGACCTACGGGTCCATATCTAGTATCTAGATGGCTTCTTCTCTCTCTTTGGATATCAATACAAAGTTCTCCTCGGTCTTCGAGGAGATCTATTCGATGTAATCTCTTTTTGTGGTGTGTTTGTCGATATACGATGAATTGTGAGTTTGTGATCAAGATTATCTATGAGAAATATTTGGTTCTTCTCTGAACTTTTTATGTATGATTATAATATCCTTTCAAGTCTCCTCGAATTATTGGTTTGGTTTGGCCTACTAGATCTATAGTTCTTGCAATGGGAGAAGTGCTTGGCTTTGGGTTCAATCTTGCGGTGTCCTTTCCCAGTGACAGTAGGGGCAGCAAGGCATGTATTGTATTGTTGCCATCGAGGATAAAAAGATGGGGTTTATATCACTAAGTTTGAGTTTATCCCTCTACATCATGTCATCTTGCTTAAGGCGTTACTCTGTTCTTATGAGCTTAATACACTAGATGCATGCTGGATAGCGGTCGATGTGTGGAGTAATAGTAGTAGATGCAGAATCGTTTCGGTCTACTTGCCTCAGACGTGATTCCTATATATAATGATCATGCCTAGATAGTCTCATAATTATTCGCTTTTCTATCAATTGCTCGACAGTAATTTGTTTACCCGCCGTAGAATATCGCTATCATGAGAGAAGCCACTAGAGAACACTATGGCCCCCGGGTCTATTCTCAACATATCAATCTACAATCTACTTTACTTTTCCGCTTTTACTTTCTGTTCTTATAATAAAAAATACCAAAAATATAAACTATCATCTCTATCAGATCTCACTTTCGTAAGTGACCGTAAAGGGATTGACAACCCCTTATCGCGTTGGCTGCAAAGTTCTTATTTGTTTGTGCAGGTGCGAGGGACTCGCGCGTGGTCTCCTACTGGATTGATACCTTGGTCCTGAAAAACTGAGGGAAATACTTACGCTACTGTGATGCATCTCCCTTTCCTCTTCGAGGGAATACAACGCAAGCTCGAGAAGTAGCAAGGAACACCTTGTGTGCTATCAAACGTCCCAACGTAAGTGGGTGATTATAAAGATGCTCTACAGGTGTTTCCGAAGGTGTTTGTGGTGTTGGCATAGATCGAGAATAGGATTTGTCACTCCGAGTATCGGAGAGGTATCTCTGGGCCCTCTCGGTAATACACATCATAATAAGCCTTGCAAGAAAATGACAATTGAGTTAGTCACAAGATGATGTATTACGAAACAAGTAAATAGGCTTGCTGGTTACGAGATTGAACTAGGTATGATGATACCGACGATCGAATCTCGGGCAAGTAAACATACCGATGACAAAGGGAACAACATATGTTGTTATGTGGTTCGACCGATAAAGATCTTCGTAGAATATGCAGCAGCCAATATGGGCATCCATGTTCCGCTATTGGTTATTGACCGGAGAGATGTCTCGGTCATGTCTACATAGTTCTCGAACCCGTAGGGTCCGCACGCTTAACTTTCGTTGACGATATAGTATTGAATGAGTTATGTATGTTGGTGACCGAATGTTAATCGAAGTCTCGGATGTGATCACAGACATGACGAGGAACTCCGGAATGGTCCAGAGATAAAGATTAATATATGGGATAATAGTGTTTGGCCTCCGGAAGGGTTCCGGAATTCACTGGAGGGGTTCCGGATGTTTCTCGAAATGTTTGGGTATGAGGACACTTTATGTGGGCCCAACGGGAAAGCCCACAAGGTTTTTGGAAAGCACAAAAGGAAGTTTTGCGGAGTCCAGGGGCCAGACGCCAGGGTCCCTGGCGTCTGGGTCTAGACCCTAGTAACCTTGGCGTCTGGCCCTGGAGTCCGATAAGGACTCTTGCCTTTCGGGTGAAACCGACTTTCTGGAGGCTTTTACTCCAAGTTTCGACCCCAAGGCTCAACATATAAATAGAGTGGCATGGCTAGCACCCAAGACACGTCAAGATACACCAAGCCGTGTGCCGGCAACGCCGACCCTCTAGTTTATCCTCCGTCTAGTTTTTGTAGTGCTTAGCGAAGCCCTGCAGAGATTGTTATTCATCACCAACCGTCACTACGCCGTCGTGTTGCCGAAACTCATCTACTACTTCGTCCGTCTTGCTGGATTAGGAAGGTGAGGACGTCATCGAGCTAGACATGTGCTGAACGCGGAGGTGCCATACGTTCGGTACTAGATCGGGGCGGATCGTGAAGGTGTACGACTACATCAACCGCGTTGTCAAACGCTTCCGCTTTCGGTTTACAAGGTTATGTAGACACACTCTTCCCCACTCGTTGCTATGCTTCTCCTAGATAGATCTTGTGTGTTCGTAGGAAATTTTTGAAATATTATGTTCCCCAACACTTCCTCCATCTCGTCGTCGCTGCAAGCAGTGGCGTCAGGGGGCAGGTGGCCAGGTCGTCTCGCCGAACTCTGGATCCGGTGAGGTTCGTGTCTGGTGGTCGGCCGATGGCGCTCTCGCGGGTGGCGGTCGTGTCAGCTGATGTAGTTGTGTTTACTGTCTTGCAGTTGGGCGCATGGATGAAGGCAGGCGGCGACGTTCCTCTTCTTCGACTACATCGGATGAAGTTGACAGCGTCAAGATCTGGTGACCACAGGGAAGATCGCCGGCCTACGTGCCACAAAGACTCGGCCTCGTCGCTTGCGGCGACCCGCTTCATCGACTCAAAAAGCATCTTTGTATGCGGTGGTGCTCTCCTAGATCTTGATATGGCGGCTGTTCTCATCTTTTTCCGGTGTTGCCATGGTGACAGCGAAGGACATTTGTGGACTATTTTTTCGGCGAGGCACGCGTTTCTTCAAGGGTGAAATAGTAGTTTACCTCTTGTGAAATTCTTTGTGCAAAGTTGCTTGACAAGCATTTGTGTCTCGTATAGTGACCATATGTGTAATCTCTATTAACAGATTGTCTAATGAAATATAAGATTGCTTAAAAAAATAGGCCTACAAGCTACCCCTCCCGGAGAGTTCATTTATTCCATTATTCAAGTATTGCATGCATGCCTATTTCGGCCATTCTCCAGCCAATTGGCGCGTGATGTATGCCAAACAGATTATGATGTTCTTCGCAAAATGTACGTTCAGGTTTAGACTAGTCATAATGGGCCCATGTTACTACTCTATGTTACTACCTCTATAGTGAGGAGTAACATATGTTTGGTAATATGCAACACTTCATTTATTATGCTATAGACTCATCTTGCCTTGATATGTGTGATGTCATTCATACTACTAGTAACTAGCTATGTTATCACATGCCTCTTTTTCTTCATTTATTGCTTGTCACATCATCTATTTTATCTAAATATATGTGATATTACTACCTATGTTACTCCCACTATGGGTAGTCTTAATAAACCGGTCGGAGTGCTTGTGTAGTTTGAATTGATCTTCCCTGCAGGCGCTCCTCCAAATCTACCTCCGCTTTGTTTATTCAGTATAAGTTGTACATGCAAATACAGTACTCCCTCCGTCCGAAAATACTTGTTATCAAAATGAATAAAAACGAATGTATCTAATTGTATTTTAGTTTTAGATATATTTCTTTTTGTCCATTTTGATGACAAGTATTTTTGGATGGAGTGAGAATAAAAGGGAATGTATCTAGATGTATTTTAGTTCTAGATATATTTATTTTTGTCCATTTTAATGACAAATATTTTTGGACGGAGTGAGTATAAGTTTTTCTCGATATTCCAACATTGAGGCCCAACCTCTTGCTTCACAGAACAGCCCTCACATTTGAGGCTTCCGTCCCACAAACTACCACTTTTTAAAAGTAGCCGATAACTACCCAAAAAATTAGAATCTCGTGACTAAAAACTATCAAGTTGACTTGATGACCGTTTTAGTGCTTTTAAGCCCATTTCTGACAGGAGAGGCCCACCTGTCAGGTGGACGGTAGCGGTAACGGCTAACAACACTCACCTACCGCCCGTTAGAACCGCCTGTCGGTCGCACCTGGTCGGACCAGGACTAACTTGGCCGACCGGCCCGCTCGTCCCCACCCGATCTCACTCTCCCCCGAGCCCACTCCACTCTCTGCTCTCCTCTGCTTCTGTTTCTTCTTTTCACACTCCGGTGACGCCGCGACCATGTCGTCGTGGCCCAACAGTAATGAGACCTCCGACGATGACGAGTACATGAGCGAGTTTAGCAGCATGCAGATGGAGTACTTTGTAAGTCAGCTCACTCTCTCCCCTCATCTCTCCTCTTCTAGGGTTAGGGTTTGAAGATAATTTGGATTTCTTCCATGTAAATTCATATATGTGAGCTGTAGTTGATATATATGTTTTTGTTGCTGCAACAAACTCCTGAAACTATGATAGAACCAAGTTTATGTGGGCTTGTGAATGAATCGAAGCGAAGGTGCATCCTACACAGGCAGATGCCACGCATGTTTGTGGCATTTGAAGGCGCTGACACTGGCAGGAATTCATAGGATGTGCTAATTAGGTAATGGACCAAGTTGTCATGGATTTGATTAGCTTCATTTTGTGCTATGTGGTGGAAACAGAGTAGCATTTAGTTGCTATTTTTCTGAATTTTCCTAAAGTGTAAAAACATTGATATGCCTGAATACTATACTTGTAGCAAAGAGCATAGGAAACATAGCAATGTTTTGTATTTTTTGTATAGAGCTAGCTAGTGCAGCTATGTATATGATTAGTGTTTATAAGTGAATGCCAGTGGTAAATCTAAGTATGACCAATGTGCCCCGGACAATAACCAATAGTCCTCACGACCTCACCATGATCGCGATCTACCGACAATAGGACCGTCAAGCAACCATGGTCTAGCCTTCCACATCGTCAACTAGCGACACCAATCATGTCGCCGCACATAACCTCCATCATGCCACACCGCAATGGGGGATCTCCGTGTGACACCCCGAGACCGGTGCGCCAGGTGTCAGCCAGTTATTCGTCGTCGTTGCCATGTCATCGTGTTCATTGCATCAGCATGTTTTCAAAACTTGCATCCGTCCGAGCCCGCCCGTCCTTTCCGTTGTCCGTTCTGAGCCCAGACACACTTGCACGTGCCTGCGGCACCTCCGAATATTTATTTTATGAGTGGCCGAAAAATGTTCTCGGAATGGGATGAAACTTGGCGTGTAGTCTTATTATAGTGTAGACAGACCGCCTGCCAAATTTCGTCGCATTCGGAGTTCGTTTGATAGCCCAACCGTTAAACTATAGCGTCAGTATAGCCGGTTAATTCGTCGGACGTTTTGGTCTCCGAAACGCGTGCCGGGCTGCACTTCTTTTCTCTCCCCTCGGCCCAAAGCCCTCCTACATAGCCCACTAGGCCTCTCCTAAACCCCCCCCCCCTCGAGTCCGGAGCCATCGGATCGTGATCGGATGCTCCGAAACGCTCCTAAACACCTAACCCTAGCCCCCTACCCTATATATACCTTTCCCCTTGCCAAAAATGGACTCACCTAGCCTTCCCTAACCCCCCAGCCACCTCCGACCTTGTTTTCAGCGCCGCCCGCTCCAGATCCACCACTTAGCGCCGCCGTCGGCGCGCCCCGGACCAATCCGGGTGCGCCACATCGCCCTTCCCGCAGCCCGCAGCCACTGGAGAGCCGCCACCTGGCCTCCTCCACGCCCCACCTCCCCGGCCCGCAGCAAGCCCGTCCCGGGCCGGATCTGGGCCCAAAGGAGCCCGCACGCGCCCGCTCCCTCCTCCGCAACCGCTCCGCCCAACCGTCCCCATTGCCTGGCCTCGTCGCCGGCTCACCTCGCTGCTGCAGGCGCCGGGCCTTTCCTCGCTGCCGGTGCACCCCCGCGCCTCCCTGACCTCGGGCCCGCGGCTCGCCGCCCGCGCCTCGCACACTGTCGCCGTCTTAAGTTCCGCCACCGGTCACCATGCCCCGTTGCAGTCCGGGTCCGGCGCCCCCGTCGTCCCCGACCTCTCCGGCCTCCCCTACCTACCCCGTCGGGCCCCTGCTGCCGCGACAAGCTCGTCGGAGCGCCGGCCACCGCGTCTCCAACCGCCGCGGCCACGATCCCCTTGCCGTGAGCCGGACATGTCCAGTGGTGCCGGACATGTCCAGGCCTCCTCCTCGTCCCGAGCCACTGATCGGTGGGCCCGAGTGTCCAGCCGGCCGGACATGTCCAGTCAGGCGTGGACATGTCCACCCTCCCTCTGTCCGTGTCACTGCCGTGTGGGCCCGCGTCCAGCCGCCCGGACACGTCCGGTCGCACCCGGACACGTCCGCCCAAGACCCCTTCTAAGGTTGAATTTCTGCTAAGTCCCTGGTTTTTGTAAAAATATATGCATGTTGTGATTGTGATATCTTGTTGTGTGTATATCCAAATTGAGTGAATAATATGCCCAAATGTTCAATGTGTTATGCTCTTCATATTGTTGTACTGTGGCATGCTTGTTTGAGTTCATCTTGATGCCCTAATCATCGTTGCAAAAGTGTTATATGTTTTAAACTGCTGAAAACTGTTGTTATGTTAGCATGTTTGGGAGGTGATAACTTTGTGCATGTTGGTCCAAATGGAGTGTATGATATGTCAAAATGTTCATTGTGAAGTGCTCTACATGATGGTTACTGTAGCATTCATGTTAGGTTACATTATGCCATGTTTATCTCTATTGCAAAAGTGCATGTGGTTGTTAAGTGCTGAAAATTGTTATGAGATGTTTTGTCTTGTTCATAGCTATTGGTGTGATTGTCTTTTATGCCACATGTCAATATGTTTTTGAAGCACAATCATGCCATCTTTGCTGTGGTGCAATCCAATTTTCATGATATGCTTTGTGGTGTTTGCAACAAGCTTGCAAAGTGGCCTACTCACTATTGTTATTTTCTGAGACTTGTTGAAAACTGCTAAGTCTGAAAACTGTTAACCTGATGCCATGTTTGCTTGATGCCCCACTCAAATTCATGCATGGTTTGGGTTGCCCAATGATCATGTCTTGTTTTCCATGTTATGATATATCCATCCATGTCCTTGTTTGCCATTATGGCCTGCTGTAGCTTATTTATTGCTTGCTCTCAAGTTGCTATAAAATGTTTTTGTCAGCCTATTATCAACAAGTTCAGTTTTGCCACGTGAATTGCTAGTGACCTATGCATCCTATGACCATGTTCTTGCCATGAGTAGCTTCACAAACATGTCTTCTTGCTGTTGGTTATGTTCACATGCCATGCTATGCTTTGAGTTGAGTTGCATAAGCTTGCAAACATGCCTACTTGTTGTAATTTCTGCCATGCCTTGTATTTTTCACTAAGTCTGAGAAATCTGTAAACCTATTGAATCTTGCCATGCTTGTTTAATTGTGTTCCAGCAAGTGTTTGGGCGTGCTCTGAGTTCATGCTTGTTGAGAATCATGTCTATTTCACATCCATGCCTTTTGTTATCATGTTGGGTGCTGTAGCATAAATATACCTTGCTCCAAAGTTGCTATGTTGTTGTTAACTTCAGCTTTGCATTTTAACTTGTTTTGCTCATATCTTCTAGGCCGTAGCTCTGAATTAAATAAACTTTATATGAAACTTGACTAGAATTTCGAGTAGATCATCATGGTGCATGTTAACTTGCTATTTAACAACTTTAACGTAAGGTTTGTTCGGATCTGGACCAATTTCAAAATGTGCATATGAGGACTTACCGGAATTGTTATATGTTTTTTCCGGCCTCATTTAAACTTGCCTTGTTGTGTGTTCTTGTATGCATCATCCCTTGCCATGTTTTGCATAATATAGACTTGTCTTGCATCATACTTGGTTGAGCATCATGTCTTGTTCTTGTGTTGTGTGTTTACCATGTTGTGTGCTTCTTCTCGCTAGTTCATATTCCGTTGCGTTCGTGAGGATTCGTTCGACTACACTTGGTTCGTCTACGTGGCTTCTTCTTCGTCGTCGTCTACTTCATGGACTCGTTCTTCTTCCTTTCAGGATCTCAGGCAAGATGACCATCACCTTGGATACATTTACTATCATTGCTATGCTAGATGTCTCGATGCTATCGCTATATGTCACGTTCCCTATCTATTTGTCGGCCTCTCCTTGTTGCCATGAAACCTCTAACCTCTGACATCTTCCCAGCAAAACCGTTGTTGCCTATGTTACCCGCTTGCTCAGCCCCTCTTATAGCGTTGTTAGTTGCAGGTGAAGATGAAGATTGCTCCATGTTGGAACTTGTTGTTGGAATATCACAATATCTATTATTATTAACACACCTATATACTTGGCAATGGGTGGAAGGCTTGGCCTTTTGCTCGGTGATTTGTTCCACTCATGCCACCTTAGGAGCCGATAAACCGGCGTTATGTTCCTTGATTTTGCGTTTCTAACGCGGTTGGGTATATGGGGACCCCTTGACAGTTCGTCTTTGAACAAAACTCCTCCAGCAAGGCCCAACATTGGTTTTTTTGCAACATAATAAAAAACTTTAATTAATTAATTGCATAGGGAGTTAGCGCTACCCGATGATTCTTTCTACATATAGGAGGGCAGTGCTGATGGTGTTCGTCCCAAACGGGGGTCCTGCGGGGCCGCCACGGGGAAACTTGAGGTATCTGGCTCCCGTAGCATCACCCATCCGGTCGTGGCCTGAGACGAGATACGCGCGGCTACTATCAGGGTGTCGACACATCGGGAGGTCTTGCTGGACTTGTTTTACCATTGTCGAAATGTCTTATGCACCGGGAATTCCGAGTCTGATCGGGCCTTCCCTAAGATAAGGGGTAATGTTATTATTATCTCTGCTGATCGTGAGAGATTGTGATGGGCTAAGTTGGGACACCCCTGCAGGGTTATGATCTTTCGAAAGCCGTGCCCATGGTTATGTGGTAGATTGGAATTTGTTAATGTACGGTTATAGAAAACTTGACAGAGGATCCGTAATAAAATACACGAACCGTGTGAGTAACCGTGACCGTCTCTTTTCACTTTGAGACGAGAACACGGTGGGGTTATGTTTGACTCGTAGGTAGTTCAGGATCTTTAGCGATCATTACTAGTTTGCGACCGTTTGCGTAGATGCTCATCTTATTCTTGTACTCGTAAGTTAGCCACCATATTTTTGCTTAGTCGCTGCTGCAATCTCACCACTTAACCTCTTCCTACCCATTAAGCTTTGCTAGTCTTGATACCCATGGTTATGGGATTGCTGAGTCCTCGTGGCTCACAGATACTACACCACCAGTTGCAGGTGCAGGTTTCCGATGACTTGACGTGACAGCGATGTTACATTTTGTTGGAGTTCTTTCTTCTTCTTCTTCGTCAGTCTTGGGCTAGGTTCCTGGTCGGCAGCCTGGGATAGCAGATGGATGTCGTTGTGCTTTTCATGTTTGCATCAGTAGTCGGATGTCTTGTATTGATGTTGTTGTATTCATGTGACTTGTATGTATTGTTGTATCCCCATGTATTTATGTAATGGTACGATGTAATGATATCCATCTTGCTAAGCGCCCGAAATGCGATTGTGCCCCAATCACGAGTGTAACACGTGATCGGGATAGAATCGCATCTTGGGCCTGACACTCCGCTACTGCCATCACGCACGAATCCATGCATCATCCACTCAAATTTGCACGCAGGCATATCGTATTGAAAGAAGACTTACGGCTACAACCATCTGGCTTTCTTATGGTGAGCGTTTACAGCTTATTAACTCGGCCCACTCCTCGATCTTATCATTCACAATATGTGTTCTAAAAGTTCCAATCAAAATCATTGACGCATTTGATAGTTCTCGAAGGCACTATTTATGGAGGAAAGTGGCCCATCGTGACATGAAAACCCATTCTCTGGCAGCTTGGGAGCTTGTCTGTCGCCCTAAACAAAAAGGTGGGCTAGGTATAATTGATCTAAAAGTCCAAAACAAAGCCAGTATCCTCAAATTCTTGCACAAATTTATACACAAGGCTTATGTACCCTGGTTATGCTTATTTGGAACGCTTACTATGGCGCCACACTCCCAGATACAAAAGAAGTGTGCAGATCTTTCTAGTGGAGGGTGTTTTCAAACTCATGGATATCTACAAAGGTATAACTACATGCATTCTATTTGGGGAAGACACGATCCTTATGTGGAAGGATCTTTTGCATGAGAATGAGCTTACCATGAACACCTATCAATATCTGTTCTGTTTTGCAATTGACGAGGGCATCTCTTTAGTGCACCTTTATTTTGACCCACAACCAGATAAGCATTTTGCCCTGCCTTTGTAGTTCGAAGCAAGGACATAGATAGACTCATTAATGGTGGAGATTGATGGTCTTCAACTTCAACATATGGCAACCGATGAAATGGTCCTTTGCTGGGGTGACACAGTTTATCGTACCAAAAAGTTTTACAAATTTGTGTTTAGAAACTGTCAAGCCACAAGGCATATCACCACGATATGGAACACTAAATGCATTATGCGACACAAAGTTTTTTCCTGGCTCATGTTCATGGACAGGATCAACACAGGGGCATGCTTGTAAGGAGACATTTCTAGATTGGTGATGATCATAATTGCATGCTATGCAGTTCACAAACCCTGGAAACATACAAACACATGTTCTTCCATTGGAGCTTCAGCACTGCCTGCTGGGCCATTTTGGGAATCTCTTGGGATTGTAACATGCTCACACAAGAGATGATTGACCACACCTCCACCACTTGGCGATGTCCACTATTCAAAGAAATTGTGATCTTGGCTGCATGGAACGTTTGGAAACAAAGGAGCAGATGCTACTTTGAGGGTGTGCCTGCCTCAACGGAAGACTGGCTACATGCACTCAAATTTGACCTTGAGGTTCTACGTGTTGGAAATATGCCCTAGAGGCAATAATAAAAGGGTTATTATTATATTTCCTTGTTCATGATAATCGTTTATTATCCATGCTATAATTGTATTGATTGGAAACTTAAATACATGTGTGGATAAATAGACAAATTTTGTGTCCCTAGTAAGCCTCTTTAGGACTAGCTCGTTGATCAAAGATGACCGCGGTTTCCAGGTCATAGACATGAGTTGTCATTTGATAACGGGATCACATCATTAGGAGAATGATGTGATGGACGAGACCCAAATGTTAAACATAGCTTTTGATCGTATCAGTTATCGCTATAGTTTTCTGAATGTCAAGTATAAGTTCCTATGACCATGAGATCATGTAACTCACTGACACCGTAGGAGTGCCTTGTGTGTGCCAAACGTCGCAACGTAACTGGGTGACTATAAAGGTACTCTACAGATATCTCCGAAGGTGTCTGTTGAGTTGACATGGATCGAGACTGGGATTTGTCACTCCGTGTGACGGAGAGGTATCTCCGGGCCCACTCGATAATACGTCATCTCAATGAGCTCAAAGTGACTAAGTAGTTAGTCACGGGATTATGTATTACGGAACGAGTAAAGAGACTTGCCGGTAACGATATTGAACTAGGTATAGAGATACCGACGATCGAATCTCGGGCAAGTAACATACCGACGAGACAAAGGGAACTGTATACGGGATTACCTGAATCCTTGACATTGTGGTTCATCCGATGAGATCATCGAGGAACGCGTGGGAACCAATATGGGTATCCAGATCCCGCTATTGGTTATTGACCTGGGAGTGTCTCGGTCATGTCTGCATAGTTTCCGAACCCGCAGGGTCTACACACTTAAGGTTCGGTGACGCTAGGGTTGTTAGTGAGAACAGTGCATGGTAACCGAAGGTTGTTCGAAGTCCCGGATGAGATCCCGGACGTGACGAGGGTCTCCGGAATGGTCCGGGGACGAAGATTGATATATGGGATGAGAGTAAACGGAGTCCGGAATTGTTCCGGGGAACATCGGGAAGGAGTCGGAGAACCGAAAGGTGTTTCGGGGGCCACGATAAAGGTTACGGGCCCTATGGGCCATAAGTGGGGAGACACAACAGCCCACACAGGGGCTGTGCGCCCCCCCTAGGCCCCTCCACCTGCGCCTAAGGGGGCTGGGCCCCCCTAGGGCAGCCGCACCCCCTAGGCTTGGGGGGCAAGGCGCCTGGGGGGGGGGGAACCCTAGCCCTGGCCGCCGCCCTCCCCTTGGCCGCCCCATCTGGCCTTGGCCGCCGCCCCCTAGGGGGAACCCTAGGGGCGCCCCCTCCCCTCTCCCCCCCTATATAAAGAGAGGCAAAGGGAGGGCAGCAACACAAGTCCGTGCCTCGGCGCTGCCCTCTCTCTCCCACGAATATCTTCGTCTAGTTTGTAGTGCTTGGCGAAGCCCTGCTGGAATTCCTCCACCACCATCTCCACCACGCCGTCGTGCTGCTGGGTTTCTCCGTCAACTTCTCCTTCCCCCTTGCTGGATCAAGAAGGAGGAGACGTCCCCGAGCTGCACGTGTGTTGAACGCGGAGGCACCGTGCGTTCGGTGCTGGGATCTTCGGCGATTTGAATCGCGACGAGTACGACTCCATCAACCGCGTTCTTGAACGCTTCCGCTTAGCGATCTACAAGGGTATGTGGATCCGACTCTTCCCTCGTAGATGCATCTCCTAGATTGATCTTGGTGAGCGTAGGAAAATTTTTGTTTCCCATGCAACGTTCCCCAACAGTGGTATCAGAGCTAGGATCTTGCGTAGATGTTTTCACGAGTAGAACACAAAGGGGTTTGTGGGCGTTGATGTTTAGATTGCTTCCCTCTTTGGTCTTTCTTGATTCAGCGGTATTATGGGATGAAGCGGCCCGGACCAACTTTACATGTCCACGTACATGAGACCGGTTCCATCGACAGACATGCGACTTTTGTTGCATAAGATGGCTGGCGGGTGTCTGTCTCTCCTATCTTAGTTGAATCGGATTCGACGAAGGCGGTCCTTGTAGAAGGTTAAATAGCAACTTAAATATCACCGTTGTGGCTTTGCGTAGGTAAGAAGCGTTCTTGCTAGATACCCATAGCAGCCACGTAAAACATGCAACAACAATTTAGAGGACGTCTAACTTGTTTTTGCAGTGTATGTATGTGATATGATATGGCCAATGACATGATGAGATATATTTGATGTATGAGATGATCATGTTGTAATAGTTAATATCGACTTGCATGTCGATGTATACGGCAACCGGCAGGAGCCATAGGGTTGTCTTTAATTTTTGTATGACCTGCGTGTCAATCATTAAGCGCTATGTAATGCTTTACTTTATCGCTAAACGGTAGCAATAGTAGTAAGAGCATGGTGGGCGCGCAACAACCCTGATGGCGACACGATGATGGAGATCATGATGATGGGGATCATGGTGTTACGCCGGTGACGATGGAGATCATGCCGGTGCTTTGGAGATGGAGATCAAAAGCACGAGTTGATGGCCATATCATGTCACTTATGATTTGCATGTGATGTTAATCCTTTTATGCATCTTATTTTGCTTAGGACGACGGTAGCATTATAAGATGATCCCTCACTAAAATTTCAAGATAAAATTGTGTTCCCCCTGAGTGTGCGCCGTTGCGAAGGTTCGTCATTTCGAAGCACCACGTGATGATCGGGTGTGATAGACTCTACGTTCGCATACAACGGGTGCAAGCCAGTTTTGCACATGCAGAACACTCGGGTTAGACTTGACGAGCCTAGCATGTACAGACATGGCCTCGGAACACGGAAGACCGAAAGGTCGAGCATGAGTCATATAGTAGATATGATCAACATGAAGATGTTCACCATTGACACCACCTCATCTCACGTGATGATCGGACTTGGGTTGGTGGATTTGGATCATGTCACGCTCGGATGACCAGAGGGATGTCAATTTGAGTGGGAGTTATAAGTAATTTGATTAGTTAAAACTCACTTATCATGAACAATAGTCTAAGATGTCTTTGCAAATCTTTTGTTGTAGATGGCTCCCGCAGTAGCTCCCTTGAATTTTAATGCGTTCCTAGAGAAAACTAAGCTGAAAGATGATGGGAGCAACTTTGTGGACTGGCTCCACAATCTGAGGATCATCCTCACAGCTGCCCAAAAGGTTTATGTCCTAAATGCACCGCTAGGTGAACCCCCCGCTCCGGCCTCTGTGGACGTTATGAATGCCTGGCAGTCGCGTGCGGATGACTACTCAGTAGTGCAGTGTGCCATGTTGTATAGCTTGGAAGGAGGACTTCAAAGGCGTTTTGAACGTCATGGAGCATATGAGATGTTCCAGGAGTTGAAGTTCATCTTTGAGAAGAATGCCAAGATCGAGAGGTATGAGACCTCCGATAAATTCTTTGCTTGCAAGATGGAGGAGAATTCGTCTGTCAGTGAGCACTTACTGAAGATGTCTGGGTACTATACCCGCATAGCTGATCTGGGACTTGTGTTCCCGGAGGAGGCTATCATTGACAGAATTCTCCAGTCACTCCCACCTAGCTACAAGAGCTTCGTGCAGCAGTATAACATGCAAGGGATGAACAAATCCATCGCCGAGCTGTTTGCGATGCTGAAAGTCGCTGAGTCAGACATCCAGAAGGAGCATCAAGTGTTGATGGTCAATAAAACTACCAGTTTCAAGAAGAATGGCAAGGGCAAGAAGGGTAACTCTAAGAAGGGTGGCAAGGCAGTTGCTCATCCAGTGAAGAAACCCAAGGCTGGGCCCAAGCCAGAGACTGAGTGTTTCTATTGCAAGGGGAACGGCCACTGGAAGCGGAACTGCCCCAAGTATCTGGCAGACAAGAAGGGGGCCAACAACAACAACAAGCAAGGTATATGTGATATACATGTTATTGATGTGTACCTTACCAACTCTCGTTGTAGTGCCTGGGTATTTGATACCGGTTCGGTTGCTCACATTTGCAACTCTAAACAGGAACTACGGAATAGACGGAGGCTGGCGAAGGACGAAGTAACGATGCACGTGGGGAATGGTTCCAAGGTTGATGTGATCGCCGTCGGCACGCTCGCTCTTCGATTACCATCGGGATTAGTTATGAACCTGAATAATTGTTATTTAGTGCCTGCGTTGAGCATGAACATTATATCTGGATCTTGTTTAATGCGAGACGGTTACTCATTTAAATCAGAGAATAAAGGTTGTTCTATTTATATGGGTAATATCTTTTATGGTCATGCACCCGAAGTAGGGGGTTTATTCTTATTGAATCTTGATAGTGATGATACACATGTTCATAACATTGATGCCAAAAGATGTAGAGTTGATAACAATAGTACCACTTTCTTGTGGCACTGCCGTCTGGGTCATATCGGCATGAAACGCATGAGGAAGCTCCATGCTGATGGACTTTTGGAGTCTCTTGATTTTGAATCACTTGACACATGCGAGCCGTGCCTCATGGGCAAGATGACTAAGACCCCGTTTTCAGGAACAATGGAACGGGCAAGTGACTTATTGGAAATCATACATACTGATGTGTGTGGCCCGATGAGTGTCACGACGCGCGGTGGATATCGTTATTTTCTCACCTTCACTGACGACTTAAGTAGATATGGGTATATTTACTTGATGAAGCATAAGTCTGAAACGTTTGAAAAGTTCAAGCAATTTCAGAGTGAAGTTGAGAATCATCGTAACAAGAAGATCAAGTTCCCACGATCTGACCGAGGGGGAGAGTATCTGAGTTATGAGTTTGGCAATCACTTAAGACAATGTGGAATTGTTTCGCAGTTGACGCCACCTGGAACACCACAGCGTAATGGTGTGTCCGAACGTCGTAATCGAACCCTATTAGATATGGTGCGTTCTATGATGTCTCTTGCCGATTTGCCACTATCATTTTGGGGATATGCGTTAGAGACGGCTGCATTCACTTTAAATAGGGCTCCATCCAAGTCCGTTGAGACAACACCGTATGAACTGTGGTTTGGTAAGAAACCTAAGTTGTCTTTTCTCAAGGTTTGGGGTTGCGATGCTTATGTCAAAAGGCTTCAGCCAGAAAAGCTCGAACCCAAAGCGGACAAATGTGTCTTCATAGGATACCCAAAAGAGACGGTTGGGTACACCTTCTATCTCAGATCCGAGGGCAAAGTGTTTGTCGCTAAGAACGGGTCCTTTCTCGAGAA
This sequence comes from Secale cereale, assembly GCA_902687465.1. NCBI lineage: Eukaryota > Viridiplantae > Streptophyta > Magnoliopsida > Poales > Poaceae > Secale > Secale cereale. The sequence continues at coordinate 549,640,337 of LR738713.1, read as the reverse complement.
AGAGTTTCTCTCGAAAGAATTGAGTGGGAGGAAGGTAGAACTTGATGAGGTTATTGAACCTCTGCTTCAACCAGAGAGTAGGGCAGCACAGAAAGATGTTTTTGTGGAGCCTGCAACGGTTGAAGAAGAAGCCAATGATGATGATCAAGAAGCTTCTGATCAAGTTACTACTGAACCTCGTAGGTCGACAAGGGTACGCACTGCACCTGAGTGGTATGGTAACCCTGTCTTGGAGGTCATGTTGTTGGACAACAGTGAACCTGCGAGCTATGGAGAAGCGATGGTGGGCCCGGATTCTGACAAATGGTTAGAGGCCATGAAATCCGAGATGGGATCCATGTATGAAAACAAAGTATGGACTTTGGAAGTATTACCTGAAGGGCGGAAGGCCATTCAGAATAAATGGATTTTTAAGAGGAAGACGGACGCTGACGACAATGTCACCGTGTATAAAGCTCGACTTGTGGCAAAGGGTTTTTCACAAGTTCAAGGAGTTGACTACGATGAGACTTTCTCACCCGTAGCGATGCTTAAATCCGTCCGAATCATGTTAGCAATAGCTGCATATTTCGATTATGAAATTTGGCAGATGGATGTCAAAACAGCGTTCCTTAACGGTTTTCTTAAGGAAGAGTTGTATATGATACAACCGGAAGGTTTTGTCGATCCAGAGAATGCTGACAAAGTCTGCAAACTCCAGCGTTCCATTTATGGGCTGGTGCAAGCATCTCGGAGTTGGAATCTTCGCTTTGATGAGGTGATCAAAGCGTTTGGGTTTGTACAAGTTTATGGAGAAGCTTGTATTTACAAGAAAGTGAGTGGGAGCTCTATAGCGTTTCTAATATTATATGTGGATGACATATTGCTGATTGGAAACAATATAGAACTTTTGGATAGCGTGAAGGGGTATTTGAACAAGAGTTTTTCGATGAAGGACCTCGGTGAAGCTGCTTTCATATTGGGCATCAAGATCTATAGAGATAGATCGAGACGCTTGATAGGACTTTCACAAAGTACATACCTTGATAAAGTTTTGAAGAAGTTCAAAATGGATCAATCCAAGAAGGGGTTCTTGCCGGTATTGCAAGGTACAAAGTTGAGTAAGACTCAATGCCCAGTGACTGCGAAAGATAGAGAAAAGATGAGTGTCATCCCCTATGCTTCAGCCATAGGCTCTATCATGTATGCAATGCTGTGCACAAGACCAGATGTCAGCCTTGCCATAAGTATGGCCGGAAGGTTTCAAAGTAATCCTGGTTTGGATCACTGGACAGCGGTCAAGAATATCCTGAAGTACCTGAAAAGGACTAAGGAAATGTTTCTCGTTTATGGAGGTGATCAAGAGCTCGTCGTAAAGGGTTACGTCGATGCAAGCTTTGACACTGATCCGGATGACTCTAAGTCTCAAACCGGGTACGTATATATTCTCAACGGGGGAGCGGTAAGCTGGTGCAGTTCCAAGCAAAGCGTGGTAGCCGATTCTACATGCGAAGCGGAGTACATAGCTGCCTCGGAGGCGGCAAAGGAAGGTGTCTGGATGAAGGAGTTCATAATAGATCTTGGAGTTGTGCCTAGTGCATTGAACCCAATGACTCTGTTTTGTGACAACACTGGTGCCATTGCTCTAGCCAAGGAACCAAGGTTTCACAAGAGGACCAGACACATAAAGCGACGCTTCAATTCCATCCGCGATTCAGTCAAGGAGGAGGACATAAGCATTTGCAAAGTACACACGGATTTGAATGTTGCAGATCCGTTGACTAAGCCTCTTCCACGGGCTAAACATGATCAACACCAAGACTCTATGGGTGTTAGATTCATTACCTTGTAATGCTAGATTATTGACTCTAGTGCAAGTGGGAGACTGTTGGAAATATGCCCTAGAGGCAATAATAAAAGAGTTATTATTATATTTCCTTGTTCATGATAATCGTTTATTATCCATGCTATAATTGTATTGATTGGAAACTTAAATACATGTGTGGATGAATAGACAAACTTTGTGTCCCTAGTAAGCCTCTTCAGGACTAGCTCGTTGATCAAAGATGACCGCGGTTTCCAGGTCATAGACATGAGTTGTCATTTGATAACGGGATCACATCATTAGGAGAATGATGTGATGGACGAGACCCAAACGTTAAACATAGCTTTTGATCGTGCCAGTTATCGCTATAGTTTTCTGCATGTCAAGTATAAGTTCCTATGACCATGAGATCATGTAACTCACTGACACCGTAGGAGTGCCTTGTGTGTGCCAAACGTCGCAACGTAACTGGGTGACTATAAAGGTACTCTACAGGTATCTCCGAAGGTGTCTGTTGAGTTGACATGGATCGAGACTGGGATTTGTCACTCCGTGTGACGGAGAGGTATCTCCGGGCCCACTCGGTAATACGTCATCTCAATGAGCTCAAAGTGACTAAGTAGTTAGTCACGGGATTATGTATTACGGAACGAGTAAAGAGACTTGCCGGTAACGAGATTGAACTAGGTATGGAGATACCGACGATCGAATCTCGGGCAAGTAACATACCGACGAGACAAAGGGAACTGCATACGGGATTACCTGAATCCTTGACATTGTGGTTCATCCGATGAGATCATCGAGGAACGTGTGGGAACCAATATGGGTATCCAGATCCCGCTATTGGTTATTGACCTGGGAGTGTCTCGGTCATGTCTGCATAGTTTCCGAACCCGCAGGGTCTACACACTTAAGGTTCGGTGACGCTAGGGTTGTTAGTGAGAACAGTGCATGGTAACCGAAGGTTGTTCGGAGTCCCGGATGAGATCCCGGACGTGACGAGGGTCTCCGGAATGGTCCGGGGACGAAGATTGATATATGGGATGAGAGTAAACGGAGTCCGGAATTGTTCCGGGGAACATCGGGAAGGAGTCGGAGAACCGAAAGGTGTTTCGGGGGCCACGGTAAAGGTTACGGGCCCTATGGGCCATAAGTGGGGAGACACAACAGCCCACACAGGGGCTGTGCGCCCCCCCTAGGCCCCTCCACCTGCGCCTAAGGGGGCTGGGCCCCCCTAGGGCAGCCGCACCCCCTAGGCTTGGGGGGCAAGGCGCCTGGGGGGGAAACCCTAGCCCTGGCCGCCGCCCCCCCCCTTGGCCGCCCCATCTGGCCTTGGCCGCCGCCCCCTAGGGGGAACCCTAGGGGCGCCCCCTCCCCTCTCTCCCCCCTATATAAAGAGAGGCAAAGGGAGGGCAGCAACACAAGTCCGTGCCTCGGCGCTGCCCTCTCTCTCCCACGAATATCTTCGTCTAGTTTGCAGTGCTTGGCGAAGCCCTGCTGGAATTCCTCCACCACCATCTCCACCACGCCATCGTGCTGCTGGGTTTCTCCGTCAACTTCTCCTTCCCCCTTGCTGGATCAAGAAGGAGGAGACGTCCCCGAGCTGCACGTGTGTTGAACGCGGAGGCACCGTGTGTTCGGTGCTGGGATCTTCGGCGATTTGAATCGCGACGAGTACGACTCCATCAACCGCGTTCTTGAACGCTTCCGCTTAGCGATCTACAAGGGTATGTGGATCCGACTCTTCCCTCGTAGATGCATCTCCTAGATTGATCTTGGTGAGCGTAGGAAAATTTTTGTTTCCCATGCAACGTTCCCCAACACTACGCTATCGAGTAAAACCAGAGTTGTGTGAGTTTATCAAGACTCTCTCTGTCTCCCTTGTTGTATAAAGCTAAAACCCTCTTAGAGTTCTCACTTGGTGCATTGGGCCCCAATGCCATGTAACATAACTTTGTACATATTTTTAATTGAGCAATAGTAGGAGCCTCTCCTATTGATTTTAACTGTTCAAAAAATATATTCCTCTAGTGAGTCCTGTAGTGGATACATATTGTGGTAATATGTTAAAACTCATCCCTTTATGCTGACTTGCAAACTTGCAAACTAAAATCAATTCTTTCACCACCAACTTATATGGTTACTTTCTCTCTAGGAAAATTAATTTCAGCAACCGTGGTGTGTTTGATGGGTCTAAAAGTACAAACCACCATAATTTTTTTAAATCTTTGTGGGGCCTCAAGTACCGTTAAATAACCGGGAACCTAGTCCTACCCCAAAGAACTTCAACATCTATAACAATGCATATATTTTCCCTGTAAGATCTATCTACTAGCTTAATTACCACATCAATTCTTTCAATTTTGAAGAGAGAAATGTCGTCTACAATTTCTTCATAAGGAGTATAAGTGATGGCACTAACAATAGCGCCTAAGTCACACAAACCATGATAACAATATGCACGAATGGTTATAGAAATAATCAGAGTTCCACTACTATAATAATTATTTTGTCTAATAATGTTAATAGCATCATGAGCATAATAAATCATCTTCTTATTTCAGACTTTCATAATTAGATCTTTAATCAGAACTACATGTGAATGTGTTTCTATTTGTTTATACATAGTGGCACATGTTGGAAATATGCCCTAGAGGCAATAATAAAAGGATTATTATTATATTTCCTTGTTCATGATAATTGTCTGTTATTCATGCTTGAATTGTATTGTACGGAAACAGCGATACATGTGTGAATACATAGACCACAACGTGTCCCTGGTAAGCCTGTAGTTACTAGCTCGTTGATCAACAGATGGTCACGGTTTCCTGACCATGGACATAGGATGTCATTGATAACGGGATCACATCATTAGGAGAATGATGTGATGGACAAGACCCAATCCTGAGCCTAGCACGAGATCGTATAGTTCGTAATGCTTAAGCTTTTCCAGTGTCAAGTATTTGTTCCTTAGACCATGAGGTTGTGCAACTCCCGGATACCGTAGGAATACTTTGGGTGTGCCAAACGTCACAACGTAACTGGGTGACTATAAAGGTACGCAACGGGTATCTCCGAAAGTGTCTGTTGGGTTGGCACGAACCGAGACTGGGATATTGTCACTCCGTATGACGGAGAGGTATCTCTGGGCCCACTCGGTAAGACATCATCATAATGAGCTCAAAGTGACTAAGGAGTTAGTCACGGGATGAGGGATTATGGAACTAGTAAAGAGACTTGCCATGACGAATTGAACAAGGTATCGGGCATACCGACGATCGAATCTCGGGCAAGTACCGTACCGATTGACAAAGGGAATAACAAACGGGATTAAGTGAGTCCTTGACATCGTGGTTCATCCGATGAGATCATCGAGGAACATGTGGGAACCAACATGGGTATCCAGATCCCGTTGTTGGTTATTGACCGGAGAGTCGTCTCGGTCATGTCTGCGTGTCTCCCGAACCCGTAGGGTCTACACACTTAAGGTTCGATGACGCTAGGGTTGTAGAGATATATGCACACGGAAACCCGAATGTTGTTCAGAGTCCCGGATGAGATCCCGGACGTCACGAGGAGTTCCGAAATGGTCTGTAGGTGAAGAATGATATATAGGAAGTACAGTTTCGGCCATCGAGAGAGTTCCGGGGGTCACCGGGAGTGTCCCGGGACCAACGGAAGGGTCCCGGGGATCCACCGGGTGGGGCCACCCATCCCGGAGGGGCCCGTGGGCCGTACGGGGAAGGGGGACAGCCCCTAGTGGGCTGGCGCACCCCACATGGGCCACCCCCCATGCGCCTAGGGTTGAAACCCTAGGGGTGGGGCGCCTCCCTATGCCTTGGGGGGCAAGATACCCCCCCCTGGCCGCCGCCCCCCTAGGAGATTGGATCTCCTAGGGCTGGCGTCCCCCCTGGCCCCCTATATATAGTGGGGGGAGAGAGGGTAGCCGCACCCCAAGCCTCTGGCGCCTCTCTGATGGCTTCTCGCCCCTCGTTGGTTACCCCAAGTGGAAGGTTTGAGATGCAGTGTAGCGGTAGTTTTCCCTTGGCAAAGATACCAAGGATCGAATCCCCTGAGACTCCGAGGGTCAACAAGAAGGTGTCAACTGCTAGCGGCGCAACTTAGTGATTGACAGGACCTGCACACAGATACAAATAACTTTGCTCCCAACGAGTACAGAGGGGTTGTCAATCCCTCCGGCCTTGTCGTTTACAAAGGATCAAATGCAAGAGATAATAGTGATAGGTATGACTGCAACTAGTAAGTAAGAACAGAAAGTAAATAACGGGTGTGATCAGTGATGGTAATATGGACCGGGGTCCCATGATGTTCACTAGTGATGTCTCCCTCCCAAAAGACGATAAAACAGCTAAGCGAGGTAAACGAATTACAGCTGGGCAATTGACAGGATTATGTGTGCAAACCAATGCTAACTATGCTGCAAAGAAAGGTAGAGGCTCAAAAGCATGGGCGGTACGCCAAGGCAAGTAGACCGAAATCCATCTGCATCTACTACTAATCATCCACCTTGAGATATCTATCCAGAACATCTCGCTGGCATTAAGTTGCGAGGCCCACCCATAGTGTAAACTCAAAGCAACAGACAACTGCATTAAAAGAACTTTGCGTAAAGTAAACAATCCTTGCACCCGCAAGTACAAGCATCGTTGTTTTCCCCCTTGTGGCAACAGCACATCCCCTAGACTCACGTTTCTGTCACTCAAGCTAGTCATCGAGGGGCATGAACCCACAATCAAGCATAACGTTCCCTCTTGGAGTTACTACCTACTACTTGGCCAAAGCAATAAACAGCAACGGAGAACATGCAAGAATTACTCAAGAACATAAATATAAAAGAGGTAAATCAAATATATTACTCACACACAATCTGAACATAATCTCATAATCCATTGGATCCCAGCAAACTCATCATAGCAACAGCATAAGGATTACATATGTGCCTCGATCATGTAGGGCAGCTCACGAGGTCTAATCGATGAAGAACAAAGAGGGGAGGAGAACATCACATAGCTACTGGTCATGGACCCATGGTCCAAGGGAGACTACTCACAACTCATCCGGGAGGCATCCATGGTGGTGGAGAGGCTCCCGGTGGTGATCCTCCCCTCCGGCAAGGTGCCGGGAAGAGTTCTCCTGGCGATCCCGATCTTGGAAGCGCGGCGGCGGCGGAACAGAGATGAGATCGCGAAAAAGGGTTCCGTCCTCGAGGGTTTCGGGACGCGGTGTAAATATATGCCAAAGGGGGGCGTCAGAAGAGGCCAGGGGGGCCCAGGCGCCCTGGCGGCGCGGCCAGGAGGGGGGCCGCGCCCTCTGGCCGCCTGGGGCCCTGGTGGCCCCCCTCTGGCCCTACTTTGGCCGCATGGAAGCTTCCGGAACGCTGATTTTTTATATATTTTTCTCGGGATTTTTCTGGCAATTTACGTAATGGGAAAACCTGAAATACAAAAACAGCAGAAAACAGAAACTGGCACTGGGGTGCACTGAGTTAATAGGTTAGTCCAAATATGATCAAAAGTGTATGGAAATGCATAAATATCATAGCAATATCACACAAAAGAGGCATGGAGCAAGCAGAAATTATAGATACGTTTTGGACGTATCACTCTCCCCCCCCC
>LR738713.1:549591768-549617904 GCA_902687465.1 Secale cereale | reverse complement strand
CCCGGATGTACTTTGGCTACCGGGAAGCTTCTGGAACGCTAATTTTTTATATAATTTTTCCGGGATTTTTCGGGCAGTTCTCGTAATGTAAAAACCTGAAATACAAAAACAGCAAAAAACAGAAACTGGCACTGGGGTGCACTTAGTTAATAGGTTAGTCCAAATATGATCAAAAGTGTATGGAAGTGTATAAATATCATAGCAATATCACCCAAAAGAGGCATGGAGCAAGCAGAAATTATAGATACGTTTTGGACGTATCAACATCCCCAAGCTTAATTCCTGCTCGTCCTCGAGTAGGTAAATGATAACAAGAATAATTTTTGTGGTGACATGCTATTAACCATATAGGACTTTTTCATAGTCATATGACAAAAGCTTACTGAGACAATGAATCTGTAGTAATTAAGTTGCCTCATGAGAAAATCACAAAGAACTGAAAGTTTTACAATATGATACTGAAACATCAAATAGATTTGTAATGAGCATGGTGTGCAAATATGATAAGGTGATATCTCGCTTGCCCCCTTTAGTGAAGCAAAACATAAATGCAGGGGCACCTCCAAGGTTTAAGTGATGACTAGATACAATGATTTCAAAATAAATGATATCATAATCATGCAAAAGACAATGCTACTTTGGGACAATGCACATTACACTCAGAATGACAATCATGCTCTCAGTAGTTGGTGCTTTTAAAAGAAGGTGGAGACTCTCGAACCGTGGCTTTTGTTGGCAAGGTTGAAAACCCGTGGTCGGAAACAAAGACAAAACATGTACCAGAGCTCTTGGTTTTAAAAACAGAGGTAATAATTATTTTTTTGGATATGCATGTTTCGTCAACGAATGCTAGCAGATAACTCAATTACTTTTTGAGATGGACAAGTTTCGAGGAACGGCTCCCGAATGAGGACGATCACATCCTCTTAATCTCCTTTGTTTATCACTGCCAAAGTTTTCTGATTTCTCATGAACAAAGCGTGAAGGAGGGTTTGTTTGTTATATTAATTTTGAGCCGGGCGCACTCATTGCCAGTTCCTTCTCGTATTATGGGTTTGCACATTATACATGCAATCCCGGGGTGAAGCTTGTCCAACTTAAAAAGATCATGAATTAACTACTACTTCCTCATAAGCTAAAACAGAGGCACAAAATAGTGATGCATTTTTTTTTGAATAATTTCGAGATGGCACATGAAAGTCTTCGTTAGGAATGGCAGGTAAATACCATGTATAGGAAGGTATGGTGGACTCATATGGCATAACTGGTTTAAAATATTTTGGATGACACAAGCAGTCAGTCCGCTTAGTACAGGTGAAGGTTAGCAAAAGACTGGGAGCGACCAACTAAGAGAGCAATGACGGTCATAATCATGCAGAGCGACAAAGCAACATTGAATCAGCCAATCAGGCATGGGAGTTATATCGCTACTCAGAAATAAAAGATCATCAAGGCTTGACAGACTTTCTTTACAGTCTTAAATATGCGTGAGCATACGCCAAGTCAATCAAAATAAATTCTTGAAGGAAGATATTACTAAACCATACCACATCATAAGCAAAAAAATCATGTTGGTACTCCAATAACACATTGGGAACCCCCCAGCTATTTGAGACTAACCATAAGAAAACATGAACTACTAAGCACCATTATGCACGTAGCATTTTTATCATAGACATATCAACCAATGCAACTGAAGCAAACTCTCTTAATAAGATAAGCATGATAACTAAAGAGAGTTCCAGCAACCAACTAAACAAAAGCTCTTTAAAAAGATAAGCATGAAAAATAAGAGCGAAACATGATAGTAGCTATTGAAAGACAAAGAACACACACAGCAAAGATAGACATGAAAATTCTATGTTATGTTCTAGGTAGAGGTGGAGCGTGTTTCTCTCCCACACAAAGAAATGATGAGTTCCGACTCGTTATGAAAAGCTAAAGAAAACTAAAAAGGAAACTAAAAGCAAGACGCTCCAAGCATAGCACATAACACATGAAGTGATAAAAATATAGTGGAACGAAAGACGAACTGATAATGTTGATGGAGAAGGGGATGCACGGGGGCATCCCCAAGCTTAGACGCTTGAGTCTCCTTGAATATTTCTTGGGGGTGCATGGGGGCATCCCCAAGCTTGAGCGTTTGACACTCCTGAATCTTTTTATCATCTTCCCTCGCACACTTGAAAACTCCCTTCATACATAACTCATCATAAACTGATTAGCGAGGTTAGTACCCATAATAAAATAATTGTTGCTTGCTGGAAATAAGGATATTCTTGAAGGTCTACTGTTTCTCAAGATTGCCAAAAGGTTTTTGCAAAGAAAAAGCAAGCTCAAGGTTTGCAAAATGAAGGAAAGGCAAAACAGGACAGAATCTGTGAAAAACAGAACAGCAGGTAGTAAATGATTTTTTCGGGGCACTTCTGCAACTCTAATAAAAAAACTCAGAACAGACGCTCAAAAGACAATTGTATAGAGCACGCTGTCGAAAAAATTCAGACCAAAAATATGATCTGGTGATTTTATACGAATTTTTCTATCCAAGGACAGAATCTGTTTCCTGGACAGCACGTCACAACTTTTGAACTTTCTTGCAATCAGAGGCTACACTTAGCACAAAATTGAAAAGTAAAGATACAATGATGATGCTACTGTAGTAACAACATCAAGACACAACAAAATCAAAATAAAATTTTATTCATGTGGGCTGCCTCCCAAAAGCGCTTTCTTTTATGCCTTTAAGCTAGGCATAATGCAAAGAGATCAAGTTTTATCAAGAGTAAAAGAATAGCTAGCCCGTATAACGGACTCAAAAGGTAACTTAATCTTCTTTCTAGGGAAGTGTTCCATCCCTTTCTTGAGAGGAAATTGGAATTTTATATTCCCCTCTTTCATGTCAATGATGGCACCAACGGTGCGTAGAAAAGGACGTCCCAAAATAATTGGACAAGAAGGTTCACACTCAATGTCCATAATAGTAAAATCAACGGGAACGTAATTGTCATTGACAATGATAAGAACATCGTCGATCCTCCCTAAAGGTTTCTTTATGGAAGAATCAACGAGACGAACACCAAAAGAACAAGAATCAAAAGGTTTCAATTTAAGCATATCATATATTCTTTTGGGCATAACAGAGGTACTAGCTCCAACATCACATAAAGCATAGCAAGAGAAGTTATTCAACTTAATTTTAATCATAGGATCCCAACCATTTTCTAGCTTTCTAGGTATGGAGGCTTCTACTCTAAGTTTCTCCTCCCTAGCTTTGATGAGAGCATTAGTGATATGCTCCGTGAAGGCAAGGTTAAGCGTGCTATTGCGGGGATCTCTAGACATCTTGTGAAGGAAATCAATAACTTCGGTAAGAGTGCAATTATCAAAATCAAGGTCACTACTATCAAGTAAGGTGGTAGTGGTGTCCTTTAGGTTCACTTGTTTGGTAGTTTCTATGGTCATAGCATCACCATTAATAGGTTCATTGGGACCAGGAGCGCATTGGGTGCTAAGAGTTTGGATATCCTCAACAACTTGGATAGTAGCAACAGTGTGGTGGGTAGGAAGGCTCTTAATTCTATCTTCTTCCTCCCTTCCTCTAGCCCATCTCTCTTTAAGTTTAGCCAACATCCTAATGTTTTCATTAATTTGCACTTGAATAGCATTCATAGGAGTGACCTTCCTCTCCTCAAGAGGAGAAGTTCTAATTTTAAGCAATTCTACCTCATGGGCTAAATTGTCTACTTTCGAAGAAGGATCATCTAGTTTGTTTAGTTTTTCTTCTACACTCTTATTAAAGGCTTTTTGGGTAGTGATGAAATCTTTAAGCATGATCTCTAGTTCAGTAGTGGAGTTCTTGGTGCTAGGATAAGCATTGTTGTTCCCATAAGAATTAGAGGGGAACGGTCTAGGATTGCTACCAAAATTACTCCTATAAGCATTGTTGTTAAAATTATTTCTAGAGATAAAGTTCACATCTACTTGTTCTTGAGCAATCAAAGAATTTAAAGGAACATCACGAGGATCAACAGAAGATTGCTTTGAAAGTAGAGACATGATCAAGTCAACTTTTTCATTTAGGGAGGAAATCTCCTCGACAGAGTTTACCTTCCTACCTGTTGGAGCGCGTTCGGTGTGCCATTGGGAATAGTTGGTCATCATCTCATCGAGAAGCTTCGTGGCAGCACCAAGTGTAGTTGACATAAAGGTTCCTCCCGCGGCCGAATCTAACAAGTTCCGCGAGGTAAAGTTCAAGCCTGCATAAAAAGTTTGGATAACCATCCAAGTAGTCAAACCATGAGTAGGGCAGTTCTTGACAAGAGATTTCATACGTTCCCAAGCTTGGGCAACGTGTTCATTATCCAATTGTTTAAAATTCATTATGTTACTTCTTAGTTGGATAATTTTAGCAGGTGGTTAGTATTTTCCAATAAAAGCATCTTTGCACTTGTCCCATGAATCTATGCTATTTCTAGGCAAAGATTGAAACCAAATTTTAGCTCCTCCTCTCAAGGAGAAAGGAAAAATCTTAAGCTTAACAATATCACTATCTACTTCTCGGTACTTTTGCATATCACAAAGTTCAACAAAATTGTTCAAGTGTAAAGCAGCATCATCTCCAGCACCGGAGAATTGATCTTTCATAACTAAGTTCAGTAAAGCGGGTTTAATTTCATACGAAGGTGCTGAAGTGGCAGGTGTAGTGATAGGCGTGCAGATAAAGTCATCGTTGTTGTGACTAGTGAAGTCACACAACTTGGTGTTCTCAGTGGAACCCATAGTAGCAAGCAAGCAAGATAACTATTTTTGTGATTTTCGATAAAGATACTAAAGCAAAAAAAACTGAAAGGTAAACTAACAAGACTAAAAAGCAAAGGTAAAAGATAGCGTGCAACTCCCCTATCCTAAAGAATGGAGTCCCCGGCAACGGCGCCAGAAAACTTTGCTTGATGGCTTCTCGCCCCTCGTTGGTTACCCCAAGTGGAAGGTTTGAGATGCAGTGTAGCGGAAGTTTTCCCTTGGCAAAGATACCAAGGATCGATTTCCCTGAGACTCCCAGTTTCAACAAGAACGTGTCAACTGCTAACGGCGCCAGATATTAGCAATCAACGTGGACCTGCACACAGATACAAATAACTTTGCTCCCAACGAGTACAGAGAGGTTGTCAATCCCTTCGGCCTTGTAGTTTACAAAGGATCAAACACAAGTGATAATAGTGATAGGTATTGCTGCAATAGTAAGTAAAAACAGAAAGTAAATAGCGGATGTGATCAGTGATGGTAATATGGACCGGGGTCTCATGATGTTCACTAGTGATGTCTCTCTCCCAAAAGATGATAAAACAGCTATGTGAGGTAAACGAATTACAGCTGGGCAATTGACAGAATTATGTGCGCAAACCAATGCTAATTATATTGCAAGAAAGGTAGAGGTTCAAAGCATGGGCGGTACGCCAAGGCAAGTAGACCGAAATCCATCTGCATCTACTACTAATCATCCACCTTGAGATATCTATCCAGAACATCTCGCTGGTATTAAGTTGCGAGTCCCACCCATAGTGTAAACTCAAAGCAACAAACAACTGCATTAAAAGAACTTTGCGTAAAGTAAACAATCCTTGCACCCGCGGGCACAAGCACCGTTGTTTTCCTCCTTGTGGCAACAGCACATCCCCTAGACTCATGTTTCTGTCACTCAAGCTAGTCATCGAGGGGCATGAACCCACAATCAAGCATAACGTTCCCTCTTGGAGTCACTACCTACTACTTGGCCAAAGCAATAAATAACAACGGAGAACATGCAAGAATTACTTACGAACATAAATATAAAAGAGGTAGATCAAATATATTACTCAAACACAATCTGAACATAATCTCACAATCCATCGGATCCCAGCAAACTCAACATAGCAACAGCATAAGGATTACATATGTGCCTCGATCATGTAGGGCAGCTCACGAGGTCTAATTAGTGAAGCACAAGAAGGGGAGGAGAACATCACATAGCTACTGGTCATGGACCCATGGTCCAAGGGAGACTACTCACAACTCATCCGGGAGGCGTCCATGGTGGTGGAGAGGCTCCCGGTGGTGATCCTCCCCTCCGGCAGGGTGCCGGGAAGAGTTCTCCTGGTGCTCCTGATCTTGGAAGCGCGGCGGCGGCGGAACGGAGATGAGATCGCGAAAAAGGGTTCCCGTCTTGAGGATTTCGAGACGCGTCTTAAATATATGCCAAAGGGGGGCATCAGCAGAGGCTCGGGGGCCCAGGCGCCCCCCCCCCCCCCCCCCCCGGCTGTACTTTGGCTACCGGGAAGCTTCTGGAACGCTGATTTTTTATATAATTTTTCCGGGATTTTTCGGGCAGTTCTCGTAATGTGAAAACCTGAAATACAAAAATAGCAGAAAACAGAAACTGGCACTGGGGTGCACTGAGTTAATAGGTTAGTCCAAATATGATCAAAAGTGTATGGAAGTGTATAAATATCATAGCAATATCACCCAAAAGAGGCATGGAGGAAGCAGAAATTATAGATACGTTTTGGACGTATCACCCAACAGTGGTATCATGAGCCAGGTCTATGCGTAGATGATATGCATGAGTAGAACACAATGAGTTGTGGGCGATACTAGTCATGCTGCTTACCAGCATATCATACTTTGGTTCGGCGGTATTGTGAGATGAAGCGGTCCGGACCGACATTACGCGTACGCTTACGCGAAACTGGTTTCACCGTTATGAGCACTTGTTGCTTAAAGGTGACTGGCGGGTGTCTGTCTCTCTCACTTTAGCTGAATCGAGTGTGGCTACACCCGGTCCTTGTGAAGGTTAAAACAGCACATACTTGACGAAACATCGTTGTGGTTTTTTGTATGCGTAGGTAAGAACGGTTATTGCTAAGCCCGTAGCAGCCACGTAAAACTTGCAACAACAAAGTAGAGGACGTCTAACTTGTTTTTGCAGGGCATGTTGTGATGTGATATGGTCAAGACATGATGAGTTATACGGTTTTGCATGAGATGATCATGTTTTGTAAAGTTATTGGCAACTGGCAGGAGCCATATGGTTGTCGCTTTATTGTATGAAATGCAATCGCCATGTAATTGCTTTACTTTATCACTAAGCGGTAGTGATAGTCGTAGAAGCAATAGTTGGCGAGACGACAACGATGCTACGATGGAGATCAAGGTGTCGCATCGGTGACGAAGGTGATCATGACGGTGCTTTGGAGATGGAGATCAAAAGCACAAGATGATGATGGCCATATCATGTCAGTATGTCACATATTTTGATTGCATGTGCTATTTATCTTATTATGCTTCTAATTTTTCTTAGTACGACGGTAGCATTATAAGATGATCCCTTACAAATTTCAATGTATAAGTGTTCTCCCTGAGTATGCACCGTTGCGAAAGTTCGTCGTGCCGAGACACCACGTGATGATCGGGAAGGAAATATGCCCTAGAGGCAATAATAAAGATGTTATTTGTATTTCCTTATATCATGATAAATGTCTTTTATTCATGCTAGAACTGTATTAACCGGAAACTTAGTACATGTGTGAATACATAGACAAAACAGTATGTCCCTAGTATGCCTCTACTAGACTAGCTCATTGATCAAAGATGGCTATGTTTCCTAGCCATAGACATGAGTTTTCATTTGATCAATGGGATCACATCATTAGGAGAATGATGTGATGGACTAGACCCATCCGTTAGCTTAGCACTATGATCGTTTAGTTTTACTGCTATTGCTTTCTTCATGACTTATACATGTTCCTATGACTATGAGATTATGCAACTCCCGAATATCGTAGGAACACCTTGTGTGCTATCAAACGTCACAACGTAACTGGGTGATCATAAAGATGCTCTACAGGTGTCTCCGAAAGTATTCGTGGTGTTGGCATAGATCAAGAATAGGATTTGTCACTCCGAGTGTCGGAGAGGTATCTCTGGGCCCTCTCGGTAATGCACATCATAATAAGCCTTGCAAGCAAATGACTAATGAGTTAGTCACGAGATGATGTATTACGGAACGAGTAAAGAGACTTGCCGGTAACGAGATTGAACTAGGTATAGAGATACCGACGATCGAATCTCGGGCAAGTAACATACCGATGACAAAAGGAACAACGTATGTTGTTATGCGGTTTGACCGATAAAGATCTTCGTAGAATATGTAGGAACCAATATGAGCATCCAGGTTCCGCTATTGGTTATTGACCGGAGATGAGTCTCGGTCATGTCTACATAGTTCTCGAACCCGTAGGGTCCGCACGCTTAATGTTTGATGACGATCGGTATTATGAGTTTATGAGTTTTTATGTACCGAAGGTAGTTTGGAGTCCTGGATGAGATCACGGACATGACGATGAGTCTCGGAATGTCCGAGACATAAAGATTGATATATTGGACGACTATATTCGGACACCGGAAGTGTTCCGTAAAGTTTCGGAATTAACCGGAGTACCGGGGGGTTACCGGAACCCCCCTGGGGAAGCTATGGGCCTTAATGGGCAATAGGAGAAAGAGAGAAGGAGGGCCAGGGCTGGGCCGTGCGCCCCCACCCCTTGGTCCGAATTGGACAAGGAAGGAGGGGGGCCGGCGCCCCTTTCCTTCTCCTTCTCCCTCTCCTTCCTTCCCCCCTTCTCCTTCTTGGTGGACTCCTACTAGGAATAGGATTGCAATCCTATTCCTAGTAGGATTGCCTCTCCTGGCGCGCCATAGAGGGCCGGCCGGCCTCCCCCCTTGATTCTTTATATACGAGGGCAGGGGGCACCCTAGAACACACAAGTTGATCAGTTGATCTCTCCCAACCGTGGGCGGTGCCCCCCTCCATAGTAACACACCTCGGTCATATCATCGCAGCGCTTAGGCGAAGCCCTGCGACGGTAACTTTATCATATCCGTCACCACGCCGTCGTGCTGAAGAAACTCTCCCGTGAAGCTCAACTGGATCAAGAGCTCGTGGGACGTCATCAAGCTGAACGTGTGCTGAACGCGGAGGTGTCGTACGTTCGGTACTTGATCGGTTGGATCGCGAAGAAGTTCGACTACATCAACCGCGTCACTAGACGCTTCCGCTCCCGGTCTACGAGGGTACGCAGACACACTCTCCCCCTCGTTGCTATGCATCTAGTAGATAGATCTTGCGTGATCGTAGGAAAATTTTGAGAATACTACGTTCCCCAACAGTGGCATCATGAGCCAGGTCTATGCGTAGATGATATGCACGAGTAGAACAGAATGAGTTGTGGGCGATACTAGTCATACTGCTTACCAGCATGTCATACTTTGCTTCGGCGGTATTGTGAGATGAAGCGGCCTGGACCGACATTACGCGTACGCTTACGCGAGACTGGTTTCACCGTTATGAGCACTCGTTGCTTAAAGGTGACTGGCGGGTGTCTGTCTCTCTCACTTTAGCTGAATCAAGTGTGACTACGCTCGGTCCTTGTGAAGGTTAAAACAGCACATACTTGACGAAACATCGTTGTGGTTTTGTATGCGTAGGTAAGAACGGTTCTTGCTAAGCCCGTAGCAGCCACGTAAAACTTGCAACAACAAAGTAGAGGACGTCTAACTTGTTTTTGCAGGGCATGTTGTGATGTGATATGGTCAAGATATGATGAGTGATACGGTTTTGTATGAGATGATCATGTTTTGTAATGTTATCGGCAACTGGCAGGAGCCATATGGTTGTCGCTTTATTGTATGAAATACAAAAGCCATGTAATTGCTTTACTTTATCACTAAGCGGTAGCGATAGTCGTAGAAGCAATAGTTGGCGAGACGACAACGATGCTACGATGGAGATCAAGGTGTCGCGCTGGTGACGAAGGTGATCATGATGGTGCTTTGGATATGGAGATCAAAAGCACAAGATGATGATGGTCATATGATGTCACATATTTCGATTGCATGTGATGTTTATCTTATTATGCTTCTTATTTTGCTTAGTACGGCGGTAGCATTATAGATGATCCCTTACAAAATTTCAAGGTATAAGTGTTCTCCCTGAGTATGCACCGTTGCGAAAGTTCGTCGTGCCGAGACACCACGTGATGATCGGGTGTGATAAGCTCTACGTTCAAATACAACGGGTGTAAGCCAGTTTTGCACACGCAGAATACTCGGGTTAAACTTGACGAGCCTAGCATATGCAGATATGGCCTCGGAACACTAGAGACCGAAAGGTCGAGCGTGCATCATATAGTAGATATGATCAACATAAGATGTTCACCATTGAAACTACTCCATCTCACGTGATGATCGGACATGGTTTAGTTGATTTGGATCACGTGATCATTTAGATGACCGGAGGGCTGTCTATCTAAGTGGGAGTTCTTTAAGTAATATGATTAATTGAACTTTAATTTATCATGAACTTAGTCATGATAGTTTTTGCATATCTTTGTTGTTGTAGATCAATGGCCCGTGCTACCGTTCCTTTGTATTTCAATGCATTCCTAGAGAAAGCTAAGTTGAAAGATGATGGTAGCAATTACACGGACTGGGTCCGTAACTTGAGGATTATCCTCATTGCTGCACAGAAGAATTATGTCCTTGAAGCACCACTAGGTGACAAGCCCCCTCCCGCTAATGTAGACGCTTTGAACGTCTGGCAGACGCGGTATGATGACTACACGATAGTTCAGTGTGCCATGCTTTACGGCTTAGAACCGGGAGTTCAAGGACGTTTTGAACGTCATGGACCATATGAGATGTTCCAGGAGTTGAAGTTAATATTTCAAGCAAATGCCCGGATTGGGAATTATGAGGTTTCCAATAAGTTCTATAGCTACAATATGGAGGAGAATAGTCCTATCAATGAACACTTGCTCAGAATGTCTGGGTACTACAATCATATGACTCAACTTGGTTGCAAAGTTGACGAGGATAGTGTTATTGATAGAGTTCTTCAATCACTGCCACCAAGCTATAAAGGCTTCGTGATGAACTATAATATGCAAGGGATGCAGAAGACAATTCCCGAGCTCTTCACTATGCTCAAAGCTGCGGAGGTAGAAATCAAAAAGGAGCATCAAGTGTTGATGGTTAACAAGACCACTAGTTTCAAGAAAAAGGGCAAGGGAAAGAAGGGGAACTTCAAGAAGAATAGCAAGACAGTTGCTGCTCCCACGAAGAAACCCAAGTCTGGAGCCAAGCCTGAAACTGAGTGCTTCTACTGCAAGGGGACTGGACACTGGAAGCGGAACTACCCCAAGTATTTGGCGGATAAGAAGGATGGCAAGGTGAACAAAGGTATATGTGATATACATGTTATTGATATGTAGCTTACTAATACTCGTAGTAGTACCTGGGTATCTGATACCGGTTCGGTTGCTAATATTTGTAACTCGAAACAGGGACTACGGATTAAACGAAGATTAGCTAAGGACGAGGTGACGATGCGCGTGGGAAATGGTTCCAAAGTCGATGTGATCGCCGTCGGCATGCTACCTCTACATCTACCTTCGGGATTAGTTTTAGACCTAAATAATTGTTATTTGGTGCCAGCGTTGAGCATGAACATTATATCTGGATCTTGTTTGTTGCAAAACGGTTATTCATTTAAATCAGAGAATAATGGTTGTTCTATTTTTATTGATAATATCTTTTATGGTCATGCACCCTTGAAGAGTGGTCTATTCTTGTTGGATCTCGATTGTAGTGATACACATATTCATAATATTGAAGCCAAAAGATGGAAGGTTAATAATGATAGTGCAACTTATTTGTGGCACTGCCGTTTAGGTCATATTGGTATAAAGCGCATGAAGAAACTCCATAGTGATGGACTTTAAGAATCACTTGATTATGAATCACTTGGTGCTTGCGAACCATGCCTCATGGGCAAGATGACTAAAACTCCGTTCTCCAGAACTGTGGAGCGAGCAACAGATTTGTTGGAAATCATACATACTGATGTAGTCGGACAATTGAGTGTTGAAGCTCGCGGCGAGTATTGTTATTTTCTGACCTTCCCTCATGACTTGAGCAGATATGGGTATATCTACTTAATGAAGCACAAGTCTGAAACATTTGAAAAGTTCAAAGAATTTCAGAGTGAAGTAGAGAATCATCATAACAAGAAAATAAAGTTTCTGCGATCTGATGGAGGATAATATTTGAGTTACGAGTTTGATCTTCATTTGAAACAATGTGGAATAGTTTCACAACTCACGCCACCCGGAACACCACAGCGTAATGGTGTGTCCGAACGTCGTAACCATACTTTATTTGATATGGTGCGATCTATGATGTCTCTTACTGATTTACCACAATCGTTTTGGGGTTATGCTTTAGAGACAGCTGCATTCACGTTAAATAGCGCACCATCTAAATCCATAGAAACGACACCTTATGAACTATGGTTTGGCAAGAAACCAAAGTTGTCGTTTCTTAAAGTTTGGGGCTGCGATGCTTATGTGAAAAAGCTTCAACCTGATAAGCACGAACCCAAGTCGGAGAAATGTGTCTTCATAGGATACCCAAAAGAGACTGTTGGGTACACCTTCTATCACAGATCCGAAGGCAAGATATTCGTTGCTAAGAATGGATCCTTTCTAGAGAAGGAGTTTCTCTCGAAAGAAGTGAGTGGGAGGAAAGTAGAACTTGATGAGGTAATTGTACCTTCTCCCGAATTGGAAAGTGGAACATCACAGAAACTAGTTCCAGTGATTCCTACACCAATTAGTGAGGAAGCTAATGATGATGATCATGAAACTTCAGATCAAGTTTCTGCTGAACGTCGTAGATCAACTAGAGTACGTTCCGCACGAGAGTGGTACGGCAACCCAGTTCTGGAAGTCATGTTACTAGACCATGATGAACCTACGAACTATGAGGAAGCGATGATGAACCCAGATTCCGCAAAATGGCTTGAGGCCATGAAATCTGAGATGGGATCCATGTATGAGAACAAAGTGTGGACTTTGGTTGACTTGCCCGATGATCGACAAGCCATCGAAAATAAATGGATCTTCAAGATGAAGACCGACGCAGACGGTAATGTTACCGTTTACAAAGCTCGACTTGTTGCGAAAGGGTTTCGACAAGTTCAAGGAGTTGACTACGATGAGACTTTCTCACCTGTAGCGATGCTTAAGTCTGTCCGAATCATGTTAGCAATTGCCGCATTTTATGATTATGAAATCTGGCAAATGGATGTCAAAATTGTATTCCTAAATGGATATCTCAAAGAAGAGTTGTATATGATGCAACCAGAAGGTTTTGTGGATCCAAAAGGTGCTAACAAAGTATGCAAGCTCCAGCAATCCATCTATTGACTGGTGCAAGCATCTCGGAGTTGGAATATACGCTTTGATGAGGTGATCAAAGCATATGGTTTTATACAGACTTTTGGAGAAACCTGTATTTACAAGAAAGTGAGTGGGAGCTCTGTAGCATTTCTGATATTATATGTGGATGACATATTGTTGATTGGAAATGATATAGAATTTCTGGATAGCATAAAAGGATACTTGAATAAAAGTTTTTCAATGAAAGACCTCCAGAAGCTGCTTACATATTAGGCATCAAGATCTATAGAGATAGATCAAGACGCTTAATTGGACTTTCACAAAGCACATACCTTGATAAAGTTTTGAAAAGGTTCAAAATGGATCAGTCGAAGAAAGGGTTCTTGCCTGTGTTACAAGGTATGAAGTTGAGTAAGACTCAATGCCCGACCACTGCAGAAGATAGAGAGAAAATGAAAGTCATTCCCTATGCCTTAGCCATAGGATCTATCATGTATGCAATGTTGTGTACCAGACCTGATGTGTGCCTTGCTATAAGTCTAGCAGGGAGGTACCAAAGTAATCCAGGAGTGGATCACTGGACAGCGGTCAAGAACATCCTGAAATACCTGAAAAGGACAAAGGATATGTTTCTCGTGTATGGAGGTGTCAAAGAGCTCGTCGTAAACGGTTACGTCGATTCCAGCTTAGACACTGATCCGGATGACTCTAAGTCACAAACCGGATATGTATTTTTATTTAACGGTGGAGCTGTGAGTTGGTGCAGTTCCAAGCAGAGCGTCATGGCGGGATCTACATGTGAAGCGGAATATATAGCTGCTTCGGAAGCAGCAAATGAAGGAGTCTGGATGAAGGAGTTCATATCCGATCTAGGTGTAATACCTAGTGCATCGGGTCCAATGAAAATCTTTTGTGACAACACTGGAGCAATAGCCTTGGCGAAGGAATCCAGGTTTCACAAGAGAATAAACCACATCAAAAGACGCTTCAATTCCATCCGCGATCTAGTCAAGGAGGAAGACATAGAGATTTGCAAGATACATACGGATCTGAATGTTGCAGACCCGTTGACTAAGCCTCTTCCGCGGGCAAAACATGATCAGCACCAGGACTCCATGGGTGTTAGGATCATTACTTTGTAATCTAGATTATTGACTCTAGTTCAAGTGGGAGACCGAAGGAAATATGCCCTAGAGGCAATAATAAAGATGTAATTTGTATTTCCTTATATCATGATAAATGTCTTTTATTCATGCTAGAATTGTATTAACCGGAAACTTAGTACATGTGTGAATACATAGACAAAACAGTATGTCCCTAGTATGCCTCTACTAGACTAGCTCATTGATCAAAGATGGCTATGTTTCCTAGCCATAGACATGAGTTGTCATTTGATCAACGGGATCACATCATTAGGAGAATGATGTGATGGACTAGACCCATCCGTTAGCTTAGCACTATGATCGTTTAGTTTTACTACTATTGCTTTCTTCATGACTTATACATGTTCCTATGACTATGAGATTATGCAACTCCCGAATACCGTAGGAACAACTTGTGTGCTATCAAACGTCACAGCGTAACTGGGTGATCATAAAGATGCTCTAAAGGTGTCTCCGAAAGTATTCGTGGTGTTGGCATAGATCAAGAATATGATTTGTCACTCCGAGTGTCGGAGAGGTATCTCTGGGCCCTCTCGGTAATGCACATCATAATAAGCCTTGCAAGCAAATGACTAATGAGTTAGTCACGAGATGATGTATTACGGAACGAGTAAAGAGACTTGCCGGTAACAAGATTGAACTAGGTATAGAGATATCGATGATCGAATCTCGGGCAAGTAACATACCGATGACAAAAGGAACAACGTATGTTGTTATGCGGTTTGACCGATAAAGATCTTCGTAGAATATGTAGGAACCAATATGAGCATCTAGGTTCCGCTATTGGTTATTGACCGAAGATGAGTCTCGGTCATGTCTATATAGTTCTCGAACCCGTAGGGTCCGCACGCTTAACGTTTGATGACGATCGGTATTATGCGTTTATGAGTTTTGATGTACCGAAGGTAGTTCGGAGTCCCGGATGAGATCACGGATATGACGAGGAGTCTCGGAATGTCCGAGACGTAAAGATTGATATATTGGACGACTATATTCGGACACCGAAAGTGTTCCGTAAAGTTTCGGAATTAACCGGAGTACCGGGAGGGTTACCGGAACCCCCTGGGGAAGCTATGGGCCTTAATGGGCCATAGGAGAAAGAGAGAAGGAGGGCCAGGGCTGGGCCGCGCGCCCCCCACCCCTTGGTCCGAATTGGACAAGGAAGGAGGGGGGGCCGGCGCCCCTTTCCTTCTCCTTCTCCCTCTCCTTCCTTCCCCCCTTCTCCTTCTTGGTGGACTCCTACTAGGAATAGGATTGCAATCCTATTCCTAGTAGGATTGCCTCTCCTGGCGCGCCATAGAGGGCCGGCCGGCCTCCCCCCTTGATCCTTTATATACGGGGGCACGGGGGCACCCTAGAACACACAAGTTGATCAGTTGATCTCTCCCAACCGTGTGCGGTGCCCCCCTCCACAGTAACACACCTCGGTCATATCGTTGCAGCGCTTAGGCGAAGCCCTGCGACGGTAACTTCATCATATCCGTCACCATGCCGTCGTGCTGACGAAACTCTCCCGTGAAGCTCAACTGGATCAAGAGCTCGTGGGACGTCATCAAGCTGAACGTGTGCTGAACGCGGAGGTGCCGTACGTTCGGTACTTGATCGGTTGGACCGCGAAGAAGTTCGACTACATCAACCGCGTCACTAGACGCTTCCGCTCCCAGTCTACGAGGTTACGTAGACACACTCTCCCCCTCGTTGCTATGCATCTAGTAGATATATCTTGCGTGATCGTCGGAAATTTTTGAGAATACTACGTTCCCCAACAGATCGGGTGTGATAAGCTCTACGTTCAAATACAACGGGTGTAAGGCAGTTTTGCACACGCAGAATACTCGGGTTAAACTTGACGAGCCTAGCATATGCAGATATGGCCTCGGAACACAGAAGACCGAAAGGTCGAGAGTGAATCATATAGTAGATATGATCAACATAAGATGTTCACCATTGAAACTACTCCATCTCACGTGATGATCGGACATGGTTTAGTTGATTTGGATCACGTGATCATTTAGATGACCGGAGGGATGTCTATCTAAGTGGGAGTTCTTTAAGTAATATGATTAAATTGAACTTTAATTTATCATGAACTTAGTCCTGATAGTTTTTGCATATCTATGTTGTTGTAGATCAATGGCACGTGCTACCATTCCTTTGAATTTTAATGCATTCCTAGAGAAAGCTAAGTTGAAAGATGATGGTAGCAATACACGGACTGGGTCTGTAACTTGAGGATTATCCTCATTGCTGCACAGAAGAATTATGTCCTTGAAGCACCGCTAGGTGACAAGCCCCCTCCCGCTAATGTGGACGCTTTGAACGTCTGGCAGACGCAGTCTGATGACTACACGATAGTTCAGTGTGCCATGCTTTACGGCTTAGAACCGGGACTTCAACGACGTTTTGAACGTCATGGACCGTATGAGATGTTCCAGGAGTTGAAGTTAATATTTCAAGCAAATGCCCGGATTGGGAATTATGAGGTTTCCAATAAGTTCTATAGCTACAATATGGAGGAGAATAGTCCTATCAATGAACACTTGCTCAGAATGTCTGGGTACTACAATCATATGACTCAACTTGGTTGCAAAGTTTACGAGGATAGTGTTATTGATAGAGTTCTTCAATCACTGCCACCAAGCTATAAAGGCTTCGTGATGAACTATAATATGCAAGGGATGCAGAAGACAATTCCCGAGCTCTTCGCTATGCTCAAAGCTGCGGAGGTAGAAATCAAAAAGGAGCATCAAGTGTTGATGGTTAACAAGACCACTAGTTTCAAGAAAAAGGGCAAGGGAAAGAAGGGGAACTTCAATAAGAATAGCAAGACAGTTGCTACTCCCGCGAAGAAACCCAAGTCTGGAGCCAAGCCTGAAACTAAGTGCTTCTACTACAAAGGGACTGGACACTGGAAGCGGAACTGCCCCAAGTATTTGGCGGATAAGAAGGATGGCAAGGTGAACAAAGGTATATATGATATACATGTTATTGATGTGTACCTTACTAATGCTCGTAGTAGTACCTGGGTATATGATACCGGTTCGGTTGCTAATATTTGTAACTCGAAACAGGGACTACGGATTAAACGAAGATTGGCTAAGGATGAGGTGACGATGCGCGTGGGAAATGGTTCCAAAGTCGATGTGATCAATGTCGGCACGCTACCTCTACATCTACCTTCGGGATTAGTTTTAGACCTGAATAATTGTTATTTGGTGCCAGCGTTAAGCATGAACATTATATCTGGATCTTGTTTATTGCGAGACTATTATTCATTTAAATCAGAAAATAATGGTTGTTCTAGTTTTATGAATAATATCTTTTATGGTCATGCACCCTTAAAGAGTGGTCTATTCTTGTTGGATCTCGATTGCAGTGATACACATATTCATAATATTGAAGCCAAAAGATGCAAGGTTAATAATGATAGTGCAACTTATTTGTGGCACTGTCGTTTAGGTCATATTGGTGTAAAGCGCATGAAGAAACTCCATAGTAATGGACTTTTGGAATCACTTGATTATGAATCACTTGGTGCTTGCGAACCACGCCTCATGGGCAAGATGACTAAAACTACATTCTCCGGAACAATGGAGCGAGCAACAGATTTGTTGGAAATCATACATACTAATGTATGTGGACCAATGAGTGTTGAAGCTCACGGCGGGTATCGTTATTTTCTGACCTTCACTGATGATTTGAGTAGATATGGGTATATCTACTTGATGAAACACAAGTCTGAAACATTTGAAAAGTTCAAAGAATTTCAGAGTGAAGTAGAGAATCATCGTAACAAGAAAATAAAGTTTCTATGATCTGATCGTGGAGGTGAGTATTTGAGTTACGAGTTTGGTCTTCATTTGAAACAATGTGGAATAGTTTCACACAACTCACGGCACCCAGAACACCACAGCATAATGGTGTGTCCGAACGTCGTAACCGTACTTTATTGGATATGGTGCGATCTATGATGTCTCTTATCGATTTACCACTATCATTTTGGGGTTATTCTTTAGAGACAGTTGCATTCACGTTAAATAGGGCACTATCTAAATTTGTTGAGACGATGCCTTATGAACTATGGTTTGGCAAGAAACCAAAGTTGTCGTTTCTTAAAGTTTGGGGCTGCGATGCTTATGTGAAAAAGCTTCAACCTGATAAGCTCGAACCCAAGTCGGAGAAATGTGTCTTCATAGGATACCCAAAAGAGACTGTTGGGTACACCTTCTATCACAGATCTGAAGGCAAAATATTCGTTGCTAAGAATGGATCCTTTCTAGAGAAGGAGTTTCTCTCGAAAGAAGTGAGTGGGAGGAAAGTAGAACTTGATGAGGTAATTGTACCTTCTCCTGAATTGGAAAGTAGTACATCACATAAACTTGTTCAGTGATACCTACACCAATTAGTGAGGAAGCTAATGATGATGATCATGAAACTTCAGATCAAGTTTCTGCTGAACGTCGTAGATCAACCAGAGTACGTTCCGCACCAGAGTGGTACGGCAACCCAGTTCTGGAAGTCGTGTTACTAGACCATGATGAACCTACGAACTATGAGGAAGCGATGATGATCCCAGATTCCGCAAAATGGCTTGAGGCCATGAAATCTGAGATGGGATCCATGTATGAGAACAAAGTGTGGACTTTGGTTGACTTGCCCGATGATCGGCAAGCCATCGAAAATAAATGGATCTTCAAGAGGAAGGCCGACGCAGATGGTAATGTTATTGTTTACAAAGCTCGACTTGTTGCGAAAGGGTTTCGACAGGTTCAAGGAGTTGACTACGATGAGACTTTCTCACCCGTAGCGATGCTTAAGTCTGTCAGAATCATGTTAGCAATTGCCGCATTTTATGATTATGAAATCTGGCAAATGGATGTCAAAACTGCAATCCTGAATGGATATCTCAAAGAAGAGTTGTATATGATGCAACCAGAAGGTTTTGTCGATCCAAAAGGTGCTAACAAAGTATGCAAGCTCCAGCGATCCATCTATGGACTGGTGCAAGCATCTCGGAGTTGGAATATACGCTTTGATGAGGTGATCAAAGCATATGGTTTTATATAGACTTTTGGAGAAGCCTATATTTACAAGAAAGTGAGTGGGAGCTCTGTAGCATTTCTGATATTATATGTGGATGACAAATTGTTGATTGGAAATGATATAGAATTTCTGGATAGCATAAAAGGATATTTGAATAAGAGTTTTTCAATGAAAGACCTCGGTGAAGTTGCTTACATATTAGGCATCAAAATCTATAGAGATAGATCAGGACGCTTAATTGGACTTTCACAAAGCACATACCTTGATAAAGTTTTGAAGAAGTTCAAAATGGACCAGTCAAAGAAAGGGTTCTTGCCTGTATTGCAAGATGTGAAGTTGAGTAAGACTCAATGCCCGACCACTGCAGAAGATAGGGAAAAAATGAAAGTCATTCCCTATGCCTCAGCCATAGGATCTATCATGTATGCAATGCTGTGTACCAGATCTGATGTGTGCCTTGCTATAAGTCTAGCAGGGAGGTACCAAAGTAATCCAGAAGTGGATCACTGGACAGCGGTCAAGAACATCCTGAAATACCTGAAAAGGACAAAGGGTATGTTTCTCATGTATGGAGGTGACAAAGAGCTCGTCGTAAATGGTTACGTCGATTCTAGCTTTGACACTGATCCGGATGACTCTAAGTCACAAACCGGATATGTATTTTTATTGAACGGTGGAGCTGTCAGTTGGTGCAGTTCCAAGCAGAGCGTCGTGGCGGGATCTACGTGTGAACCGGAATACATAGCTGCTTTGGAAGCAGCAAATGAAGGAGTCATGATGAAGGAGTTCATATCCGATCTAGGTTTAATACCTAGTGCATCGGGTCCAATGAAAATCTTTTGTGACAACACTGGAGCAATAGCATTGGCGAAGGAATCCAAGTTTCACAAGAGAACAAAACACATCAAAAGACGCGTCAATTCCATCCGCGATCTAGTCAAGGAGGGAGACATAGAGATTTGCAAGATACATACGGATCTGAATGTTGCAGACCCGTTGACTAAGCCTCTTCCACGGGCAAAACATGATCAGCACCAAGACTCCATGGGTGTTAGGGTCATTACTTTGTAATCTAGATTATTGACTCTAGTTCAAGTGGGAGACTGAAGGAAATATGCCCTAGAGGCAATAATAAAGATGTTATTTGTATTTCCTTATATCATGATAAATGTCTTTTATTCATGCTAGAATTGTATTAACCGGAAACTTAGTACATGTGTGAATACATAGACAAAAACAGTATGTCCCTAGTATGCCTCCACTAGACTAGCTCATTGATCAAAGATGGTTATGTTTCCTAGCCATAGACATGAGTTGTCATTTGATCAACGGGATCACATCATTAGGAGAATGATGTGATGGACAAGACCCATCCGTTAGCTTAGCACTATGATCGTTTAGTTTTACTGATATTGCTTTCTTCATGACTTATACATGTTCCTATGACTATGAGATTATGCAACTCCTGAATACCGGAGGAACACCTTGTGTGCTATCAAACGTCACAACGTAACTGGGTGATTATAAAGATGCTCTACAGGTGTCTCCAAAAGTGTTCATGGTGTTGGCATAGATCAAGAATAGGATTTGTCACTTTGAGTGTCGGAGAGGTATCTCTGGGCCCTCTCGGTAATACACATCATAATAAGCCTT
Source organism: Secale cereale (assembly GCA_902687465.1). Classification (NCBI taxonomy): domain Eukaryota; kingdom Viridiplantae; phylum Streptophyta; class Magnoliopsida; order Poales; family Poaceae; genus Secale; species Secale cereale. Next base: position 549,596,777 of record LR738713.1, on the reverse strand, counting down.
GCAAGCAAATGACTAATGAGTTAGTCACGGAATGATGTATTACAGAACGAGTAAAGAGACTTGCCAGTAACGAGATTGAACTAGGTATTGAGATACCGACGATCAAATCTCGGGCAAGTAACATACCAATGACAAAGGGAACAACGTATATTGTTATGCGGTTTGACCGATAAAGATCTTCGTAGAATATGTAGGAGCCAATATGAGAATCCAGGTTCCGCTATTGGTTATTGACCGGAGATGAGTCTCGGTCATGTCTACATAGTTCTCGAACCCGTAGGGTCCGCACGCTTAACGTTTGATGACGATCGGTATTATGAGTTTAAGAGTTTTGATGTACCGAAGGTAGTTCGGAGTCCCGGATGAGATCACGGATATGACGAGGAGTCTCGGAATGTCCAAGACGTAAAGATTGATATATTGGACGACTATATTCGGACACCGGAAGTATTCTGGAAAGTTTCGGAATTTACCGGAGTGCCGGCGGGGTTACCGGAACCCCCCGGGGGAATTTTGGGCCCTGGTGGGCCATAGGGGAGAAAGAGGGCAGCAGCCAGGAGGAGGCGCGCCCCCTCCCAAGGGGCAGTCCGAATAGGACTAGGGGAGGGGGGCGCAGCCCCTCTTTCACTCTCCCTCTCCCTCTCCGTCCTTCCCCCTCTCTCCTTCTTGGTGGACTCCTACTAGGAATAGGATTGCAATCCTATTCCTAGTAGGATTGCCTCTCCTTGGCGTGCCATAGAGGGCCGGCCGGCCTCCCCCCTTGCTCCTTTATATACGGGGGCAGGGGGCACCCTAGAACACACAAGTTGAATTGTTTTAGCCGTGTGCGGTGCCCCCTCCACAGAAACACACCTCAGTCATACTGTTGCAGTGCTTAGGCGAAGCCCTGCGCCGCTAATTTCATCATATCCGTCACCACGCCGTCATTCTGACGAAACTCTCCCGTGAAGCTCAACTGGATCAAGAGCTCGTGGGACGTCATCAAGCTGAACGTGTGCTGAACGCGGAGGTGTCGTACGTTCGGTGCTTGATCGGTTGGATCACGAAGAAGTTCGACTACATCAACCGCGTCACTTGACGCTTCCGCTTTCGGTCTACGAGGGTACGTAGACACACTCTCCCCTCTCGTTGTTATGCATCTGGTAGATAGATCTTGCGTGATCGTAGGAAAATTTTGAAAATACTACGTTCCCCAACAGGGAACCCATGCACACACGGACATGGCCGATCGTAATCCATGTCGGCAAGAGTTGACCTACATCATCCACCATAAACCCGATGCTACTACATTGGTAATTTCTCCTCCCACGGTAACTATAATATAGATGTATTTCAGTGCTACATACATCCGTTTAAGCGATGGTTATTTTGGGACGGAGGAAGTAGTAAACAATTTTTTCACGGTGGTTTAGCTGGTATGGCCTACATTTTAGTTGATGAATGTTTTGTACAGCCATGAAAGTCATGATCTACTTCTCTTGGAGTTGAAGCAGGGAATCAGAAGCCATCTGATCTCCTCGCTGATGAGATCATCACATCTTGCAAGATCTTGTGGACCACCAATTTCTCTCTCCCCCTCTGACCCTAGAATTTTCACACTATTCATAATCACTTACGATAGTACAGAGAATACCAGAGGTAACAAAAATTTCAACCAAGTTCATGGACCACCTAGCGACGACTACAAGCACTGAAGCGAGCCGGAGACATGGCGCCATCATCGCCCCTTCACCACTGGGTTTGAGTAAACCTTGTTGTAGTAGACAGTCAGAAAGTCTCATGCTAAGAGCCCACATGACCGGCGCATCAAAACAACAAACATCACTGATGAAGAGAGTCGTAGACCGGAAGGATCAAACAAGCAAACGCACGGACAAAGACATGCAAAGATTGGAGCCAAACAGATCCACCAAAGACCAACACTGACCAAATTCACAAGATACAACGGAGACGCACATCCACCCTCCGACGATGCTAGACGCACCATTGAGATGGGGATTGAACGTGGAAGACATTATTCATACCGAGGGACATTGCCGCCGCAACACACCCCCAACCAAGACACTAAATCAAACAAGAATGAGAGCGGGTCCCTCCCGCAAGCGGAGCCCAAGGTCCCCCGCACCTCCACAGCCCAAAGACCATCGGAGGTGGGACGGATCACCGACAACGCTGACGGGAGGATGAGAAAATATAATCACCTGAAGTATCTGTCTTTAGGGCTTTAGTCTAGTCAAGGTTTGGATGTTTCAATATGGTAATGCTGAAGTAGTAAGTACTCCATCCGTTCATAAATATAAGATGTTTTAGATATTTTAATATAAGCTACATATATTTGTGTTTAGGGCTTTAGTCTAGTCAAGGTTTGGATGTTTCAATATGGTAATGCTGAAGCAGTAAGTACTCCATCCGTTCATAAATATAAGATGTTTTAGATATTTTAATATAAGCTACATATAGACTAAAATGAATGAACAAACACACTTAGTTGTGCATATATACATCCAAATTAGAAAGAAAAAAAAGATAGAACATATTATAATACTAAATAGAGGGAGCACTAAACAAGCTGTTTCACAGTGGTTCAGCTCGAGACGATTGGTATGGCCTACATTTAGTCGATGAATGTTCTGTAGATCCATGAAACTCGTGATCTACTGCTCTTGGAGTTGAAGCAGGGAATCAGAAGCCATCTGATGTTGTCGCTGATGAGGTCATCACATCCTGTGAGATTCTCCGAACCACCAATCTCTCTCTCACGCCCTCTTTCTCCCTCTCCCTAGAAGGTGGTCCATGGTATTTTTAAACTTTTAAATTATTCATAATCAAATGTGTTAGGATAGAGAACACCAGAGGTAACAAGAACCAGTTTTCGCGAATATGTGCGAGTGTATCATTCCATTGATAAAAGGAAAGAAAGTACAGTGGCAGACCTCGTAGAGCGTACATCAGAAGGCGCTTACAAGGTCGTTATGAGCAGACAATGGGGTGCTCAGTTGGAAGGCAACAAGAACCATGTTTATGGACCACCTAGCAATGCTATAAGCATTGACGTGAGTCAAAGGTGCGCTGTCATCATCGATCCTTCCTCACTAGGATCATGCAGATCTTGTTGTAGTAGATAGTCAAGAAGTCATCGTGCTACGACCCACAGGACCACCACGCCAAAACAGAAAACATTGTCGATGAAGAGAGTCATAGTTTGGAAGGAGCAGGTTGTAAACGTACAAACAAAGATGAGCTGAGACTGGATCCAAATAGATCCACCGAAAACCGGCACCGATTGAATTCGCTAGATCCAATGGAGACATACGTCCACACACCCTTCAACACATGACAAACCATTGAGATGTGAACCGAACGTGGGAGACATTATTCCTACTGAGAGACACCATCACCGTCACACATCCGCATCTAAGACAATAAACCAAACAAGAATGAGAGCGGAGTGGGTGCCTCCCACCGGCAGGGGGTGGGGTCCTCCGCACCTCCATGGCCCAAAGGCCATTGGAGGCAGGAGGGACCGGCATCGCAGTCCACGGGAGGAGGAGAAAATCTAATCACGTGATAGTCTTTGCGTTTACGACTTAAATCTAGTCAAGGTGACCCACAGTCCTTTTTTACGGAAAAGATCATAAAAGTTCATTAGAAGTACAAAGCACCTCAGAAATAATAAAAATAACATCGTGGTTTCTAGACCGCCGAACGACTAGTACTGTCGCCAAAACGAGTCGCTATGCGCCGCTGTTGCTGCTCCAGTATAAGAGTCGGCTTGATCTTATTGATGACAATTGGAAAGTTTTCATGCATGTGCAGAACTCATAACATCGCTGAACACTTAAATAGATCCGAAGCAACTCACATCAAATATTTTTGTTGCACACGTACTACGAGAAACCCTAACTTGTCGTCTCAAGAAGGGACGCTAGAGTTTCTTCGATTACGTCTAGATGGACGAACTCTAGAAGGATCGAAGCCTGGAAGACAAACTCAAATAAGAAACATTGACATCTGTTCGAGCGCCGCATCTGCGAGGGCTAAAAAAAGTAACCTAAACTACTAGTTGTAGCGAAGGCATCGAAATTCCCCTCCTCGCCATCGGCCACCGGAGCGGTAGGTAGAGGGGAGACAAGTCCACAGATTCGCCAATGAAGTTTAGATGGGAGAGTTTTCCCTAGCCCATGCTGAAGGAAAGGTAATCCACACTTTTTTTTTTGCGAAATTGTTCAGATTATACTTTATTATGTATAGTTGTTACAATATTTTTTGATATAAATAGAACAACTTAATGAAAAACATTTACCTATGCATAGTTGAATATTGTCACGGGTCTTTTTTCATGCACGATTGTATGTTAAGGTAGGCCTTCTCACTTTCATAATTGCATGGCGAGACGGTATACTTGCATGCTGCGATAAATAAGTTAGTATGAATGACTCTTGTAGGTGAAGAAAAAAGGTATATAGGATTCTTTGAAAAAATGCTGCTACTTAAACTTGAAAAAACAAAGGTTTCGTGCGGAAAAGTATTCCTCGGCGACGCAGACATTCGGGCGCCAACCACAAATATTCTTTCCTCCCATTTCACAAAATCTATCCGGGCGATAAGTTCGTTTTCTCGGCACGCGGGGCCAGGCCCCACGCGTCAGCCACACGAAGCACCCCTGATGACAGACGACCCCAGGGCCCACCCCAGGCCACGAGGTCAAAACAGACCGTCCATACACGTGCTCCATGGACCGATCCCCGCTCACGCCCCACTGGCTCCACGGGCCGGCACGGTAAGCTTGTCCCACTGGTCCATAGACCCCGTCCGTGTAGACCTGCTGCGCTTGTACGGACAGCGCCCCCTGCTGCCGAGTGCGTACAAATAGACCAGCCTGGCCACGCGGGCGCGCTTTGACACGCGCCTCGTCCCTCGCCGCCGGTGCTCCCGCCGGCAGTACGAACACGCCACCCCCTCACGCCGCGCGAGCACAGGTTTTGACCAGGAAGCGCAATTAGGGGAGA
>LR738713.1:549568819-549591628 GCA_902687465.1 Secale cereale | reverse complement strand
GGGGGGGGGGCTTTGATCGCGGAGAAAACCTTCCGGAATCTTCCTGCCATTCGGACGGCGGAGGAGGGAGGCGACGCGGCGCGGCACCGCCTTGCCCGCTCGGCCTCGGGTGGGGGGTAGTTTCCTCACGCGCGGCGCTGCGGGCGAGATGGGCGCCGGAGGGAAGGCCGGGAAGGCGCGGCGGGCGGCGCGGGTGAGCCTCTGGGTGGCGCGCGCCAGCACCACCGTGCTGCTCTGGACCTGCGTCGTGGTGCTGCTCGCGGCCGCCTTCGGGGAGCACCTGGCGCCCAGCGTGCTGGGCCTGGGCGGGGTCTGGTCCGGCTGCCTCGCGCAGACGCTCGTCATCGTGCAGCGGCCCCTGCTGCTGCCGGCGGACCGCGAGAGGGTCGCCGCCACCGCCACCGCCGCGGTCGCGCTGCCGCTGCCGCCCAAGCGTATGTCGGTCGATTCCTGCTTCTTTTGCTCCCCTTCTCCCCCCTTCTCCGGTTAGGAATTAGGAATCATCTGCGAATCAGGCGGGCTTCCCTTCCTTCTTTGCCCAGGAATATTCGGGCCTTCCATTAATGCTTTCCCCTTACCATTTGTCGCCTTCCCTGCGAGATTGGTTGGGTTAGCACCTCTTTTTTGGGTCGATCAGCTCATGTCCGATCAATTTGGTCTAAGGATTCCGCATTCGTCGGGAACAGTTCACTTCCATGGCTCGATTGACCATTGCGCGTCTCCTGTCTCCTGCGCGGTTTACTACTGATTCTAACCCTGTTGCAGCCTCTACCGCCATTTGATTTGTTCGGTTCTGTGTTCAGGAATCTACAAGAACAATGGCTATCTCATGGTGTCCTGCAATGGCGGTCTCAACCAGATGCGAGCCGCTGTAAGTACACAGCTTGTGACAATCTCAATGCATCTAATTTACTGCGCTGTCTATATTTGTGAGCCATTGCTGCTGTTCAAATACTGAAACTGAACCATGAAAGTTCCATTGGTAAATCAGATATGTGATATGGTGACGGTTGCAAGATACTTGAATGTCACACTCATCGTGCCGGAGTTGGATAAGACTTCATTTTGGGCTGATCCTAGGTCAGCATTTCTTTCTGCAGTCACTGCAGTTCTTAACAATTCAGTCAAGGACTGCCTTTGTCTTATCCTTTTCTGCTGCGTTGCCTACAGTGAGTTCCGAGATATATTTGATGTGGACTACTTCATAGCATCATTGAGAGATGAGGTCCGGATACTGAAAGAGCTGCCTCCACGGCTGAAAAAGAGAGTTGAACAGGGGTATCTTCGCTCCATGCCGCCAGTTAGCTGGTCTGATATATCCTACTACAATAATCAGGTTTGTTTGCATCTCTCCATTTCTCGTGATGTATCTAAATCATATGCATATCCAGATAAAGATTGTAAGTAGTTATCTTTTGGAAAACACAGATTCTACCAATGATAAAGAAGTACAAGGTCCTTCATCTGAATAAAACAGATGCTCGGCTTGCAAATAATGGCCTACCCATGGAGATTCAGAAACTGAGGTGCCGTGTCAATTTTGATGCATTGAGATTTACCCCTGAAATAGAAGAGCTGGGCAGGCGTGTGGTTCAAATTCTTCGTCAGAATGGACCCTTTGTGGTTCTCCACTTGCGGTATGAGATGGACATGCTTGCGTTCTCCGGGTGTACACATGGTTGCAGCAAAGAGGAGGCTGAGGAGCTCACAAGGATGAGGTATCGCATCCCATCCAAATTTTCTCAAGATGTTTTAGACCTTTAGTTAACAAATGAATTATGCCTTGAACTTCAAAGATACGCTTACCCATGGTGGAAAGAGAAAGTGATTGACTCCAATGCGAAGAGGAAAGACGGGCTCTGTCCATTAACACCGGAGGAGATTGCGATGGTATTAAAGGCACTCGACATTGATCGCAATTATCAAATATATATTGCTGCTGGTGAAATATATGGTGGACAAAGAAGAATGGCTGCACTGACCTCAGCTTATCCCAATGTGGTTAGTTCAATGTCTTCAACACAGAACTGCATGCTTATCATGTCTTTTATATCTAAAGTTTATTTGTTATTGGTGATGATCAGGTAAGAAAGGAGACGTTACTGCCTTCGGGGCTCAGGTTTTTCCAGAACCATTCTTCCCAGATGGCAGCATTGGATTATATGGTGTCCTTGGAGAGTGATGTTTTCATCCCCACTTATGATGGCAACATGGCAAAAGTTGTTGAAGGCCATCGCAGGTACTTCTGTCAAGTTCCAGCCTTTCTCTTGTTATGTGACACTGTATCATGTTATACTTGTCACTAGACATAGAAGTTTGTCCCCTGGAATAAATATCAAAACTATTACCTTCTCGCAAAGAAGAAAGAAAAGAAACACCTATTACCTGCCCCATGCCATGCTGCATGATCGCAATGTTCTCAACCATTCTTAATAGGAGTAGGAGGATTTTCTCAGACCCAACTTTATAATGTTTCGTTTCAATTGTGTGATAATAGTCATATGCCTGAAACATGAACTATTGCGTTGTGTATACAATCTTTTCATGATTGCATCCTCAGTAAAATTAATGTTTGCAAGCTGAAACTATGGGGATGTCACAATCTTGTTTCTGAAAAAGCCTTTTGCCCCATTTTCATTCAACTGTTGTTTTGTCCCCTGGCCGCAGATACTTGGGGTTCAAGAAGACGGTGCTACTTGATCGGAAGCTTATAGTTGAGCTGGTCGATGAGTACAAAAATGGCACATTGAGCTGGACCGATTTCTCCTCCTCTGTGAAGGCGTCACACACGAGCCGCATGGGCGCACCATCCAGGAGGCAGGTGATTCCGGAGAAACCCAAGGAAGAGGACTACTTCTACGCGAATCCTCATGAGTGCTTGCACCAACCGGATGAGCTATCAGCTTTATGATACCCTCGGATATATACACATTCTTTCCAGAGCCGTGGTCTGGCTTTTGGATTACATTTCTTGAGTAGGCATAATTGGAGATCTATTTGCAATTGCATTGATGGGGACAGGCACCTGAGAGAGATAAATAGTGCCATTTGTTAGGTGATAATATACACAGATTGGCATGATTTTGCCAGTTTTTCGTTGTTGTTGTCGGAATAAGCAGCATGTGATCTTGTGTTTGTACATATGATAGGAGTTAGAAGAAAAAAAAATACTACACGCACCAGTAGGGTTTTCCGGTTTCTGTATTGAGCTTGCATGTGATGTGACGCATGTATACATTGTGATGGTGATGGTCAGAAGTTCTTCTTCCATTGTACACAGTTTGGATGGTTTGGTTGTAACTGATGATACTGATAATTAGTTCTGGGCATGATGTTTGTTACTGAATGCAATGCGAAGTTCTACGCCCGGTTTCTGCCCAAGTATGTTGATTTAGAACGCTTGTGATCAAAGACTTGGAACTTGGGCTACTATCATGAACATAACTGATTAAATTTCTTTTCAACACGCAAAACGATACATTCTTATGATTTGTTGTTACTTGATACTACTATACTTGCTTGTAGAAGAAAAACAATGGGCAGAGGTTTGAGGTCTAAAATGACAGGTCAAAGAAGGAGGCGAGTGCTGCGACTTTTTGGACGTGGTGTTCCATGCTGGTCTGTTTTAGTATGATTTTGTTCTGAAGCTGATAGAGGCTGCTCCTCCTCCTCCTCGATCCGCAATGCGCAACAGTGCAGGGCTCCACTTGCGTACGTGCGTGCAATTTTCTACTAGCAGCGTTGCGTCGCCAGGAAGGAACGATCCAGCCCGTATTCAGTGCAGCACCGATACCAAAGCTACCAAACCGAGCTTAGCTGCGTCGGAGGCCGAGCAATTCGTCCGGTTGCGAGTAAACTGGCATCGGGATCGGCTTCAGGTCAGCTCAGGTGAGCCTCACCTCGCCTCGCTCTCCGAGTCACCACCGCGCCGGCGTGCGCGCTCCCCGTCCCCGTGGCACGAGCCTAGTACATCGGGATCGCGCCCGTAGCCTAACCTCCTCGCGCCCGTACGTCAGGCAAAGTGCACGTCACTGCGGTGCGGCGCCCGCCCACCCACCATCGCCGTCGCACCGCGAATCCGCACGATCACGACGGCACCGCAAGGCCGCGCGTTGCCGGATTTCAACCGCTTCGACTTTCACTCCGTCGCAGGTTGCGTCCATTTCGACATGCGTTTTTTTAGGTTTTTTTCTTCCCAGCGCATGTCAAAGGCCGCCAAGTCAAGTTCACTGCTCCACTTGCCCTGTGCCGTCGACGACGCTGCGTGACAGCGTCTTGGAAGGGACAAGCGCACTAATTCTGATGGCGTGCGTTACAATGGACCGCGCTTGCGTCTTGTCGCGAGCTGCCTCAGACGCCCTCGCTTCAAAGCCATTTACTTGCTCTGGCTGTATCTCGCCACTGCCTGCTGTTTAGTTCCAAGGAGTGAGCCGCAGAGTCAGGGTCAGACTTTGAATTAGTTAAGTACTGGGTAAACGTGGTTCCCGCATCACTGCTGCACCCCTCGAAGCGTAGGGGAACCGTCACGAGCAAAGTCACGCGACCGCGTCTCGGCCCTGCTTCTCCCCTCGCCACCGTCCGACGGTCAGGTACCGGCGCCGCAGCCTGCCGGCTACCGGAACCACCGACGATGTAGGCGCGGGCCTCCATCCAATTCATTTACACAAAGCGACAGAGATAATAACAGACATGAGAGCTACGGACACGCTAACAAGCTGACATACTCCAGGGGTGCGACTTGACTAACAGACAAAAGTTGGTCGAGTTATCTTACAGGTTACACGGGGGGAGAAACTTCGCATACGAATGGAAGCCTGTATATACTAGTACTACAAGAGCAGCTTCACAATCTGCAATGGAAGCTTCTTTGTTTTGTTTTGCTTTTACTTCAGCAATAAATAAAAGGCGGCGGCGCGAAGATTAAATGAAAGAATGCACCAAAGTCTCGCTCGTCCCGGTGCCGTCACAGAAGCAACATAATGTACACGCAATCTCAGTCTCAGGGTCTCCGCTGGCAATGCCGCAGAGGAAAGAATGATCAATCCTGTCTTGGGTGGAGAAATGTGGCGAGGGTCCCCGCCGTCAGGTGTTGCTCGGCTTATACCGCTTCGTTGCGTGCGGAAGCCCTTCGGCGGCGGCGGCCAGCATCGCCTGCGGATGGCCCATCATGTCGTTCGTCGGGGCTAGATCGGTGTGCTCCTACATGGATGTAGACACCACATGTCAACTTTGAAGTACGTAGGGATAAATAACCTAGACGAAGACACATTAAGACGCATTTGCAAGAACTGTCTCTGAGCTCTTTAAAGTGTGTAATGCGATACTGACTTTAAAGAATTATTAAGGTGATTCAAAATTATGGTACTACCAAGCATGAACAGGCTAAAGATTCAACTTTGTGCAGTTCCCTAGTACTGCAAATGCTACTATAGAAATGATAGGACTTGTATGAATTTTTGCAGAGGTATCTTTAATGCTCTTATATTAGTTTACAGAGGGAGTATATGGGGAATATGAAGTATGATAAGAGCGACGTACCTTAAAACTGGAGGATTCTCCAGCAGTAGGTCTTTTGGCAGCCCGCTTGCCCAGGTTGATCTGGACAGAGATGTTGGCTTGGGACAAATCTATACCGGAGCTTTGAAGAGCATGAGTCAACGTGTTAAGTAGCCTGTTGTGAGTTAACAAAAACCTAATTGTGTCAGTATAATTTGTTTGGTAAAGGCGAAAAATGCTTTACACAATATGCTCTATAAACCTGACATAGGATAGAACCAAGGAGATCAACCTAAAATTCCAAACTCTAGAATTGCCGGGAAACATTAATTTAATAGCAACAATGAAAAGCATATGTCAAATGTTTCTGAAAATAAAATGCAACTATTATAACTATTAAGATGCAGGATTCTGATACTCAAGTAGCGACGTACAATACTAAAGATGTGGTATTCTTTGCAACATACTCTTGGGAATATTGGCTTGACACGCTGATTGTTCCTTCATCGATCATCAATTGTTGGTTATTTAACACGTCACTGTTCACCGCGCAATCATCCACACCAGATGGATCTGCCCATTGTGGTTGGGACTGGGGCGAAACATTATCTGCATAAAAAAGGATATATTCATGAATAACCAATAGTACTTGCAGAATAGGAACAGAAGCACAGGTGGGTTGTCAAACATACTCATAATATTTGTTGGAGTATCCGCCGATCTACAGGACACACTAGCCATGTGGTCGGTTTCTGCCTGATCCGGTGCCCCTGAGATAGCTGCAGATGCTACCGCGGTGTGGTTATCATCAAGTTTTCCTGTGATATTGAATCCAGGGGAGGCCCCATTTCTGACGAATTGTGAAGGGTCAGGCGAGGCATCTTCTGGGATTTGCCCTTTACTCTGGACCACAAGGATAATAGTATGTGTAAGACGCTGGCCAGAAAGTTCTGAAGATTTCAATCGGAGATGACGTACAATTACAGGAAACAAATTTACCTGTGCATTTTTCCAAGATGATCGAAAATACATGTTTGACTACAAAATATGGAACAGTGTTAAGATACAACCATCCAAGAATTGTATGTTAATCGCAAATTGCAGATTTGGAAAAACAATTACCCATGGGAGTAACTTTGCATTTTCTTGGTTCCATTCTGGAAATGAAGCCTCGTACTTCTGTGCTTTCTCTTGCAAAAACCGTATATATTCAATAACCTGGATAAAAAATAGCATCAAGAGAGAACCAAGTTAATCAACCAGGAGACAAACTTGTTTTCATTCAAGAACACCAGGAGACAAACTTGCTGCTGGGAGCCTTACCTCTAAGAGAAATGTTGCCTTGTCTCTCTTTTGATCAGTGTGTGGTAAAAGATCTCTAAGTATCTGAAACCTGTTGAAATAATGTCGACAAAAGAATAGTTATATTATGTACACTGAGTCCAGTGTTTGTCTGCCGCTCAGAAATGATCTTGAAAATAATTTCAGATAAGCTCCTCCATAATACGTAGTACATTATATCTATGTTTTTTTTTTAGGAAGCATATATCTGTGATTTGCCAAAATACGAATTTGATATCTAATTTTGTATGGACAACCATTAATATCCAAAGAGATTTTATCAATCATGAACAGAATTTGATAATTTACATATCTAGTGTTCATACAATCATACAATCTACTTAAGATCTTGCACACAATCATGCAATCTACTCCCTCCAAAGTAGTGATCTAAACGCTCTTATATTTCTTTACGGAGGGAATACTTTAGAACATGTTCTAAATTACCGAAATCTTTGACTAACTAAAATTTCTCCAACATAATTGAGGTTACAACTTAGATATCAATTTACCATGGGACAATGCCAATATAATACTGACAAATTGTTTATCTTTTGAACAAACTACAGGAGTTCAGGAATCCTCACCTGTCATTGATCTTGCTACGGCGGCGCTGTTCAGTTGCAGAATGCTTTGACTTTGGTGTGTTTGGCAGCTGATCCGTGCCGCTGCCACTGCAGCTCCCGCCCTTGGCATCAACTCTCACAGATAACTCTGCTACATAAACAGCATTCATTAGTAAAAAAAATGAAGGTTTGCAAAAATCATCAACCCTGTTTTGTGCGCTGAATGCAGCGGATCTCGTGTAACCTGTTATGTTTTGTTTATTTTGATGGTCACAGTGCCCGCGACGAATTGTATCGCAATTGCATTGTAGGGACACGAGATGCAATACACAATTAATGCTGGCTGCCAAGATACTATGTGAAAGTATTACAGGATATGAGGAGTTTTTCCTAACTACAAAAGGGAACAACAGCTGGCATGCCCCGCTTCATGGCCAGTTGGACTTTGAGATAGAAGGCAGAGTAAGGCGAAAATCTCGGCAGCCCTTGGATGTGAGTGATCCCAGGCATGGAAGTTGTGCATCTTTCCATCAACCTCGATGGTGCTGCATCCGGTTGCTTTGGTGACACCCCTCTCTCTCATGGTGACCCGTACACCCGCAACATGGCTCCACATCCCTGCAGACGCATACATGTTTGCCAGCTGCACATAGTGCCCCGCGTTGGACTGCTCCAACTCAAAGATGTGCTGTGCCGCCCTCTCAGCCATGGCCATGTTTGAGTGCTCGTGCATCTTGCAACCGTGAAGTAAGGCACCCCACACACTCATCTCTGGCTTGATGGGCATGTCAAGTATAAATCGATATGCTCTGTCAAGCTGACCAGCACGAGCAAGCAGGTCGACCACACAAGCATAGTGCTGATGCCGAGGCTCGATCTTGTGGTCAGGTTTCATGGAATGAAAGTAGAACCACCCTTTCTCCACAGCGCCCGCATGGTTGCACGCTGACAAAAGCCCCAAGAAAGTCACATCATTCGGTTTCACCCCTGCGAGCTTCATGTCCTCAAACAGGCCAATGGCCTCAGCGAGATGGCCGTGCACCCCGTAACCTGAGATCAATGCACTCCAGACTACCACATCCCGCTCATGCGCACGCATCTGTTCAAAGACTCTGCGTGCATGGGCAATGCTCCCTGACTTGGCGTACATGTCAATCAAAGCTGTGTTCACGAGAACATCCTCCCTGCACTCACTGCGGCGTACATAATCCTCCATCCATACTGCGAGCTCGGTGGAGCCAAGCTGAGCACAGGCCATGATCACCGACCGCAATGTGACAGAATCAGGGCTCATGCTCCTTGCAAACACCTGCATCTGCTTGAACAAATGCACTGCCTCGCTGGCAAGCCCGTTCTTGGAGTAACCCGATATCATGGCATTCCACAGGATCACATTTACCCGTGGGGGCGGGATCCTGTCGAAGAGTGCCCTTGCAGCCACGATGCAGCCAAACTTGGCATACATGGCCGTCAGAGTGGTCACAACATCTTGTTCATCATCAAAGCCACCCTTGACTACCAAGGAATGAGCTGATTTGGCACCTGGCAAGTCATCGAGATCCATGTACGCCTTGAGGACTGTGACGACCGGCACAAAATCAGGACGGACATCACAGCACATCATCGCTGCAAACAGCGGTAACGCTTCCAAGGGACTGCCACTTTGCACGAGCCCGGAGATGAGAGAGGTCCAGGAGACAACGTCCCTATCGCAGTCATGCATTCCCTCGAACACTCGACGAGCACGGCCGGCATCCCCGCATGAAAAGTACATGGCGATGAGTGAATTGTGTAGGAATCGTGTATCTCCGTCGGTGAGACGCAACGCGTGGGCATGGGCTGCGCGGCCAGGAACAGACTTGAGCACATCACCAATGGCAGGGGAGGGCGGGAGGAAAGCCGGGTGGTGTGCACGGAGAGCAAGGTAGTGGCGGAGCGCGAGGGAGGTCAGGCGGAGACGGAACGCGAGGCGGGAGGCGGCGTGGAGAAGGTGCGGTGGCGGGTGTGGAACGTGGTCGAGCAGGTGGTGGGCGAGGGGGCGGAGGCACGGGGACGCACGGACGCGGCAGGCAGCGCGCAGCAGGAGGAGCGCAAGCGCCGGCGAGCCGCAGAGGAGGCGGCCGGAGACCAGGAGGTGAGCATGGAGCTGGTGGACGTGCGACGGCCGCGCGCACCGCGCCTCCATGGCCGTCGCCGTCAGGTCGCGCGGACTCCTCCCTTCTTCCCACTCTAATCTTCCCTCTACACGAACGAACACTGCCCCCGCTGTGAGTACAAAAATGGGGCTGTCTAGCAAAAACGAAACAGAAGAAGGAAAAAAAACAGAAACAGAGACAATCGGGATGGAGAAGCCTGCACGCGTCCGAGCGCTTCCGAGAACGAAATTGGTCATGGATTATACCGGAATTGAGCGGAATTGCTGTACCTTGCAGCGAAGAGGAGACCTCGCGGCGCGCGGCGAGGCCGTCGTCGTCGTCGAAGCCGGCGCCGCCGCTGGATCTGGAGCCAGAGTCCATGAAGCCGCCGCGCCGCTTCCTCTCCGCCGGGTGCTTCCTGGACGCGGTGGCCGCCTGCCCGGCGCCGGCGTAGGGGAGCGTCCACTGGTGGTGGTGCCCTGCAAGGTGGACGACAGAGACAGGGACTCCTTTAGCTCGTTCCCGGCCCTTTACCCAACAGCGACACGGAACGAAGCAGAAAATCAGTGGCCCACATGCCAGTGGGCACGCCAAGAATTTGTGGGGACGACGTGTGTGTGGCCGTAGCACAAGGATAGCTATGGGCCGGTAGCCGGCTGTTCACGTGGGACGGGTGAGCAGGACAAGAGCCCCATCAGTTGCACGGGCCGTAGGGCCCCTTCCCGACCCATTATCCCGGCCCACACAAGGAGGGCCAGCTTGTCCCTCGCCCTCTCTTCTAGTACTCAAAAAAAAAAAAAAACTCAAAAAAGAGTACTGCACGAAGAAAAAGTGTGAGTACGAAGGGAAGAGTGTCACGGACACATGCCAGCGGCTACAGCACGGTGGGTAGGTTAGGTACTGAGCCTTGCGCACTGACGTGGTGAGAGGGGGAAGACGACGTGATCCACGTGCGTGCGTGCGTGCCTGCGTGCGCCCGGCACGTCGACGTCGATCGACGACCGGAAAGCAAAGGCCCGGCCCCGGATGCGTAGCAGCATCTACGACCACTGGAGCTCACGGGCAACGGCGGCCGGAGAGGGAAATGATCAGCTAAAAGCTACGCGTGCGTACCTTGTGCTCTCGGTGGCTGTGATGCCGTGGGCTGGCCCCAGAGCACGAACGGCGGCGGCTCGGGCTTCACCACCACCACCGAGGCGGCGGCGGCCGGCTGTGGTCCGGCGGCTCCGGGCGCCTGCTGGCTGACGCTGAACGTGCCGATGCCGCCGGGCAGCGCGTGCTTCGTCGTCTGCGGCTGCCTGTCCGCGCCGGACGGTGCCGACGCCGCCGGCTGCTCCAGCGGCTGCAGGAAGTCGTGCGTCTTCAGAAAGAAACCTGCAGCAATTATTTGCTTCTCAGTACTCCGTATGTACTCATAATCAGCAGTAACATAAGTAAACTCGTCGTGATTAAGCTCGTGGCTTCGTGAGGTATAATTAAGGTGAACAATTATTTCCTACTGCTTGTAATTGTGCTAGTAAGAAGAATGAACGAATACAAGGATTTAAAAAAAATGCAAAAAGAACTAACGCAAGGGTTTACGCTGGCCTAATCATGATTAAGCTCGTGGCCTCGTGGGGCATAATTAAAGGTGGGCCCCGGGCCAGATGGGATGGATGGAGGCAGGTCGGGGAAGGAAGCGAGGCGTCGACGGCCGCCGCTTGCGTCCAACCCACACGTGATCCGCTCGCCGTTGCTTCTGGTTGTCGCTTCACCTCGCCAACTTGACACGAAATTTGAACCCCAATCATCGTCACCGGCCGCACGCTACAGTGACGACCAAGCATGTTCGTGCGCTGGCTAATTGTTTACGCGTACTGCTCTTCCTTCCAAGGTTGATCTCCAAGCGGTTGCCCCAAGAAAATCAAATTTGATTCACAGCAGGGGATAACTGGTCGGTTAGTTACATTCTTCACGAACGAAACCCGAGCGCAATTTGGACCTGCCTGCCTAGAGATCATGATCTGAGCGCAATTCGATCGAAGTTGGCTGAGAATACTGGGAATTAATCCGTCGTCGGAGAGAGAGGGGGAGGAGGGAGGTTGTGATCAGAGACTGGGAGAGAGAAGGAGAAGCAGAATTGAAGTGCGGATCGACGAACCTTGGGAGGCGGCGGGAGGCTTGGAGTCGTGGAGCTGGAGAGACGGGTCCTTGGCGGCGGCGGCGGCGGCGGCGGGGGCGTAGAGCGAGAGGAAGTCGTGCGTCGCCTTGTTCCCTGCATACACACGCACGCTCTTTCCGAATTAGGCAACGCCACGGCGTGACGCCATGGATCCCCGGCGAGCAAGACAGAATTAATGCGGCCATCCATGCTAGACAGCGGCCGCCGGCCGTGTGCCTTGGTACGTACCTTGGATGCCCATAATTCTAGCGCATCAGTCAGTCAGTCGCATCGCCTCGCCGCCGGACGCGCAAATTCTCCTCGGCTAGGAACGATCGCCGGAACAATTGATCCTCCCCAAGAACGCGCACGGCGCCGTCGAGAGCACGCGCGCGCAAGAGCTTGCAAGGCCTGGAGAACTCCCCTCTCTCTGTCTCTCTCTCCTCCGTGAGCTCTCTGAACTCTCTCTCTGCACACGCTGCTACGGCTTCTGGTCCTCTACCAGCGGCGAGCTAGGCAGGCAGCTGCCCGTGTGAGCTGTGGGAGCCTTTATACGGCACGCGCGCACCTGGTCGTTGCTACCGCCGCGGGAGAGACGACGTTACGTGACGCCGTTGCTCTAGCCAGGCTGCTGGCGCGGCGCACGTGCCGTGGTCACCGCCCGGCGTGGCGTGCCGTACCGCGGCGCCGGAGGGAGATTGGCGCGTGGGGCGATCCCGAGGTGGGGGAGGGGCTAGTGGTGGTGGGTCGGGTCGTGCGAGTGCGGCCGGCGGGGGACGGAATAGGAATAGGGAATAGGAATAGGATAGGTCGACGTGGAGTGGGGAGGCGGTCACGTGCCGGTTGTTGGCCGGGCCCGCCGCGGCACATGGAGCCGGAAATTGCGGGCATCCCGTGGACGGCGACGGGCGCGGGGTCATGTGCCCCAGATTCGGCCTCCCCACTCCCCCCTCCTCTCTCCACCGTCTCCCGCGCGCCCGCGTCCTTTCCCCCTCTCTCTCCGATCGAATTCACACAGCACTGGTAGTACAAAATTGTCCCAAAATTATTCGGTTGCTTCGTCCCGCCCAGCAAATCGGCGACAGGGAGACGCAAAGAGAGGCAAAACTTACTATACTGAACATGCGCGCTTCTGAACCTGTCAGTCCCGAGGAGTACATTTTAAACGGTCTTTAAAAACGCTCCTGGTGGTACGAACTAAACTTCCTCCGATGTTGTTGTCTCGCCGCCGATCCGGACAGACAAACTAAAACCTCCTGCCGCGTGCGTGCGTGCGTGTCTGTCAACTCTCGCTTTTGCGGGCTGCTGGTTTAGGCGGCACCATCACGATCACACCAGCGTTCACTTGCCGCTTTCGGCTCTCTTTGTTTATTATTACCGCGCGCGCGCTCACTCACTTTGCCCGCCCGCCTTTGGCTTTCTGTCCCGTCCTCGGCGGTAAATAAAGGAGCACTGCCTGCCCGAATCCATCACCGCGGCAGTAAATCTAGCAGGGATAGATAGATGGATAGAAAAGCATCATTGCCTGTTCAGTTCGGTTGCACCACCGCCAAGCTCCGTCCGTCCAGCACGCGCACGATCGCTTCACGTGGCTCGTACGTCTGATCTGATCCGATCGGCGGGCGATCGCCCCTCGTATCACTTTTTTTTACACCCACCCACCCTACCTCCGGGGGAGCAGGAAAAACAAAGACCCGGCGGGACGGGTGAGGATCGATCGATCCTTGGCCCCGTGCTCGTCCTCGGTAGATCGGCCTCACGTGGACGCACAGTGGATCCACGGAGCTTTCGCCGTCGCCCGTAGTACCTTGCACCGGCACGGAAACCTTCGCGAATCCACCCAAGCAACCGGCCAAGATACTCGTCCCCGGCTCACGCAGGGCGACCGGTGTGTCGATGGCGATGCGTGCGGCACGCGCGTCGTCGTTGTTCATGGTGGATGGATGGGGCATCGGTGGCGCGCGCGTGGGGTGCGGGTGTCGGGCGTCGTGCCCCCGTCGGATGGGACGGGCGGGCCGGCCCTTTCCCTTGCCCAATTTGGCGTGCGCGGCATGCGACGGGGGGCCGGATCGCGCTCCGTCCGTCGCTCACGGGTACGTGGGCGTGCAGCGGCTATCCCGGTGCGCGCGCGCGCGTGCGCCTGGGCCGGGAAAGCGGATCTGCGTGGGGGTCAGGGTCTGGGTCAGGGTCAGGTCGGGTCAGGTCAGTCGGGCCACGGGCCATGCCCCATGCCTGCCACATGGCCACGTACGCCGCTCCAATCCGCTTTCCCAGATTTGCTTCCTGCAGTCTCAATCAATTCGATCGCTCTACCTTCATCTCGTCTCATCTCATCTCACGGCTACTCGTGCTGCTCCCAGTAGTGTAAATCAATTCGATCTTGCTGAAACTTACCGTCTACAGTACTCAGTACATCTCTGTTTGTTCGACTGTAGCTTCTGTTTGTTCGAACCCCCAAAGTTGCACACGTTTCGGATGCCATTTGTATCTCCCTCGCCTGGCGCTCCCACTGTGCGCCGCACGCACGCACGCGTGCGGGGCGGACAGGCGTGTGGTCATGTACGACTGACCAGGGGAGTAAAGCGAGGAGAGACGGGGGCCCGTGCTCGTGCGCGCGCAGGCCGGCCGCGTCAACTCAGCAGTCACGCCTCGGACAGCCAACAGCACGTACCGTCCGTCCGTCTCGGCCGAGCCCGATCGATCCACCGGCGCCAGGCCACTCACCACGGCCGTGCATGCATGGACCGGCGTGCGCGGGAGGACCACTTCTGGAATCACTGCGGTGGGGATCGCATGCAGAGCGTACGTACGCTGGCAGCCCCGCACGTGCCACCAGTACGTGCACGCATGGCACGTACGCTGCGCCTGTCGCCCGCGAGATCTGACTGCTAATACTGGAGATCAATGGACCGAGACGAGCGAACATGCCATGCACGCCTCGCAGCTCTGCATGGAGGTGGAGCCTGTCGACCTGTGTCCCGTGTCCCGGTCGATGCATGTGAAAAAAGCTGCTTCGTGCGTTCAACAGTCGACTACGATACGCGTGTTTGATTCACTGGTGTGCTGTGTAGACGTATCGGCTGGATTCGGGACATGTACGCGTACAGTAGTAAATTAATTGAGCTGGGCTGAGCTTGTCAAACAGCGGAACAATCATACGTCCTTTTCCTCTAATATTTTGCGTGTGCAGCAAACAGCGCAGATCGCCCGTGCTTTTGCCAGTCGCGTTGTCATGTCGGAGCTCCTTTTTAACCTATACGCGGGCTTTTTCCAATAGCATCATCTTTGGCTACGCCCGTAGCGCCATCATGCGCGCAGCATCCCGCCATGTGTGCACCGCCTTCTTCCCCACTTTTCTTTTCTTCGATGGCTTGTTTATTCGGGCTTTCAATCACAAAATAAGCTTCATTAGACGACACCAACACACACCTACGGTGGTCTCGTGCATGCATGTAGAGGCAGCGATGCGAACGCGGTGCCAAAAGGGGAAGGAAGGAGACGCTGGGGGAAATGATGGCGTCGTAGCTAATGACGCTTAATCATGGAGAGTCACATGACCGCTACGACAAACCTACTTGTCCGTCTACTGGAAAACAAAGGTTTAGGGACGCCCATGCCACACCGCCTCGGCCACAAAAGGCCGGCAAGCCAAGCGTAAACAAAGAGCACGCACCCGTCGTCGTCCTTTGGACGGAGAGAGAGAGAGATAGTTAAGTATGCAGCGCATGTTGGCTAGCTAAGCATGCAGCGCACCTTCCCTCGCAAAGCAGCACGCAATTAACTTAATAAGATTATATTAGGATATAGCTAAAGAAGCTGTCGACACCTTGACAGAGTGGAAGATTCCGAGGGATAATTAAAGGGCTAAAGGTTTAGGTGTTTTAAAATGGGTTTACAGATGAGCAAAGCACGGCTCTAGTATGCTTGTGTGTGCCTCTTTACCGTGGCTCGCTCAACTAGACGACATTCCCTGCGCTGCAGGGGCCTTCTGATTCTTTAAGAAAAATCGGCTTAGGGATCTGTAATTAAATGCGATCAGTTCAGTGATCCCTGGCCTCATGCGTGCATGTGCGGGGTTAATCAGCGCGGGAGGGTGGATTTGATCGGTGGTTGATGATGATGATGGATCCTTGCTGGTGCCGGAGGTCGACGCGTGGGTGGGGAGTGCGGCGTGAGTGGGAGGGAGGAGGAGGAGGATGGGATGGGATGGGCCGGCCAACGCGCGGCGGGTCACGTGTGGTGTGGGCGCCCAGCGGCCGGTGGTCATGTGGCCAACGCACCGGCGCTGGTCCTGCCCCGGGTTTCCGGCCTGCACCTGCACGAGACCCGGCCAGCAGGCGACCTGGCGCTCTGAGTGGTACGAGTAGATGATGTGGACTGGTCTCGCCTGTGAAGTCACGCATGGCACAGTGACACGGTTGATACCGGCACCGGTACGGCCGTGGTAGAGCAAGGGCGCAGGGCGGGGCGGGTCCATGATCGAGGAGGAGGCGTGTGCGCCGGGGCCGAACCGAGAGCAACTAGAGAGACGACGACGCCGCGAACCGGGCACGTGAGGGGTCGGTCGGTCGCGGCCCACGCGCGCGCGCAGCGACGTGTGTGTGTGGCGGGACGCTGCGGTCACGTCTCGCGGCGGCCTTCGGATCGTGGGGCGCGCAGGGGCAGGGGGGCCCGTACCGGAGGCGTTTAGCGCGGTCACGTGGGCGTGCCCTCGACTGCGACCCGCCCGGCGGCCGGGGCCCCCGGCCTTGCGCTCACGTGACCCCGGCCGCGGCTCGTCCGGTCCGGGCGGCAGTCTGGTCTGGTTGGGGGTCGGACCCGTTGCTCGCTTTCATTGCGTACGCTACGCGCCAACCGCGGGTTCAGTGTTTCAGACGCGGCCGGACATGTTGAATATAAACCCCAAGCCTCCGTCACGTTTCAGTTTTCTCAGCCAGCACACTTTGTTTTCCGTCAGGTTCAACCGAGGCCCTTAGACCAACTCCAACGCACAACCCTAAATGGACGTCCGCTTTTCGTTCGTTTAAGATGGTAATGGCCGTGTTCGCTCGAATTTGTGGATGCGGCGGCCGTGCACCCAACGAGCGGCCGCATTTCAGCCGTATCTCGTTCGTTCACCAGAACAAAAATGGAAAATGATGCATGAAATGGTTCAAATCAATCATAGCTTCGAAATAGTCTTACAACCCAATCGATTTTTTTTCATGACAAGAAAACAATATCAAATAGTCTTATAACCCAATCAAAATTTGTTTGCATGACAAGAAATTAAACCGATAGATCTACTGATTGCCAATGTGAGTCCACACGTGCTCAACCAAGTCATCCTGGAGCTGAACATGAGTATGCCAATCATGCAATTCCCGATGAAACTCGACAAACTATTCAAAGGTTGCAGGAGGTGCATGCTCATGCTCAACATTTCATCCTGTAAATCAAACCCTTGGTCGTAGATGCTATCATCGCGCTCATCCTCCACGATCATATTGTGCATGATCACACAAGCAGTCATCACCTCCCAAAACTTCTTCGTGCTTCATGTCAATGCAGGGTTACGAACGATACCCCACCGAGACTGAAGCACACCGAAAGCACGCTCCACATCATTTCTAGCACTCTCTTGCATTTAGGCAAACCTTTGTCTCTTCTCACATTGCGGATTGGGTATGGTCTTCACAAGAGTGGACCACTGAGGATAGATGCCATTAGCTATGTAATATCCCTTGTTATAATGGTGGCCATTGACCTCCGGGGAGTGCCCTTCCGCAAGCCTTGCAAACACCGGAGACCGCTGAAGAACACTAATATCATTCTGAGAACCAGCCATGCCGAAGAAAGAATGCCATATCCAGAGATCTTGTGAAGCCACAACTTCAAGTATAACAGTGGCAGCTTTCACATGCGCCTTGTACTTCCCCTGCCAAGTAAATGGATAGTTCTTCCGATTCCAGTGCATACAATCTATACTACCAAGCCTGCCCGGAAAGCTCCTCTCGGCATTGATCGCCAACAACATCTCCGTATCAGCGACAGTTGGCTCTGTGAGGTACTCCGGGCCGAGCACTTCCAGCACGGTCGTGCAAAAACTATACAATGAGAGGAGACATGTGGACTCACTCATACGAAGATACTCATCCACAAGATCACTAGGAATTCCATATGCAAGCATGCGGATAGCCGCAATG
Organism: Secale cereale; assembly: GCA_902687465.1. NCBI lineage: Eukaryota > Viridiplantae > Streptophyta > Magnoliopsida > Poales > Poaceae > Secale > Secale cereale. Next base: position 549,573,765 of record LR738713.1, on the reverse strand, counting down.
CATTTCTGGTATGAAGAGAGACCAAGCTTGCCTAGGGCGTCCTCTTTGCACTCAAAGTATGGGTCATGCGCGACCACTCCCTCGCGAATACGATTGTGTTGGGGAACGTAGTATTTCAAAAAAAATCCTACAATCACGCAAGATCTATATAGGAGAAGCATAGCAACGAGCGGGAGAGTGTGTCCACGTACCCTCGTAGACCGAAAGCGGAAGCGTTTAGTAACGCGGTTGATGTAGTCGAACGTCTTCGCGATCCAATTGATCAAGCACCGAACGCACGATACCTCCGCGATCTGTACACGTTCAACTCGGTGACGTCCCTCGAACTCTTGATCCAGTTGAGTCCGAGGGAGAGTTTCGTCAGCACGACGACGTGGTGATGGTGTTGATGAAGTTACCGACGCAGGGCTTCGCTTAAGCACCGCGACAATATGACCAGGGTGTGTAACAGTGGAGGGGGGCACCGCACACGGCTAAGAAATCAACTTGTGTCTCTATGGGGTGCCCCTGGCCATGTATATAAAGGAGGGGAGGAGGAGAGGGCCGGCCCTCATAGGGCGCGCCCATTGGGGGAGTCCTACTCCCACTAGGAGTAGGTTTCCCCCTTTCCTAGTAGGAGTAGGAGAAGAAGGAAGAGGGAGAGAGGGAGAAGGAAAGGGGGGCCGGCCCCCACCCCAACTCGGATTTGTCTTGGGGGGGGCGCCTCCTCCTCTCTTCCACTAAGGCCCAATAAGGCCCATTGACTACCGGGGGGTTCCGGTAACCTCTCGGCACTCCAGAAAATGCCCGAACTCATTCGGAACCATTCCGGTGTCCAAACATAGCCTTCCAATGTATCGATCTTTATGTCTCGACCATTCGAGACTCCTCGTCATGTCCGTGATCACATCCGGGACTCCAAACTTCCTTCGGTATATCAAAACACATAAACTCATAATACCGATCGTCATCGAACGTTAAGCGTGCGGACCCTACGGGTCCGAGAACTATGTAGACATGACTGAGACTCATCTCCGGTCAATAACCAATAGTGGAACCTGGATGCTCATATTGGCTCCTACATATTCTACGAAGATCTTTATCGGTCAAACCGCATAACAACGTACGTTGTTCCCTTTGCCATCGGTATGTTACTTGCCCGAGATTCGATTGTCGGTATTATCATACCTAGTTCAATCTCGTCGCCGGCAAATCTCTTTACTCGTTCCGTAATACATCATCTCGTGACTAACTCATTAGTAGTTTACTTGCAAGGCTTATTACGATGTGTGTTACCGAGAGGGCCCAGATATACCTCTCCGACACTCGGAGTGACAAATCCTATTCTCGATCTATGCCAACACCACAAACACCTTCGGAGACATCTATAGAGCATCTTTATAATCACCCAGTTATGTTGTGAAGTTTGATAGCACAAAAGGTGTTCCTCCGGTATTCGGGAGTTGCATAATCTCATAGTCATAGGAACGTGTATAAGTCATGAAGAAAGCAATAGTAGTAAAACTAAACGATCATAGTGCTAAGCTAACGGATGGGTCTTGTCCATCACATCATTCTCCTAATGATGTGATCCCGTTGATCAAATGACAACTCATGTCTATGGTTGGGAAACATAACCATCTTTGATTAACGAGCTAGTCTAGTAGAGGCATACTCGGGACACTCTGCTTTGTCTATGTATTCACACAGGTATCAAGTTTTCGGTTAATACAATTCTAGCATGAATAAAAGACATTTACCATGATATATAACGAAATATAAATAACAACTTTATTATTGCCTCTAGGGCATATTTCCTCCAGTCTCCCACTTGCACTAGAGTCAATAATCCAGATTACATAGTAATGATTCTAACACCCATGGAGTCTTGGTGCTGATCATGTTTTTCTCGTGGAAGAGGCTTAGTCAATGGGTCTGCAACATTCAGATCCGTATATATCTTGCAAATTTCTATGTCTCCCTCCTTGACTTGATCGCGGATGGAATTGAAGCGTCTCTTGATGTGCTTGGTTCTCTTGTGAAACCTAGATTCCTTCGCCAAGGCTATTGCTCCAGTGTTGTCACAAAATATTTTCATCGGACCCGATGCACTAGGTATTACACCTAGATCGGATATGAACTCCTTCATCCAGACTCCTTCATTTGCTGCTTCCGAAGCAGCTATGTACTCTGCTTCACACGTAGATCCCCACGACGCTCTGCTTAGAACTGCACCAACTGACAGCTCCACCGTTCAACAAAAATACATATCCGGTTTGTGTCTTAGAGTCATCCGGATCGGTGTCAAAGCTTGAATCGACGTAACCGTTTACGACGAGCTCTTTGTCACCTCCATAAAGGAGAAACATATCATTTGTCCTTTTCAGGTACTTCATGATGTTCTTGACTACTGTCCAGTGATCCACTCCTGGATTACTTTGGTACCTCTCCGCTAAACTTATAGCAAGGCACACTGAAAGAACATGCGGTGCCCCCATGTTTGGTTTTGGTAATTGATGACAATCTCTATGGACTAATGGTTGCCTCGAGTTATATTTGAAGTGTTTTTCCATAGGCTTTTCTTGGAGTCCATATGTTGGTTTCAAGGAGAGTTTGTGATGACCAAGGTGCTATTAAGGAATTATCCAAAGATTGATCTTGTGAGGGTTGAACTGTAATGCCCCGGATGTAATACTTTCCCTTTTGGGCTTATAATATATCTCCGGCTTCATCTATTTCCATTTCGGGTTCATTGTCTTTCGGGCTTTCGTCGTTTTGTTGTGTGAGTGTGTGGCATTCATTCATATCATGTAGACATGTGCATTGCATTGCTTTTGTGTTGTGGGTTGCATCCGGTTCCGTGTGTTTCTTCCCGTTGTCCGTTTCGCGTTCCGGAGCTCCCTCACGTGTCCGTGACGTCCCGTAGGCCTACGTTGTTGTTCGGGCGTTTTTCGTTACCGGTGTGCCGCGAGGTTGTGTTGTGTGTTGTTGTTTTGTTGTGTGCAACCCGCCTCTCAAATCTCGTCTCGTTTGGACTCCGTTGACTTTTCCCTCCGTTGTCCGTGTGGGTCCGATGTGCCTTCACTTCGTGTCCCGGAAATACCCCTACTGCATTCTTTTATCTCCGTCTAGGCCTTTTATGTCAACCCCCGCGATCGGATCCGTTGGATCACGATCGGAGGGCTCCTAAACACCCCTAGTCTCCAAACCCTAGTCTAAACTGCTATATATAGACCCCTAGTCTATTTTGGCATGTCCCCTAGCTTCTTCCCCCTCCTTTCCCTAAAATTCTGGATCCACAAATCACCACCAGCCACTTGTCTCCTTCCTCCCGCAGATCTGCCCGGATCCCGAAGGATCCTTCGATCCAAGCCGCGCCGCAGCACACGACCAGATCGCAGGCGCCGGGCGCGTGGTCAACGCCGAGCCTTCCCAGTACCGCGCCAGGCGACCGATCGATCCATCGACCGCGCGGCCAGTTCGACCGCACCGAGCCGGCCTCTTCGCCGCGTCGGCCTCGACCGCATCGGGGCCCCTGGACCACTTGGCCGCCACGGGCCGTACGCCGCTCGCCAGGTCCGGCTCGGGCCTTCCCTCGCCCGCACCGCAGGCCCGATCGCCATCTCCGCCTCCAGATCGACCGCGCCCTCGCCGGGCGTTCCGCATCGTCACCGCTCCCGCCGCCTGGGCCAAGGCCCGTACCGCTCCGCGCCAATCGGTCCCCAGGCCCGTCCGCTCCCTCCACCTCGCCGCGCGCCTGGGCCGTCTGGGCCGCTCCCGCGCGCCAGATCGCCACCGCCTCGCCTCGCCGCGGTGGGCCGCCACCGAGCCGGGCCCAGTTCCAGCCGCCGGATCGGGCCGGATCCGCGCCGCCGGGCCCCTCTTCGTTTTTTTCCCCGATCCAGTCAGATCTGTTGAGGTTGTTTTCCCCTGCTAAGTCTCTGTTAACTAATCTGTTATGCAAACTTTGAACTGCTCTAAATTTGTGCCTGTTGCTCCGTTTTGCGCGTGTAGCATGTCCAGACGTTCGTGGAGATGTCCTCTACGTTTTACCTGTTGTAGTCATGCATGTTAGATGTCATCTAGACACTTGTTTTGCTGTTGCAAGAGTGCATCATGATATAAACTGCTGTTATGTGTTATTTTCATGCCACCTTTGACATGTGTTATCTTTTAGCTCGTTTGTCCAAACGATGCAAATGACATGTCCACGTGTTCGTCTTGCCACGAACTACGTGTTGCTTGTGATAGGATGCATGGTAGATTTATTGTTTCCTTGTTATCATCATTGCAAAATGCCATGTTCACATGTTGAGTTTTCCCTTGTTATGAAATGCCATCTTGTTGAGCTCGTTGCAATCGTTGTGTTCACCTCTATGATGCATGCTTGTGTGTTTCGGGATCACCTTCATATGTATTTTGATGAGGTGCTTACCCTTTGCCATGTTTAGTTTCGAGGTGACTCAAACATGCTCTTTTGTGTGCTATGATGATATTGCTGTTTTAGGACTTAGTGAAATTTCACTAAGTCTGAAATCTGTAACGTTCCGATGCCATGTTCGTGTGATGTTCTAGGACAAAGCATGATAGTTTTGGGGTGGATTTTGATTGTTCCTTGTAGTATATATTGTTGTCTTTCCATCCATGTCCTCACATGTCCATTTGAGTGGCTGTAGCATGTTTATCTTTTGCTCTAAAGTTTCAATAAAATTCTGCTGCCAGAATTTTATTGCAAAGTTCAATATGTCCAAGATCATTGCTATTGATCCGTGACTCCGTTGGGGGTGCACTTTGGACCTAGTTGCTGTACTATATGTCTAGTTTGTGTTCAAGTTCTTTGCCATGCTTTTTGGGTGCTGTAGCTTAATTATTTTGAGCTCCCAAGTTGCTATGTTGCTGTAATTTTCAGCTTTCGCTCAAATCTTGTTTCGGGCATAACTTTTAGCCCGTAACTCCGATTTCAGCGA
>LR738713.1:549536569-549567550 GCA_902687465.1 Secale cereale | reverse complement strand
CAATGTTACTAATACACTACCTGCGTGTGTTCCGTGACTGTCAATTTCCGAATAGGGATTCGGGAGTTGAACACGGAGGGGTTATGTTTGTGAGCTTGTAGCTAGGATCACTTCGTGATCACTTCTCGCCGATGCCTTCTCTTCTCGCTCTCACTTGCGTAAGCTAGATGCTAGTTGCTGCTGCAGACTTGTTCTTTTCTTCAGCCTTTCCCTCACCTAAAGGCTTAAATAGTTCTGTTACCCGGGAACGGGATTGCTGAGTCCTCTGTGGCTCACAGTTACTTCACACCAGATGCAGGTCCAGCTGTGAGCTATCCAGGTGATGGCACCGAGCTGGATTGGGAGTACGACGAAGAGCGTAGTCGGTACTACGTGCGCTACCCGGACGATCAGTAGTGGAGTCTCTTACTAGGATTCGATCCGCCTGTGGTTGTTTCATCTGAGTTTGGTACTTTGACATTTGGCTTTTGCCCTTAGAGGGTTGTAGTGCTCTTAATGTATGATGTTTGAGACTTGTACTGTTATTCTGTGACGTGGCGATTGTAAGCCAACTATTTTAAGTTTACTATCCCCTCTTTTACATGAGTTGTGCAAAGATTACCAGACTTGAGATCATTCTAGGATGGAATTATGCCTTTAAGTCGTGCCTCGACACGTAGGAGGTATAACTCCATCCTGGGCATTACAAGTTGGTATTCAGAGCCTTCTCCGACCTAGGAGCCCCCACTGTTTGATCGAACCGTTGACGGTTGAGTCTAGGCACACACTGAAAAACTTTTTGAGTCATATATTATATCGGAGAGTAGGATTTCGTTGCTTCCCATCCCCTTTCTCTCTGGTGAGGACTCCTGACGTCTACTCTTGTCTCTCCTATCTTCAAAATTTGCACAAAATTTTTTTTTTAGGAATCCCGCGAGTATTCTGGGATTGTTTCGATGTTCTTGTGACAAGGATATTGTTCTCGATGCCTCCTGTTACCGAGGAGTTGAGCTTCGGGGTATCATTGTAACAAGCATATCGCGACAGTACTAAATACTTAAGACGGCCGACATCGAAAATCTCCCCTATACGGCCAGTGGCACGATAACCCCGACATCACCCAGTACTGGGGAGGTAGTTCTGGAGTATTGCCATAGCTTGTTATAGTGGATGCTTTTCGAAGGTCCGAGGTACACAGTTTCCGAGAAAGACTGGTTATGTGTTGAAGGATGGATACACCTGGATGTAGGTTAGAGTTGATTGCGCGGTGCTTCCCGTGTATCCCCAACACCTGATTGCATAACTGGAATCTTTCGGAAATCTATAGGTGGGTTTTATCCAGTAGATCGTAGGCATTCTTCCAACGAATGCAGGTTAGCGAGTTCGGGGTTCGACATTGAGTGAAGAGGTTATATGACCGATGTTACTATCAGGAGTTGCATCTTAAAGGGTCCTTGGCTATGCTGATCCGGGGATTGCAAAACCTTTTCGTAACGCGTTCATATGCTTTCAGCACAAAGATGTTAGAACGAAACTCCTCTCTTGTGTTTGTTCCTGTCCGTACCTTGTTGTTTTTCTTATTTTTCATTTTGATCCCTATGTGGTTTCTCGTAAAGACTGATGTTATCAATTAACTGAGAAATTCATTCGTTCCTCTTGTTCGGATGATTTCATTCGTTCTTATTGTTCGAATGATTATTGTGAAGACTTGTTGCAATTCATTCCATTGATTCAGCTTATTCCTTTTGTCAATCAATTGCTGATTCGTGGTCATCTCTTACAGGATGGCTCCGAAGAGGGTTCCGAATGCTAACCCAGAGGGTGAAGAGGTTCCAGAACGTCCTCCTTCCCCTCCTCCTCCGCCTGAGGCTTGGAGAGCAATTATGCAGACTACAGCTCAGAACACTCAGTTGATGATGCAGATGATGCAGCAAATGCAAGCTATGCAAGCTAATCAAGCTAATCAGGGTGTTCCAATGAACCAAGGCAACTTCTTCCAGCAGCACCATGCTACTCTCAACCAGTTCCTGGCTAACAATCCTAAAGCTTTCAGTTACTGTGTCGACCCTCTTGATGCTGAGGATTGGTTGACCGACATAAAGAAGCATTTTGAGTGCAGTAACGTGAAAGAAGATGACTATGTGAAGTTTGCAGCCTTCCAACTGAAAGATCAAGCAGCTGACTGGTGGCAGCAGTACAAAGACTCAAGGCCGGGTCAAGTGATCTCTTGGGAGAATTTCTGCAAGGATTTCCGTTCGCATCACATTCCTACAAGTGTCATCGAGGGTATGCGTGAGCAATTCCGCAACCTCAAGCAGGGCTCCATGACAGTCTATCAGTATAATGTCAAGTTCCAAAACCTCGCTCGCTATGCAAAGCAAGACATTCCTGATGCAAAGAGCAAAATCTATCAGTTCCGTGGAGGTCTCAAAGATGAACTTCAGCTTGCTCTCACTTTGTTCGAGCCAGACGAATTCGATAAGTTCTATAACATGGCTTTGAAACAAGAAGCAGCTCAGCTTAAGATGGAGGCTTCTAAGAAGAGAATTCGAGATGCTGTTCACTCTACCTCATCGTCTCAGTTGGCTGTGAAACAACAGAAATTCTGGCTTCCTCCTCCTCCAGTGATTCGAGCTCCATACAACAACTCCAGCAACTTCAACAACTCCAACAACAAGAACTCTAGTGGTCGTGGTTTCTCCCACCCACCCAACCCAAGCAACCAGTCGAAGAAGCTGTTTCAGTCTCAAGGCTCCAAGTCCAGTGGCTCTCAGTTCCGTCCTCTCTCAGAAGTGACTTGCAACAAATGCACTCAGAAAGGTCACTATGCAAACAGATGTCCGAATCCGAAGCGTCTTCCTCCTCCACCGCCTGTGAGTTCAGCTATTGTCAGGCATGATCCAAAGGCAGCAAGAGTCAATCTGATGAATGCAGCACAAGCAGAGGCTTCTTCTGATGTCATTTTGGGTAACCTTCCAGTTAACTCTTTTCCAGCTAAAGTGTTATTTGATTCGGGTGCATCATGCTCTTTCATGTCTCAACCATTTGCATCCAAGCATAGTGTTGACATCAAAAGCTTGCCAAGGGAGTTATCAGTTATTTCTCCGGGGAGACGAATGCATTCCAGCATATATGCTCCGGATGTTTCTATTCGCATGGGCGATTATCGATTTTTGGCTTCTCCGGTGGTTCTTGGTAATTCTGATATCGACCTCATTCTCGGAATGGATTGGCTTTCTCAGCACGATGCTCACATTGATTGCGCTCAAAAGGAAGTCAAATTGACTCATTCTGATGAAGATGTGATTATCTTCGCCTCCAGGGATAATACTATTCGGCTTTTCTCTCTTAATGATAAGGGTGAAATTAATGCCATAGAGCAAATTCCAGTGGTGAACGAATATCAAGACGTCTTTCCAGAAGATCTTCCAGGCATGCCTCCACACCGTCAGGTGGAGTTTGTCATTGAACTCGAGCCGGGCACCGAACCTGCTTGCCGGCGTCCATACAAGCTCTCTCCGGATGAATTGAAGGAATTGAAGAAGCAGCTTGATAAGCAGGAGAGTATGGGTCTCATCAGACCGAGTACATCTCCGTGGGGCTGTGGTGTCTTATTTGTCAAGAAGAAAGATGGCACGGAGCGTCTCTGTGTTGACTACCGGCCATTGAACAAGAAGACGATTAAGAACAAGTATCCGCTCCCCAACATCAACGAACTCTTTGAGCAGCTCAAAGGAGCTAAAGTGTTCTCTAAGCTTGACCTCCGAATGGGCTACCATCAAATCCGCATTCGCGAGGAAGACATTCCCAAGACGGCCTTCAGAACGAGCTACGGTTCATATGAGTATACCGTCATGTCCTTCGGTCTCGCCAATGCTCCTCCTACCTTTTCAAGGATGATGCATTACATCTTCAACCCCTATACTGGCGAATTCGTGCTTGTGTATCTGGATGATATTCTGGTGTTTTCCAAGAATGAAGAAGATCACGAAAAGCACTTGCGTCTGGTTCTTGATCGACTCCGAGAGCATAAATTCTATGCCAAGTTCTCAAAGTGCGAGTTTTGGCTCGATAAGGTTTTGTACCTGGGCCACATCATCTCAGCTGACGGTATTGCGGTAAATCCCGAGAAAGTGGAAGCAATTGTCAACTGGGAAGCTCCTCAGAACGTCAAGCAGCTCCGCAGTTTTCTGGGTCTTGCCAGCTATTGCAGAAGGTTTGTGGAGAACTTCTCCAAGATTGCCAAGCCTCTTTCCAACCTCCTTCAGAAGAATGTCAAATACTTTTGGTCTCCCGAGTGTGAAGTGGCATTCAAAACCCTCAAAGAGAAGCTTGTCTCTGCTCCAGTTCTGACTCCTCCGGATGAAACCAAGCCCTATGAAGTGTTCTGTGACGCTTCTCTTCAAGGCCTTGGTGGTGTGCTTATGCAAGATAAAAAAATTGTGGCATATACTTCTCGGCAGCTCAAGCCCAGTGAGAAGAACTATCCCACACATGATCTCGAGCTAGCAGCTGTGGTACATGCTCTGATTACGTGGAGACATCTGTTGTTGGGCAGAAAGGTCGACATCTTCACTGATCACAAGAGCTTGAAGTACATCTTCACACAGCCGCATCTGAACCTCCGCCAGACTCGTTGGGTCGAGATGATCCAAGAGTACAACCCCAGCATTGAATACACTCCAGGCAAGGCGAATGTGATTGCAGATGCTTTGAGCAGAAAGGCATATTGCAACAGCCTTCTTATCAAGCCACATCAGCCTGAGCTTTGTGAAGCTTTCAGGAAACTCAACCTCCAAGTTGTTCCGCAGGGTTTCCTTGCAAATCTCCAAATTGCTCCTACCTTGGAAGATCAAGTCCGTGAGGCCCAGCTCAGTGATACCATGGTGAAGAAGGTGAAACATGGGATTGCAAAGGGCACTACAAAATATAAGTGCTTCCGTGTTGATGAGAGAGATACCTTGTTCTTCGAGGACAGACTCGTTGTTCCCAAAGGTGATCTCAGGAAGCTCATAATGGAAGAAGCTCATGATTCTCTCCTTTCCATTCATCCTGGCAGTTCCAAGATGTACCAAGACCTCAAGCAATCTTACTGGTGGACACACATGAAAAGGGAAATTGCCCAATTCGTGAATGAATGTGATGTATGCAGAAGAGTGAAAGCAGAACATCAACGTCCAGCCGGTCTTCTCCAACCTCTTCCTATTCCTGAGTGGAAGTTCGACCACATTGAAATGGACTTCGTCACTGGATTTCCTAAATCCAAGCGAGGCAATGATGCTATTTTTGTGGTGATTGACAAGCTTACCAAAGTCGCTCACTTTCTTCCAGTCAAAGAATCAATCAATGCAGCTCAACTTGCAGAGCTGTACACTTCCAGAATTGTGTCCCTACATGGCATTCCTCAAATGATATCCTCAGACCGTGGCAGCTTGTTCACATCAAGGTTCTGGGACTCCTTTCAGTCCGCCATGGGCACGAAGATCAGGTTCAGCACTGCCTTTCACCCTCAGACTAGTGGTCAAGTCGAGCGTGTGAATCAGATCCTAGAAGATATGCTCAGAGCCTGTGTCATCTCCTTCGGCATGAAATGGGAAGACTGCCTTCCATTTGCCGAGTTCTCTTACAACAACAGCTTTCAAGCAAGTGCAGGCAAAGCACCGTTTGAAATTCTCTATGGCAGAAAGTGCCGTACCCCTCTCAACTGGTCTGAAACAGGCGAACGCCAACTTCTTGGCAATGATTTGATCTCTGAAGCCGAAGAAATGTGCAAAGTCATACGTGAGAATCTCAAGGCCGCTCAGTCGCGTCAGAAGAGCTACTATGACGGAAATCATCGTGATTTGGCTTTCGACATCGGTGATCATGTCTATCTCCGAGTGTCTCCGATGAAAGGAACCCAAAGATTCGGTATCAAAGGAAAACTTGCTCCTAGATACGTCGGGCCTTTCAAGATTCTTGGCAAAAGAGGCGATCTAGCCTATCAGCTCGAGCTCCCTTCCAACTTTGCAAATGTTCATGATGTCTTCCATGTGTCTCAACTCCGCAAATGCTTCAAGGCACCTGAGCGCATGATTCCGTTTGAGGAGATTGATCTTCAACAAGACCTTTCCTACCGAGAGCATCCAGTTGCAATTCTCGAAGAAACCGAACGCAAGACTCGCAACAAGTCCATCAAGTTTCTGAAAGTCAAGTGGTCACATCACACAGACCGAGAAGCTACCTGGGAACGAGAAGATCATCTTCGTTCCGAGTACCCTTCCTTTTTCCAGTCCTAGATCTCGGGACGAGATCTTTTTGTAGTAGAGGAGAGTTTGTAATGCCCCGGATGTAATACTTTCCCTTTTGGGCTTATAATATATCTCCGGCTTCATCTATTTCCATTTCGGGTTCTTTGTCTTTCGGGCTTTCGTCGTTTTGTTGTGTGAGTGTGTGGCATTCATTCATATCATGTAGACATGTGCATTGCATTGCTTTTGTGTTGTGGGTTGCATCCGGTTCCGTGTGTTTCTTCCCGTTGTCCGTTTCGCGTTCCGGAGCTCCCTCACGTGTCCGTGACGTCCCGTAGGCCTACGTTGTTGTTCGGGCGTTTTTCGTTACCGGTGTGCCGCGAGGTTGTGTTGTGTGTTGTTGTTTTGTTGTGTGCAACCCGCCTCTCAAATCTCGTCTCGTTTGGACTCCGTTGACTTTTCCCTCCGTTGTCCGTGTGGGTCCGATGTGCCTTCACTTCGTGTCCCGGAAATACCCCTACTGCATTCTTTTATCTCCGTCTAGGCCTTTTATGTCAACCCCCGCGATCGGATCCGTTGGATCACGATCGGAGGGCTCCTAAACACCCCTAGTCTCCAAACCCTAGTCTAAACTGCTATATATAGACCCCTAGTCTATTTTGGCATGTCCCCTAGCTTCTTCCCCCTCCTTTCCCTAAAATTCTGGATCCACAAATCACCACCAGCCACTTGTCTCCTTCCTCCCGCAGATCTGCCCGGATCCCGAAGGATCCTTCGATCCAAGCCGCGCCGCAGCACGCGACCAGATCGCAGGCGCCGGGCGCATGGTCAACGCCGAGCCTTCCCAGTACCGCGCCAGGCGACCGATCGATCCATCGACCGCGCGGCCAGTTCGACCGCACCGAGCCGGCCTCTTCGCCGCGTCGGCCTCGACCGCATCGGGGCCCCTGGACCACTTGGCCGCCACGGGCCGTACGCCGCTCGCCAGGTCCGGCTCGGGCCTTCCCTCGCCCGCACCGCAGGCCCGATCGCCATCTCCGCCTCCAGATCGACCGCGCCCTCGCCGGGCGTTCCACATCGTCACCGCTCCCGCCGCCTGGGCCAAGGCCCGTACCGCTCCGCGCCAATCGGTCCCCAGGCCCGTCCGCTCCCTCCACCTCGCCGCACGCCTGGGCCGTCTGGGCCGCTCCCGCGTGCCAGATCGCCACCGCCTCGCCTCGCCGCGGTGGGCCGCCACCGAGCCGGGCCCAGTTCCAGCCGCCGGATCGGGCCGGATCCGCGCCGCCGGGCCCCTCTCCGTTTTTTTCCCCGATCCAGTCAGATCTGTTGAGGTTGTTTTCCCCTGCTAAGTCTCTGTTAACTAATCTGTTATGCAAACTTTGAACTGCTCTAAATTTGTGCCTGTTGCTCCGTTTTGCGCGTGTAGCATGTCCAGACGTTCGTGGAGATGTCCTCTATGTTTTACCTGTTGTAGTCATGCATGTTAGATGTCATCTAGACACTTGTTTTGCTGTTGCAAGAGTGCATCATGATATAAACTGCTGTTATGTGTTATTTTCATGCCACCTTTGACATGTGTTATCTTTTAGCTCGTTTGTCCAAACGATGCAAATGACATGTCCACGTGTTCGTCTTGCCACGAACTACGTGTTGCTTGTGATAGGATGCATGGTAGATTTATTGTTTCCTTGTTATCATCATTGCAAAATGCCATGTTCACATGTTGAGTTTTCCCTTGTTATGAAATGCCATCTTGTTGAGCTCGTTGCAATCGTCGTGTTCACCTCTATGATGCATGCTTGTGTGTTTCGGGATCACCTTCATATGTATTTTGATGAGGTGCTTACCCTTTGCCATGTTTAGTTTCGAGGTGACTCAAACATGCTCTTTTGTGTGCTATGATGATATTGCTGTTTTAGGACTTAGTGAAATTTCACTAAGTCTGAAATCTGTAACGTTCCGATGCCATGTTCGTGTGATGTTCTAGGACAAAGCATGATAGTTTTGGGGTGGATTTTGATTGTTCCTTGTAGTATATATTGTTGTCTTTCCATCCATGTCCTCACATGTCCATTTGAGTGGCTGTAGCATGTTTATCTTTTGCTCTAAAGTTTCAATAAAATTCTGCTGCCAGAATTTTATTGCAAAGTTCAATATGTCCAAGATCATTGCTATTGATCCGTGACTCCGTTGGGGGTGCACTTTGGACCTAGTTGCTGTACTATATGTCTAGTTTGTGTTCAAGTTCTTTGCCATGCTTTTTGGGTGCTGTAGCTTAATTATTTTGAGCTCCCAAGTTGCTATGTTGCTGTAATTTTCAGCTTTCGCTCAAATCTTGTTTCGGGCATAACTTTTAGCCCGTAACTCCGATTTCAGCGAATCTTATATCAAACTTGGTTGTTTTTCTGTGTAGATTAATAATATCAGGTTGTTATCTTGTTTTGAGGTGTTTTGCTTGAGTGATGTTTTACGTGCTCCGTGTGCATCCTTAGTGCATCCATCATGCATACATGTTTTTTCGAGTGCGCATTGCATCTTGTTGATTGGTGCTTGGTGTGATTGTTTTGTTTAGAGCCGGAAGCTGAGAACGAGTACGAGGTTGAGCACGAGGTTTTCAACGAGGTTGAGCACGAGAACCCTTCTTACGATCCGAACGACTTCTCTTCAGGCAAGATGACCGAACCCCGATAACATTACTATCTTTGCCTATTGCTAGTAGTCTCGATCTATAGTTTTGCCTCGATGCCCATGTTCTTCTTGTCAGCCTCCTACTTGTAACCAATTGCCATGTTTAACCAACCTACCTATGCAAACCGTTGCTTGGCTAAGTACGCTTCGCTCAGCCCTTCTTATAGCGTTGTTAGTTGCAGGTGAAGTGAAGATGCTTGCTCCATGTTGAAGTTTTGGTTGGGTTATATCACACTATATAAATGCTTTAAATGAAATCATCTATATATTGGCAAGGGTGGAAGGCTAAGCCTTTTGCTTGGTGTTTTGTTCCACTCATGCCGTTAGGATCCGTATAAGCCGGTATTATGTTCCTTGATTATGCGTTCCTAACACGGTTGGGGTGTATGGGACCCCCTCGATAAACCGCTAAGTGCTAAGTCTTTTCCAGCAAATCCCAACATTGGTACTATTTGCCTAATAACAAACTAAACATGCATAGGGAGTAATTAACCCTCTTTCTTAATCAACAACCCCGGGCCAGTGCTCCACATGAGTGTTGGTCCGAAACGGGGGTCCTGCGGGGCCACCTCGAGGAAACTCAAGGTTTGGTAAAAACCCGTAGCATCACCCATCCGGTCGTGGCCTGAGACGAGATACGCGCGGCTACTATCAGGGTGTCGGCACGCCGGGAGGATTTGCTGGATTAGCCTTACCTTAGCTCGGTATATCTTGAGCACGGGATTCCGAGGATACTCGGGTCTTCCCACTTTGGAGTTGCGACTCCGCGGATCGTGGGCTTGTAATGGGTCAAGTTGGAACACCCCTGCAGGGTTTTGAACTTTCGAAAGCCGTGCCCGCGGTTATGTGGCAGATGGGAGCTTGTTAATTCCGGTTGTAGATAACTTGACGCAATGTTACTAATACACTACCTGCGTGTGTTCCGTGACTGTCAATTTCCGAATAGGGATTCGGGAGTTGAACACGGAGGGGTTATGTTTGTGAGCTTGTAGCTAGGATCACTTCGTGATCACTTCTCGCCGATGCCTTCTCTTCTCGCTCTCACTTGCGTAAGCTAGATGCTAGTTGCTGCTGCAGACTTGTTCTTTTCTTCAGCCTTTCCCTCACCTAAAGGCTTAAATAGTTCTGTTACCCGGGAACGGGATTGCTGAGTCCTCTGTGGCTCACAGTTACTTCACACCAGATGCAGGTCCAGCTGTGAGCTATCCAGGTGATGGCACCGAGCTGGATTGGGAGTACGACGAAGAGCGTAGTCGGTACTACGTGCGCTACCCGGACGATCAGTAGTGGAGTCTCTTACTAGGATTCGATCCGCCTGTGGTTGTTTCATCTGAGTTTGGTACTTTGACATTTGGCTTTTGCCCTTAGAGGGTTGTAGTGCTCTTAATGTATGATGTTTGAGACTTGTACTGTTATTCTGTGACGTGGCGATTGTAAGCCAACTATTTTAAGTTTACTATCCCCTCTTTTACATGAGTTGTGCAAAGATTACCAGACTTGAGATCATTCTAGGATGGAATTATGCCTTTAAGTCGTGCCTCGACACGTAGGAGGTATAACTCCATCCTGGGCATTACATGAACTTATTGCAAGCATGTCTTGAAGAAGAAGAGTGTGGGATCATTCATGTTTACCTTCAAGACATCATCCAAATGAAGAGAGTTGGAAAGATTCAAGGTTGATCAAGACTAAGTCAAAGAGTGAATCAAGTTGATCAACACACAAAGCATAGAAGATGTACCGAGAGGGATCAAGCGATCCAATGGTACGGTAAGCATTGTCAATTACACTTTGTGTACTAACCCATGGTCTTCGTGAGAGTTTTTTGTGGGGTTAGGTTGCGGTGTGCAAGTTCAAGTAGGATCATCACGAAGAGATCATATGCTTGAAGTTTTCCGTCCATTGTGGTGGCAATGGACTTGTGAAGATGTGCCAAAGAGTGGCTCTGCCATAGTGATGTATGGGGGAGCAATCTACTAGTCTTCACTGAGCCAACACAATCAAGAAAGGTGGTCCAGCTTGAGGTAGTCAAGATCGTCATCATCCAGCTCAAGTGGACTATGTGCAAGACAAAGGTTTTCCCTTGATAGGTTCTCTATTTTACCGATCTCATGGTAGTTGTGCGAGACCGGGTTATAGGACCGATTGCCTGTGATGGCCTGGCTTATTAGGGATGATAGACTACTCATATCAATAAGGAATTCCTTCTTTTCCGGGAGCCCATTCGGATAGAACTCCAAAGTTAAGCGTGCTCAGCTTGGAGTAGTATCAGGATGGGTGACCGACCGGGAAGTTGCTCCCGGATGCGCACGAGTGAGGACAAAGTGCGCAGAAAAGACTAGTATTGATATGCGGGGCCAGTCTAGATCCCGCCAGGAGTACCGACCACCGGCGGATGTGTCCGGGGCGTTACAAGTTGGTATCAGAGCCGACCCTCGCGGTTACACGGATGTTTGCGGACAGTTTGCAGTCATGTTGTGCATGACGTTTGTGACCCGTCGTGGCACACGGCATGGCACATGTGCTGTCCTGGAAGCACAGACGGTTGTGCCAAGAGGGAACGTTCCTGTGGCCCGACGAGGACGTCGGTTCCTCTGAGTGAGGGTGTATGTGATGGCCTGGCTTATTAGGGATGATAGACTACTCATATCAATAAGGAATTCCTTCTTTTCCGGGAGCCCATTTGGATAGAACTCCAAAGTTAAGCGTGCTCAGCTTGGAGTAGTATCAGGATGGGTGACCGACCGGGAAGTTGCTCCCGGGTGCGCACGAGTGAGGACAAAGTGCGCAGAAAAGACTAGTATTGATATGTGGGGCCAGTCTAGATCCCGCCAGGAGTAACGACCACCGGCGGGTGTGTCCGGGGCGTTACATTGCCGTACTATCAAGGGGGGCTCATGATAAGTAACTTGACCGTATCGTTCGTAGAGAGCTCAAACCATTGCATACTTGCATCATCTTTATTGGTTCTTGTTTGGTTCTTCTCCTTGTGAGATTTGGAGCTTATGGTCATTTTCATGACAAGCTTGAGTTCATTGAAAACAGAGTTCACATGCATCTTCTATGATGTTTTCGATGTTGGTGTTTTTGCCGGTTCTCTTTGTGAGTCTTAGAGCTTATGGTCATCTTCATGACAAGCTCGAGTTCATCGAAAACGGAGTTAACATGCATATTCTATGATGTTTTCATTGTTGGAGGTTATGCCGGTTCTTCTCGGTTGGAGGTTTCTCTCATCTCTATATTAGGCATACCTCGCCTGCCTCTTCTCATTATAACATTTTGCTGTTTGGATGCTACTCGTTGTCATCTATCCAGCAAGCTTGAGTTTGCTCAATTCGGAGCTCACATGAAGAAGTTATGGCAGTTCTGGTTTTCCTGCATCCTCTGTTTTCTCTGTTGTGTTCTTGAAAGCCTCAAGCGGCAGTACTGCTCTCCGAGAGGTAGTACCGCTTATAAGCGGTAGTACCGTGGCCCTGTCCCGCGCGTAGTACCGCTGCTTTTGGCATGCGATTTTTCATGTCGTGTTTCGCGGTAAACGGTACTACCTCTCCCCTCGAGCGGTAGTACCTCTTATAAGCGGTACTACCTCTCCCCCCGAGCGGTAGTAATCTTATAAGCGGTACTACCTCTCCCCTCGAGCGGTAGTACCTCTTATAAGCGGTACTACCTCTCCCCAGAGCGGTACTACCTCTCTGGCAGATTTTTAGCTCGTGTTTTTCTCCCTCGTTGGGTTGTTTTCACCGTGCTAAGCGGTAGTACCGCTCGTGGAGCGGTAGTACCGCTCGTGGGCGGGCTGAGCACATAACGGCTAGATTCGGGAGGCACTATAAAAGGGGGTCTTATTCCCCAATGAATCTTATCCTTTGAGCTCGTGTTCTTCCCCCATTGTTGACCTTCTTCGAGCTTGCTTTCTCTCCATCCCTCCATGGATTCTTGCTAGTTTTTTGGGAGAAAGAGAGAGGAGATCTAGATCCACATTTCCACCAATCACTTTCTCCTCTAGGTGAGGGGAACCCCTTGGATCTAGATCTTGGAGTTCTTGGTGTTCTCCTTCTTGTTCTTCCTCTTCTTTCCCTCCCTAGCATTAGTTGCTTTGGTAGGATTTGAGAGAGAAGGACTTGGGCACTCCGTGTGCCCTTGCCATTGCATTTGGTGCATCGGTTTCAGTTCTCCATGGTGATACGTGGAAGTTACACATTGAGAAGCTTATTACTCTTGGGTTCTTGGTACCCTTGAGCTTGTTCATCTTGGGTGCTTGGGCGCCCTAGACGGTTGAGGTCACCGCGGAGCCATATTCCATTGTGGTGAAGCCTCGTGGTGTCGTTGGGAGCCTCCAATTAAGTTGTGGAGGTAGCCCCAACCTTGGTGGTGTTCGGAGCTCAATCATTGTGGTGTAAAGCTCCGGGAAAGCGTCGGGGTCTCCAATTAGGTTGTGGAGATCGCCCCGAGCAATTTGTATGGGTTCGGTGACCGCCCCCAAGGGTTGCCATTTGTACGGGTTCGGTGACCGCCCTCAAGGGTCCCTTAGTGGAATCACGACATATTGCATTGTGCGAGGGCGTGAGGAAATTACGGTGGCCCTAGTGGCTTCTTTGGGAGCATTGTGCCCCCACACTACTCCAAACGAAGATTAGCATCCGCAAGGGTGTGAACTTCGGGGTACACCGTCGTCTCCGCGTGCCTCGGTTATCTCTTACCCGAGCCCTTTACTTATACAGTTTACTTTGTGATAGCCATATTGTTTCTTGTCATATATCTTGCTGTCACCTAGTTGTTTGTCTTGCTTAGCATAAGTTGTTGGTGCACATAGGTGAGGCTAGTTGTTGTAGGTTTTGTGCTTTACAAATTAATCGTTAGGTTTATTCCGCATTTGTTCGAGCCTAAACTTTAATTATTTTAAAGCGCCTATTCACCCCCCTCTAGGCGACATCCACGATCTTTCAATTGGTATCAGAGCCTCGTCTCTCTTTATAGGGCTTAACCTCCTAGAGAGTAAGGATGTCGACTAGGGGTTTAGGATTCTCTGACACTCTTAGTTTCGATGGCACAAATTTTGATGTTTGGGTTATTCGCATGCTTAATATCTTTAGGGTCATGGACCCAAATTTAGGGCGAATTGTAGATATGGGTTTTTCTCCTCCAAAGGATCCCCAAAGATTATCTTTAGAGGATGAAAAAAACTCTTATCTCAATGCTCAAGCTTCTAATGTGCTTTTCGATGCTTTGAGCAATGTAGTTATATTTCAACTCATGCCGTTCCGAGATGCTCATGAGTTGTGGACAAAGCTTCAAGATAAATATGGTGTGTCCAAGAATTGTGAGAATGATTTTTCTCCCTCCACCTCCGGCCGTGTTGTCTTCTCAACTTCTTCTAGTTCACCTACATGTGGTTTGCCACAAGGTAATGATATGGTGAGTAGTGTTGGTCATTGCAATAATGATAGTATGCCTATTGTGGATGGTCCTTCATCACCATCTTATTGCAATGCATCTTCTTTGGACTTCAACACTTCGAGCTCTCTAAATGGTTCACATGCTTGTGTTGATAGTCCTTGCATATCATGTAGAAATTGCTTGACTAAATTTCATGATGATATGCTTGCTATGTCTCTTTGCCATGATAAAAATGCATATATTTCCTCGAATTGTTGTGCTAACAATGTAGAGGAAATCCAACACCCCATGGAACAAGATGTGGACTTGAATGGTGCTTCGAGGGATCCAACATCATCATCTATTGCATTTTTCCTTATGGCTAAGGCTTCAAAGGTATCTCCCACTTTGAATCCCAATATATCTTGTGATGATAGTGATGATGACAAGAATGATGATGATGTTGATAATGATGAAGAGAATGATAATGTTGCCTCCTTAAAAATTATGGGGTAAATTATTTTTAAAGCTCTTCTTAAGAATAAATTAGCTCGTTCCAACTTTATGGAAATCATGTCTATTGCCATTGAGGGCAAGAAATATATTGATGAGTTGGAATCTCATCTAGAGGAGCATGAGGTCACCATTGAGAAAAATGGAAGGTCATGAGCGTGATTACGCTAATGAGATCGCCCACCTCTCGCAAGCTCTTGAACTTGAACAAACCACCAAGGAATCTCTTGAGGAGACTTTTGCTCTAGAACTACCTAGAATGAAGGAATCCCGTGATAGAGCTCTCGAGGTGGCTAGTGATTTTGAAACTAAAAATGAGAACCTTGAAGTTGTGCATGCTAAACTCCTTGAGGATTTTGAGCACCTCGAAAATGGCTCAAGGGTCATTAAGGGTGAGCTCATCAAACTTACCGAGTCTCATGCTCAACTTAAAGCTTCATATTCTAAAGAGCTTGCCAAGTTGCCTTCTCCTCTTGCTATTATTGATGATGCTTGTGCTACTAACTCTATTTCTAGTGAAGCATCCATTTTGAAGGAGAATGTTGAGCTAAGGGCTCAACTTGAGTTGCTATCTAGCACCTATAGGAAATTGGAAGAAAGTCATGTAAAGCTCACAAGCTCTCATGATGATCTTCTAGTATCCCATAATGTGTTAAAGATAGCTCATGAGGCTATGATTATCAAGGTAACATATAGTGAGCCTCATGTGGATACTAGCACTACTTCAAGTCAAAAGGCTATCTTGCCATGTGCTAGTCCTCGTAATTCATCCACTCATAACATTGGTACTTCTTGTGATGAATTACTTTCCTTGCCTTGTTACTCTAACAATGTAGCTTATACTTCCTCTAGTACTTTTGTTGATACTAACCATGTAGAGGAAATCAAAGAGCTCAAGGCCCAAGTCACTTATTTGAAGAAAGACTTGGAAAAGTGTCATGAACGGAAGTCCACACTCAACAATATCTTGAGTGTGCAAAAATCCCCCAATGACAAAGGTGGACTTGGATTCGACTCCAATAAGAATAAGAAGTCCAAGAGAAATAAGAAGAGGGGCCTGGAACAACTCAAGAATTCGGCCAAGATTATTTGCTTCAAGTGCAAAAGTGAAGGGAATCATGTTAGATCTTGCCCGTTGAAGAAGAAGCCCATTAATGATAAGCAACAAGGGAAGAGGCCACAAGTTCAATCTCATACTCAACCACAAGTTCAAGAAAGGCCACTTCCCAAGAAAACTCAAGTTATTGCTTCTCTTGTTGAGAAATCAAGTGAGAAGAAAATGAAGAGTAGACGTTGCTACTTATGTCGTGAGAAAGGTCATGTCACTTCTTCATGCACCAGTGGTAACCTATCCAACCCAATTATTATTGATGATATATATTCTCTTGGGAAGGATGAGGTTGGCAATGTGTTTGCAAAGTTTGTTGGTACTCAAATTGGTGTCAAGAAAAGAACCATTTGGGTGGCCAAGCCTATTGTGACTAACCTCTTAGGACCCAACTTGGTTGGGGACCAACAAGCTAAAACTTGATCAATAGGTGTTAATGGAGGGCATTGGAGACTTGGATACATTATGAAGAATTAAGGGGTCTTCATCATTCATATTGTCCCAAGTCAAGTCATTCGTATTATCAAGTTTCTATCTTATATCCAATATTCCTCCATGCGGTAACTCGTGCTTAAATTGTTTACACTGAAAGTTACTTGCCCCTTAGCATGTTGTGGTTTTGTACCTTGCATGTGCTTGTATATGTTGTGCTTCCAATTTGCTTATCTTGAGAAATCAAGTATGTGTATGTTGGTTTGCACATCATGTACGTTTGTGTCGTGTGTTGAGCCTTTTTGCATCTTGTTTGTATCTTAGTTGGCTCTTGTGAGAGATTAATGGAACATCCCATTTTGGGGGAGTGATGTGCTTTGTGCACTTCATAATCCTATAAATGTGTGTGCATGAGGAATACCATCTAGTATTGATGGTACAAGATTATCTAGTCTCTATGTGGTATGTCTCCTCATGAGAAATTCAAATTCTATTTGGTCCATTAATTATGTCACGTTGGTTCTCTTTTGCATCTTGTTAAGTTTTTCATTGGTATCACATTATGGGGGAGTAATATGCTATGTGTATATTACAAGCCTAGAAAATTTGGACATTTGAGATATTGTCACCTAGAGTTGATATTGTAAATTATCTTGTTCCTAGGTGGCATGTTAGCTCTACAAGTTACAAATTTGCTTTTGTGTTTGGTGTAAAGATGATGTTGGATTTGTTTGAGATCTACCACCGGGAATTATTTCCAAATACCTCTTGTCTTTGACAATTGGTAATCACTTATGTGGTGGAAATTATTGATCATCTTTACATTGTCCTTTGGTTTTATTTGTCTTATCTCTTGCCAAGTTTGTGTCAACTCCCATTGCCTTCCATGCCACTTGTGGATCTTGTTCTTTTAGTGATTTTTTCGAGTGTTTTCTAGATATAGTGAAAGTGGTGATCCCACCTTGTGCATTTTGTATTCAAATACAAATTCTCTTTAATGCACAATTCTTGGGGGAGCTATCCTATTTCGATAGAACACTCATCTTGTGATCCATATCAAGTGTGTGTTGATGGAAGGCAAGCCATTTCTTTTTGGTACTTTGTGCCATCATGAAAATTTGTAGATGTGTTGGTTTCTTTGGAACCATCCTCTCTTTTGGGAGTTTGATATCTTTTCTTTTGCGTGTATCAATGGATATCTCATTCCTTGATGTATCTTTTAAATAGATATCTTCCAAGTGATTATTCCTTCATTTGGTATCCTATTTTCACTTGGTTTTTCTTTTTATTTGGTTTCGTTCCTAGAAAGTCTTGAGCATGCATATTTACTTCATGCATTTTCTTTGGCATTCTTTCTTTATTTGACCCAATATATAGGGGAAACTCCACCTAGTCTCAATATTGGATGAGATGTGCATGAAATTCATTTTCATATATAAATGCGCATATGTTTATGGAGTTTGTCCTATGTATTGGTGTTTCTAACTCTTTCGTCCCAATGAGTTTGGGTACCATTTTGTTTGTGTTGTTGTTGTAGGAACAATTGGAGATGCATTGGATGCTCGGCTCACTCACAAAGAAGGTGTTGTCACCATGTGCTTATTGGAGTCAAGCTAGGATGATCCAAAGCTATCTTCAATTGGTATCTTCTACATCATTCCAAAGCTATCTCGGTAACAAGTATCATCATCTACTTCATGCACACATTTCTTGCATCAACCTTGTGTAGGTTGTATCATGGCATGTTAGTCATTCTTTCTTGTGTTACTTGTTTCCTTTCTCAAAGCATCCCAACAATGATCTCTTGTTGCTAGTTGTGATGTCTTTGATGTTCGTGTGGTAGGAATTCATTTGTATACAATAATACCATATCTAGCCATGTGGTATGCTTTCAAGCAAATATCTTATTGGTATATTTATGACTTCCTTGTGGATATCTTATTCTTTCCTTTTGTAACTATTTCGTGTGTACATCCTTCTTTGTGGATTGATACCATGCATCATGATTTTCATCTACCTAGAATCTTATACACTTGAGATAAATTACATATCTATAAGATATCCTTTTCTTTCACGTCCACCCTGTCTTTGTTTTATTTTCTTTGGTAGCTTCGTGAAAGCTTTTGAATTGAGTGCGGGTCTTATCTTGTTGCATCTTTATGCACTCATTTTGTGGTGAAGATTGTTTTTCTCAAGCTTGTCTTGATGAGGCTTTGCCATTTCATTGGTGTCCCTCCTCTTAATGAAGCTTTCATTATCTTCTTCACCACGGGCTGTCACAAGCGGCGGTTATTCTTTTTGCATAACGAATGTGCTTGTGAACCCATTTACTTGGTGTGTGTGGGAAGGACATGTCATGCACCTTGTGTATCCACTATTCAAGACTATGTTGATGCTTAATGCTCACCCTTACATTAGTCTTCTCACGTTCTTTGCCATGACTCACACACATTATTTTGGTTGAGCCTACTCTTAAGTTGTCTCTTTTATATGTTTCTCAACCATTCGTTTATTGCTTGTGCTAGGCTTT
Source organism: Secale cereale (assembly GCA_902687465.1). NCBI lineage: Eukaryota > Viridiplantae > Streptophyta > Magnoliopsida > Poales > Poaceae > Secale > Secale cereale. The sequence goes on along the minus strand of LR738713.1, from coordinate 549,548,697 downwards.
GTTTCCTACTTGCCCGCTTGTGCTTGTTGTGAGCTTGTACTGATTTTGGGGGTGTGATGATCCTATTTTGTGCACTTGGTATCCTAATGAAAATATTCTAAGGAGTGCACAAATCATGGGGAGCTTCACTAGTGTCTATAGAACACTCTGTTGCTCTCTTGCACTTGTCTTGAGGTTCTATTGATCTTGGGGAGCGACGATCCTATTTTGTGCTCGTTGTATCAAAATACAAAACTAAATTATGCACAAAACATGGGAAGCTTCTCTAGTTTCTCTAGGACACTCTTTGCTCTTATCATAATATCGTTTAGTCTTGTGGCTCATAGGATCATTGGTCTAGTTGGTTCAATTGCTACCTTTTGATAGCTTGCTTCAATTGGTAGCCTTTGATTGCTTGATTGCGTGTCTCTCAGTTTGTTATGTCTTTGTGGCATATCATTCTTTTGCAATCTTTGGGCCTCAATATAGTTTGTCTTCCTCCAAGTATTTATCGTTGGATATGTGTATTGAATTCCACTCTCTAGTTGAGAAATACACAATTTATGGAGGAAGACAGGTTATATTGGCCTTCTAAGCCTTTCGCCCATTTTGGCAATTGATTTTTGTGGAGAAGTTTCAGAGAGTTTTGTGGAGAAGTTTAAAGAGTCATCTCTTCTGGCTTTGTCTTTGTTCCTAAGCTCCTAAGATTTTGCATCTCATGTGCATACATTATTATTGCTTGGTATGGTGAAGCATAATTCCTTATATAAATTCTCTTGAAAGTGATTGTCATCAATTACCTAAATGGGGGAGATTGAAAGAACATGCGGTGCCCCCATGTTTGGTTTTGGTAATTGATGACTACATCTATGGACTAATGGTTGCCTCGAGTTATATTTGAAGGGTTTGTCCATAGGCTTTTCTTGGAGTCCATTTGTTGGTTTCAAGGAGAGTTTGTGGTGACCAAGGTGCTATTAAGGAATTATCCAAAGATTGGTCTTGTGAGGGTTGAACTTATTGCAAGCATGTCTTGAAGAAGAAGAGTGTGGGATCATTCATGTTTACCTTCAAGACATCATCCAAATGAAGAGAGTTGGAAAGATTCAAGGTTGATCAAGACTAAGTCAAAGAGTGAATCAAGTTGATCAACACACAAAGCATAGAAGATGTATCGAGAGGGATCAAGCGATCCCATGATATGGTAAGCATTGTCAATTACGCTTTGTGTACTAACCCATGGTCTTCGTGAGAGTTCTTTGTGGGGTTAGGTTGCGGTGTGCAAGTTCAAGTAGGATCATCACGAAGAGATCATATGCTTGAAGTTTTCCGTCCATTGTGGTGGCAATGGACTTCTGAAGATGTGCCAAAGAGTGACTCACCCATAGTGGTGTGTGGGGGAGCAATCTACTAGCCTTCACCGAGCCAACACAATCAAGAAAGGTGGTCCAGCTCGAGGTAGTGAAGATCATCATCATCCAGCTCAAGTGGACTATGTGCAAGGCAAAGGTTTGCCCTTGATAGGTTTTCTATTTTACCGGTCTCATGGTAGTTGTGGGAGACCGGGTTATAGGATCGATTGCCGTACAATCAAGGGGAGCTCACGATAAGTAACTTGACCGTATCGTTCGTAGAGATCTCAAATCATTGCATGCTTGCATCATCTTTATTGGTTCTTGTTTGGTTCTTCTCCTTGTGAGATTTGGAGCTTATGGTCATTTTCATGACAAGCTTGAGTTCATCGAAAATGGAGTTCACATGCATCTTCTATGATGTTTTCAATGTTGGTGTTTTTGCCGGTTCTCTTTGTGAGTCTTAGAGCATATGGTCATCTTCATGACAAGCTCGAGTTCATCGAAAACGGAGTTAACATGCATATTCTATGATGTTTTCGTTGTTGGAGGTTATGCCAGTTCTTCTCGGTTGGAGGTTTCTCTCCTCTCTATATTAGGCATACCTCCCCTGCCTCTTCTCATTATAACCTTTTGTTGTTTGGATGCTACTCGTTGTCATCTATCCAGCAAGCTTGAGTTTGCTCAATTCGGAGCTCACCCGAAGAAGTTATGGCAGTTCTGGTTTTCCTGCATCCTCTGTTTTCTCTGTTGTGTTCTTGAAAGCCTCAAGCGGTAGTACTGCTCTGCGAGCGGTAGTACCCTTGTAAGCGGTAGTACCGAGCAGTAGTACCACTTATAAGCGGTAGTATGACGGCCCTGTGCCGCGCGTAGTACCGCTGCTTTTGGGATGCGATTTTCTGTGTCGGGTTTCGCGGTAAGCGGTACTACCTCTCCCCTCGAGCGGTAGTACCTCTTATAAGTGGTACTAACTCTCCCACTGAGCGGTTGTACCTCTTATAAGTAGTCCTACCTCTCCCCTCGAGCGGTAGTACCTCTTATAAGCAGTACTACCTTTCCCCAGAGCGGTACTACCTCTCTGGCAGATTTCCAGCTCGTGTTTTTCTCCCTCGTTGGGCTGTTTTGACCATGCTAAGCGGTAGTACCGCTCCTCTAGCGGTAGTACCGCTCGTGTGCGGGCTGAGCACATAACGGCTGGATTCGGGAGGCCCTATGAAAGGGGGTCTTCTTCCCCAATGAATCTTATCCTTTGAGCTCGTGTTCTTCCCCCATTGTTGACCTTCTTTGAGCTTGCTTTCTCTCCATCCCTCCATGGATTCTTGCTAGTTTTTGGGGGGAAAGAGAGAGGAGATCTAGATCCACATTTCCACCTATCACTTTCTCCTCTATGTGAGGGGAACCCCTTGGATCTAGATCTTGGAGTTCTTGGTGTTCTCCTTCTTGTTCTTCCTATTCTTTCCCTCCCTAGCATTAGTTGCGTTGGTAGGATTTGAGAGAGAAGGACTGGGGCACTCCGTGTGCCCTTGCCATTGCATTTAGTGCATAAGTTTGAGCTCTCCACGGTGATACATGGAAGTTACAAGTTGAGAAGCTTATTACTCTTGGGTGCTTGGTACCCTTGAGCTTGTTCCTCTTGGGTGCTTGGGCGCCCTAGACGATTGAGGTCACCGCGGAGTCATATTCCATTGTGGTGAAGCTTCGTGGTGTCGTTGGGAGCCTCCAATTAAGTTGTGGAGGTAGCCCCAACCTTGGTGGTGTTCAGAGCTCAATCATTGTTGTGTAAAGCTCCGGGAAAGCGTCGGGGTCTCCAATTAGGTCGTGGAGATTGCCCCGAGCAATTTGTACGGGTTCGGTGACCGCCCCCAAGGGTTGCCAGTTGTACGGGTTCGGTGACCGCCCTCAAGGATCCCTTAGTGGAATCACAACATCTTGCATTGTGCGAGGGCATGAGGAGATTACGGTGGCCCTAGTGGCTTCTTGGGGAGCATTGTGCCTCCACACCGCTCCAAATGGAGATTAGGATCCGCAAGGGTGTGAACTTCGGGATACATTGTCGTCTCCGCGTGCCTCGGTTATCTCTTACCCAAGCCCTTTACTTATGCATTTTACTTTGTGATAGCCATATTGTTTCTTGTCATATATCTTGGTATCACCTAGTTGTTTGTCTTGCTTAGCATAAGTTGTTGGTGCACATAGGTGAGCCTAGTTGTTGTAGGTTTTGTGCTTGACAAATTAATCGCTAGGTTTATTCCGCATTTGTTCGAGCCTAAACCGTAAATATTTTAAAGCGCCTATTCACCCCCCCTCTTGGCGACATCCACGATCTTTCACACACATCGGGTCTGGTACACAACATTGCATACATGATAGATCCTATGGCTGAGGCATAGGGAATGACTTTCATTTTCTCTCTATCTTCTGCAGTGATCAGGCATTGAGTCTTACTCAACTTCACACCTTGTAACACAGGCAAGAACCCTTTATTTGACTGATCCATTTTGAACTTCTTCAAAACTTTATCAAGGTATGTGCTTTGTGAAAGTCCAATTAAGCGTCTTGATCTATATCTATAGATCTTGATGCCCAATATATAAGCAGCTTCATCGAGGTCTTTCACTGAAAAATTCTTATTCAAGTATCCTTTTATGCCATCCAGAAATTCTGTATCATTTCCAATCAACAATATGTCATCCACATATAATATCAGAAATGCTACATAGCTCCCACTCACTTTCTTGTAAATATAAGCTTCTCCAAAAGTCTGTATAAAACCATATGCTTTGATCACCTCGTCAAAGCGTATATTCCAACTCCAAGATGCTTGCACCAGTCCATAGATGGATCGCTGGAGTTTGCACACTTTGTTAGCACCTTTAGGATCGACAAAACCTTCTGGTTGCATCATATACAACTCTTCTTTGAGATATCCATTAAGGAATGTAGTTTTGACATCCATTTTCCAGATTTCATAATCATAAAATGCGGTAATTGCTAACATGATTTAGACAGACTTAAGCATCGCTACGGGTGAGAAAGTCTCATCGTAGTCAAATCCATGAACTTGTCGAAAACCTTTCGCAACAAGTCGAGCTTTGTAGACAGTAATGTTACCATCGGCGTCAGTCTTCCTTTTAAAGATCCATTTATTTTCAATGGCTTGTCGATCATCAGGCAAGTCAACCAAGATGGGATCTCATGGGAACAGAGGGTTACGGCGGTGGAACTAGGGTTTTCTCTGTTCGTCTGTTGGTTTCGGGGTACGTAGCCATATATAGGAGGAATGAGGGCACCAGGGGCCAAACGTGGGGCCCACGAGGCAGGGGGGCGCGCCCTATAGGGGGGGGCACCCCCCACCCTCGTGGGCACCACGTAAGCCCTACTCCGTGGTTCTCAAGTATCCCGTGCGTGATTTTCTCCAAAAATATCTCTCCCAAAGGTTTCATTCCATTTGGACTCCGTTTGATATTCCTTTTCGGCAAAACCCTGAAACAGGCAAAAAACAGCAATCTGGACTGGGCCTTTGGGTTAGTAGGTTAGTCCCAAAAATAATATAAAAGTGTATGACAAAGCCCATTAAACATCCAAAACATCATAAATAATAGCATGGAACAATAAAAAATTATAGATACGTTGGAGACGTATCAAGCATCCCCAAGCTTAATTCCTGCTCGTCCTCGAGTAGGTAAATGATAAAAATAGAATTTTTGATGTGGAATGCTAACCAACATAGTTTTTCAATGTAATTCTCTTAATTGTGGCATGAATGTTCAGATCTAAAAGATTCAAGACAAAAGTCTATATTGACATAAGAAATAGTAATACTTCAAGCATACTAACAAAGCATTCACGTCTTCTCAAAATACTATGGCTAAAGAAAGTTATCCCTACAAAATCGTATAGTCTGGCTATGCTCCCTCTTCATCACACAAAATATTCATTTCATGCACAACCCCGATTTTAGCCAAGCACTTGTTTTCATACTCTACTTCCAAACCTTTCAACTTTCACACAATACATGAGCGTGAGCCATGGATATAACACTATGGGTGGAATAGAGTTGGTTGTGGAGAAGACAAAAAGGAGGGAGATAGTCTCACATCGACTAGGCATATCAACGGGCTATGGAGATGCCCATCAATAGATATCAATGTGAGTGAGTAAGGCTTGCCATGCAACGGATGCACTAGAGCTAAATATGTATGAAAGCTCAACAAAAGAAACTAGTGGGTGTGCATCCAACTTGCTTGCTCATGAAAACCTAGGGAATTTGAGGAAGCCCATCATTGGAATATACAAGCCAAGTTCTATCATGAAAATTCTCACTAGTATATGAAAGTGACTAAACATGAGACTCTCTATCATGAAGAACATGGTGCTACTTTGAAGCACAAGTGTGGAAAAAGATAGTAGCAATTGTCCCTTCTCTCCCTTCTCTCATTTTTTTGGAGGGGCTTTCTCTTTTTTTAGCCCCTCTCTATTTTTTTTGGGCCATCTCTTTTTGGCCTTTCCTCACATGGGACAATGCTCTAATTATGATGATGATCACACTTTTATTGATTTACAACTTGATATTACAACTCGATACTAGAACAAGTATGACTATATGAATGCCTCCGGCGGTGTACCGGGATGTGCAATGAATCAAGAGTGACATGTATGAAAAATTATGCATGGTGGCTTTGCCACAAATACGATGTTAACTACATGATCATGCATGGCAATATGACAATATGATGCGTGTCATAGGAACAGAATGGTAGAAAGTTGCATGGCAATATATCTCAGAATGGCTATGGAAATGCCATGATAGGTAGGTATGGTGGATGTTTTGAGGAATATATATGGTGGCTGTTTTGAGGAAGGATATATAGTGGGTGTATGGTACCAGCGAAAGTTGCGCGGTACAAGAGAGGCTAGCAATGGTGGAAAGGTGAGAGTGCGTATAATCCATGGACTCAACATTAGTCATAAGAACTCATATACTTATTGCAAAAATTTACGAGTTATCAAAACAAAGCAATCAACGCATGCTCCTAGGGGGGAGGTTGGTAGGAGTTAACCATCGCGCGCCCCCGACCTCCACACAAAGGTTGACACTTTACAAATACCTCATGCTCTAACTTCGTCACATAGCGGTTCACCATATGTGCATGCTACGGGAACCACTAACTTTAACACAAGCATTTCTCAATTTCATAATAACTCCACTAGCATGACTCTAATATCACTATCCTCATATCTCAAAACAATTATCAAGCATCCAACTTCTCATCATATTCAATGCACTTAGTGTGAAAGTTTTTACTACATTGATATTGGATGTCTATCATGTGAAGACTAGTTTTATAGCCTAAGCACATTACCATGCTGTTTTAATAGACTCTCAAATGGATATAAGTGAAGCATGAGAGTTCAACAATTTCTTCAAAATATTATCACCACCGTGCTCTAAAAGATATAAGTGAAGCACTAGAGCAAAAACTATTCAACTCAAAAGATATAAGTGAAGCACATAGAATGTTCTAACAATTCCTAGGCCATATTTAACTCTCTCAAAGAGGTGTGTCCAGCAAGGATAATTGTGGCAAACTAACAAGCAAATACTCAAATTATACAAGACGCTCCAAGCAAAACACATATCATGTGGTGAATAAAAATATAGCTCCGAGTATAGTTAACGATGGATGAGACGAAAGAGGGGATGCCTTCCCGGGGCATCCCCAAGCTTAGGCTTTTGGTTGTCCTTGTATTTTACTTGGGGTGCCTTGGGCATCCCCAAGCTCAGGCCCTTTCTACTCTTTGTTCCATAGTCCATCAAAGCAATACTCAAAACTTGAAAACTTCACAACACAAAACTTAGACAAAAATCACGTGAGCTCCGTTAGTATAAGAAAACAAACCACTACTCAAAGGTACTGCAATGAATTCATTATTTGTTTATATTGGTGTTCAACCTACTGTATTCCAACTTCTCTATGGTCCATACTTCCCAATACTACTCATAGATTCATTGAAATAAGCAAACAACACACGAAAAACAGAATCTATAAAAAACAGAACAGTCTGTAGTAATCTGCAGGTTTCACATACTTCTGTAACTCCAAAAATTCAAACTAAATTGTTAAATGTGAGGAATTTGTCCATTAATCATCTGCAAAAAGAATCGACTAAATAGCACGCTCCAGTAAAATCTGATGACCATTCTAGCGAGCGCTAACGATTCTGTTTTTCACAGCAAGATCACATAAACTTCACACAAGTCTTCCCAAAGGTTCTACCTGGCACAAACACTAAACAAAACACAAAACCACATCTAAACAGAATCTAGATGCAATATTTATTCCTAAACAGAAGCAAAAACAAAAAAATACAAAATTGGGTTGCCTCCCAACAAGCGCTATCGTTTTACGCCCCTAGCTAGGCACGATACATGGATAGATCTAGGGAATGCCATAATGATACGATATATCTCGAAAACTCATCTCATATTCCCTACGTTCAGTAGCAAGTTTCCTTTGTGGCAAGCAAAAGTAATCAAAAGGGCTAAATTTAATGGGACAAAAGTCCCCTACATCAATCTCAGGAGGAATAGGTTCCTCTTTTGGCCCTTTGTAGTGAACGACCAATTCATCATTATAGGCGTTCTTTTGGCAGAAGGTCATAAGCCTTCGCTCAAGGGAGAAGCCTAACCCATTGTTTTGAGTAGCAAAATCATCATTCATCCGAGAAATTCTATCAACCAAGACATCTGTAGGAACCTTTCTTCTAAGGTTTTCATTAAAAGCAACATGATCAGGAGATCGTAACCGCATTATGTCTTCTTGATTAAATAAGATAGCCTCTATGGGAGGTCGACCGACATCTACCCCATAATGAGCAAAGATTTCTTTGGCCTCTTTCATGATAAATCTAAATTCATGAGCCAAAAAGATAGTAACTGCACGCTTAACAGAAGAATGCTCAATATTGGAAAACTCCAAAAAGATTCTCTGAATACAAGGATGCATATGGATAAATTGCCTTTCAATTTCAACTATAAGCATAGATACAGCATCCGCAAGGCTACTAGGTCTGTGAAGAATAGAGCCACCCATAGTGGGCAAAGCTCCGGCACAAGTAAATAAGTCTTGAAGAACTCCTTTTCCAATGATATTACCACTACCAACCCGGAACTTCTTAATATGTAAAGTGGTAGTTTCATCCGGGGGGTCAACATAGACATTGCCCTCGACATTACTACCCTTCTCGATAAAATCGCCCCCCATCTCAGACATGAGGGCAAGCGAACGGTAAACACACGGCAGAAGAAGGGCAAATAAAACGGCAAGGGTGAAGTGGGGGAGAGGAAAACGAGAGGCAAAAAATGTAATGTGAAGGATAAGGGTTTGTGATAGGTACTTGGTATATGACTTTTGCATAAGCCTCCCCGGCAACGGCGCCAGAAATTCTTCTTGCTACTTCTCAAGCTTGCGTTGTATTCCCTCGAAGAGGAAAGGGTGATGCAGCATAGTAGCAGAAGTATTTCCCTCAATTTTTGAGAACCAAGGTATCAATCCAGTAGGAGACCATGCGCGAGTCCCTCGCACCTGCACAAGCAAGTAAGAACTTCGCAGCCAACACAATAAGGGGTTGTCAATCCCTTTACGGTCACTTACGAAAGTGAGATCTGATAGAGATGATAGTTTGATATATTTTTATAAGAACAGAAAGTAAAAGCGGAAAAGTAAAGTAGATTGTAGATTGATATGTTGAGAATAGACCCGGGGGCCATAGTGTTCTCTAGTGGCTTCTCTCATGATAGCGATATTCTACGATGGGTAAACAAATTACTATCAAGCAACTGATAGAAAAGCGAATAATTATGAGACTATCTAGGCATGATCTTCATATATAGGCATCACGTCCGAGACAAGTAGACCGAAATGATTCTGCATCTACTACTATTACTCCACACATCGACCGCTATCCAGCATGCATCTAGTGTATTGAGTTCATAAGAACAAAGTAACGCCTTAAGCAAGATGACATGATGTAGAGGGATAAACTCAAACTTAGTGATATAACCCCCATCTTTTTATCCTCGATGGCGACAATACAATACGTGCCTTGCTGTCCCTACTGTCACTGGGAAAGGACACCGCAAGATTGAACCCAAAGCCAAGCACTTCTCCCATTGCAAGAACTATAGATCTAGTAGGCCAAACCAAACCAATAATTCGAAGAGACTTGCAAGGATATTATAATCATACATAAAGAGTTCAGAGAAGAACCAAATATTTCTCATGGATAATCTTGATCATAAACCCACAATTCATAGGATCTCGACAAACACACCGCAAAAAGAGATTACATCAAATAGATCTCCTCGAAGACCGAGGAGAACTTTGTATTGAGATCCAAAGAGAGAGAAGAAGCCATCTAGATACTAGCTATGGACCCGAAGGTCTGTGGTAAACTACTCACAACTCATGGTGAGGCGATGATGATGATGTAGAAGCACTCCGTGGTAGATCCCCCCTCCGGCGGAGCTTCGGAACAGGCCCCAAGATGGGATCTCACGGGAACAGAAGGTTACGGCGGTGGAACTAGGGTTTTCTCTGTTCGTCTGTTATTTTCGGGGTACGTAGGCATATATAGGAGGAAGGAGGGCACCGGGGGCCAAACGTGGGGCCCACGAGGCAGGGGGGCGCGCCCTATAGGGGGGGCGCCCCCACCCTCGTGGGCAGCACGTAAGCCCTACTCCGTGGTTCTCAAGTCTCCCGTGCATGATTTTCTCCAAAAATATCTCTCCCGAAGGTTTCATTCATTTTGGACTCCGTTTGATATTCCTTTTCTGCAAAACCATGAAGCAGGCAAAAAACAGCAATCTGGATTGGGCCTTTGGGTTAGTAGGTTAGTCCCAAAAATAATATAAAAGTGTATGACAAAGCCCATTAAACATCCAAAACATCATAAATAATAGCATGGAACAATAAAAAATTATAGATACGTTGGAGACGTATCAACCACCACCATGAGAATGACATGTGGGCCAGCCGCATTTAAGGTCCGCATGTCATTGACTCATAGGCCGGGCACTAATCCGCTGAAGTTCGGTCCCGTGGGCCCCGAAAGGGGAATGTAACTCCTGCGGCAGGCCTTGTGGTTCTCCCGCAGTACGATCTCGTGCCAAACCCGGATTTTGTTTCTTACTACTACCAACTACTAGTAAGGTACACGTGCATTGCACGCATGAGATTCTGGTGGTTTGTGCATTATGCTTTTACATGTGGAGTCTTCTAGATTCTACATGTGGCAGAATCTGGTGGAATGTAGATGATATCCAATGGCCAGTAGTGCTCGGATTTGCCATCTTTGTATCGTCGGATTGGCTTCATCCAACGACCAACTTTCAAAGTTATTCACACACTATATAGGGGGTATAGATATAGATGTGCCGGCCCGTTGCAATGGATCCAAAGTATATCTGTTTAGTGGAGTGCACTCTAAACACATTATCTATTTATTTTTGGCTAACCTTTCGTAGCCATGCAACCAAGCCACATAAGTTTCATGGGTGCCCCCACATCATATTATTCATACTACGTTGACAGAAAAAAGATAAATCACCCAAAACAAGATCTTCCCGTTTTTTTTCCTATGATGATGTGCCGTGCACGTACCTACTAGTTATATAGTGGTAGTACTAGTTGTATAGTACAAACTTGGTACTAGTAGGAGTAGAGTAGTACGAAATGCTCCTACTCTATCAACGAGCCCCATCCGACACCAAATTTCTTGGCTTCCGTGCTACAGCTGATCTTCCCCTCGTTTCTGTTTTCCAACCCGCCGGCGGCGGGGTGCGGTTTGCCAATAGTCGGTTTGCTCAACGGCGGTCCCACATGAAAGTGAAAATGCTAGGCAACACGCCTTCCCTAAGCTATGTGTCGTGCCGGACGGGCCGTGGAGTACTCCCGATTCCCAGGCGTGTGTGTGTGGGGGGGAGTGTGACGCGAACGCGGCATGCCTTTTCTTTTTACTAGCAATGTGCCCGTGCGTTGCGACGTATCCAAAGTAGTAGAATAGTAGTACTTGTTCACAAACTTGAAAGAAATCACTCTTGTTTTGATATACTCATAATATATTACTCCCTCCGTTCCTAAATATTTGAATTTTTAGAGATTTCAAATGGACTATCACATACGGATTATATAGACATATTTTGAAGTGTAGATTCACTCATTTTGCTCCGTATGTAGTCACTTATGGAAATCTCTAGAAGGAAAAATATTTAGGAGCGGAGGGAGTACTTTTCACTAAAAATATATTTCTCAGGCTGTTTTGATGAGGTGAGGGAGGGATATGGTTTCTTTCAAGATAATAAGGAGTTTTCTACAAATTGGAGCAGAAGTGGGCTATTGTTGCAAAAATGCCACAACTTACCTCACAGCCGTTAGATGCAGATCTAATGGTCAGAAACGACGGATGGTAGACACATCACCGTCACCAACTGAGTCTTTTATAGGAGTATATATATATTTCTCAGGCTATTTTGATGAGGTGAGGGAGGGATGTGGTTGCTTTCAAGATAATAAGGGGTTTTCTGGAAATTGGAGCAGAGAAGTGGGCTATTGTTGCAAAAATGCCACAACTTACCTCACAGTCGTTAGATGCAGATCTAATGGTCAGAAACGATGGATGGCAGACACACCACCATCACCAACTGAGTCTTTTATAGGAGTATATATATATTCCTCAGGCTGTTTTGATGAGGTGAGGGAGGGATGTGGTTGCTTTCAAGATAATAAGGGGTTTTCCACA
>LR738713.1:549524146-549536367 GCA_902687465.1 Secale cereale | reverse complement strand
ATATATTTTTTTTTTCTGAGGCTATTTTGATGAGGTGAGGGAGGGATGTGGTTTCTTTCAAGATAATAAGGGGTTTTCTGCAAATTGGAGCAGAGAAGCGGGCTATTGTTGCAAAAATGCCACAACTTACCTCACAGCCGTTAGATGCGGATCTAATGGTTAGAAACGACGGATGGCAGATACACCACCATCACCAACCGAGTCTTTTATAGGAGTATATATATATATTTCTCAAGCTATTTTGATGAGGTGAGGGAGGGATGTGGTTGCTTTCAAGATAATAAGGGGTTTTCTGGAAATTGGAGTAGAGAAGTGGGCTATTGTTGCAAAAATGCACAACTTACCTCACAGTCGTTAGATGCAGATCTAATGGTCAGAAACGACGGATGGCAGACACACCACCATCACCAACTGAGTCTTTTATAGGAGTAGGAGTAGAGAAACATGTATAAATTGTAACATTTTGGTTCTGCTCCTTGGCACGATCGATAGATAGAAATAACGATTGGAAACGCTAGGGCGGGGCTATTTCCGCCAGATAAGCATGGTACATAGTAGCTAGGTTGGCGCATCGTCGGTTTGGTCACACACGGTTCGACATGTTCTAGTGTTTCTAGCAAGATGCCCGCGCGTTGCACGAGGTTGATCGAAAAGGTAAGCACAACTTATAAATTGACGGATGTAGTACTAGTTACAGTGATGCATATAATTAAGCAAAGGGATCGCACATGTTGGTATTGACTGAAACGAGAATGCAACAACACAATAAGAATTAAGGCCACGATGATGATGCGATCGCAGTGGTGGTTACAGAAGGCAAGAAGAAAGATGCATCCATCAACGTACGACCTCCTCCTCCTCAACTTAGTGCGCCGGGCCACCGACCGGCGGCTAAGGAGTGGCGGTTTTTGTGGGGAGGTCGAGGTGCTTCTCAGCAAAAGCATCCAAGGCTTCCAGCCGGTTGAGGAAGGCCAACATCGTAGCGTCCTCACTGGCCTTGTAGATACCTATGTACATGATTTGCTCGTACACGTGGATGTGTAGGTCGACGAATTCTTGCAGGGCGAGGCGCCTCGCGGCGAGCGCGACCTCCAGGTGGACATTCTTCGTGGCGTTGGCGGGCAGACGCAGGGCCACCAGTGCTTCAAAGAGGTTCCGGTCATGGAGGCCGATTAGGGTGGCAGGCAATGAGGAGCCCAGGCATGCGGGCTGGAGGAGTACGGCGATGTCGTCCACGAGAGTCTTGAGGACGGTGAACGATCATCTGGTCCAACTGAGAGTCGTAGTTGGCGTCGACGGCGGCCATCCACCAGCCGGTCTCCAACACCGTCTGGAGACGATCCTTGGCGCCATGTCGCAGGTCGACGTCGTGGACCATCTGGCACAGCCGCTGGCCGCTCGCGCGCATCACCGCCCTGGGTCTGGAGTGAGCTCTTTTGCGCTTAGTGTAGGTGCTTAGGCAAAAGCTTAGGTGCGTACGATGTGGTAGATGCATTGGAATGGAGGGACACCTTTATATGAGGGAAAACTGCGTTGCATTCACATCGTGCAACCTCTTTTCTGTGTCCTCCTCCCATTACTTCCCGCATGCATTAATTGAAGGAGGATGCATTGACCATTCAACATTTCGGGAACCGCTACTCCCTCCCTCGTCTGCATTAAAGCCATTCGGGTACTGCGCCGCCCGTTGTCAAATCGAATAGTACTGCGCCACCCGCTGCACGCCCGGCTGAACACGCCTGCTCGCCTCCATCAAACCCCTCCGTTAAACCCGCATGCAAACCGAGAAACCTACTCTGGCCACACGTCCGTTCATGAGCGGGCCGGAATTAAACGCAACACCGGCCGGGCTCCTCCCGTCCGCCCTCAGTTTAAACAAGGCCAGACGCCAGCCAAGCTCCTACCGTACACCCTCTATTTACACGAGGCCAGACAGACAGCGGGCAAGAATTGCACCCCTCCGCCGCTCCCCCATCTCCTTCTTCACCATTTTCTTCACTCTTTCGATGGCTTCCGAGGAGCCGTTATCCGGCATATTACCCGGCTGGGTGGCCCGTCGAGCCCTCCGGATACGGGCGAGGCCACCCGGTGCTTCACCAACCTCGCTTGGCCTAGCGGAGCCAGTTGCCACCCCAAGCTGGCGCGTGGTTCAACAACTCGCCGCTCCAGTTCAGCTCGATGAGGAGTGGCGAGTTTCTCCACGCCGGCACGGCGGCGAGCACACCGGTACGGGCATCGTCGCTGCCGCGTCATACTGCGCCACCAGTGTCTACGGTGCCGCGCCTCCCTGATGGGCCTCTAACCCCCCGTTGGTTACCCCAAGTGGAAGGTGTAAGATGCAGTGTTGTGGAAGTTTTTCCCTTAGCAAATATGCCAAGGATCGAATCCCCAGAGACTCCTAGGTTCAACAAGTAGGTGTCAACTGCTAACGGCGCCATATATTAGCAATCAACGTGGACCTGCACACAGATACAAATAACTTTGCTCCCAACGAGTACAGAGAGGTTGTCAATCTCTCCGGCCTTGTAGTTCACAAAGGGTTAAATGCAAATGATAGTAGTGGTAGATAATGTTTGCAATAGTAAATAATAATGAAAAGTAAATAGCGGATGTGATCAATGATGGTAATATGGACCGGAGTCTCATGATGTTCACTAGTGATGTCTCTCTCCCAAAAGATGATAAAATAGCTATGTGAGGTAAACAAATTACAGCTGGGCAATTGACAGGACCACGAACGCAAACCAATGCTGACTACATTGCAAGAAAGGTTGAGGTTCAAAGCATGGGCGGTACGCCAAAGTAAGTAGACCAAAATCCATCAATATCTACTACTAATCATCCACCTTGAGATATCTATCCAGAACATCTCGCTGGTATTAAGTTGCGAGTCCCACCCATAGTGTAAATTCAATGCAACAGACAACTGCATTAAAAGAACTTTGCGTAAAGTAAACAGTCCTTGCACCCGCAGGCACAAGCACCGTTGTTTTCCCCCTTGTGGCAACAACACATCCCCTAGACTCATGTTTCTATCACTCAAACTAGTCATCGAGGGGCATGAACCCACAATCGAGCATAACGTTCCCTCTTGGAGTCACTACCTATTACTTGGCCAAAGCAATAAATAACAACGGAGAACATGCAAGAATTACTTATGAACATAAATATAAAAGAGGTGAATCAAATATATTACTCAAGATCAATCTGAACATAATCTCATAATCCATCGGATCCCAGCAAACTCATCATAGCAACAGCATAAGGATTACATATGTGCCTCGATCATGTAGGGCAGCTCACGAGGACTAATTAGTGAAGCACAAGAACGGGAGGAGAACATCACATAGCTACTGGTCATGGACTCATGGTCCAAGGGAGACTACTCACGACTCATCCGGGAGGCGTCCATGGTGGTGGAGAAGCTCTCGGTGGTGATCCTCCCCTCCGGCAGGGTGCCGGGAAGAGTTCTCCTGGTGCTCCCGATCTTGGAAGCGGCGGCGGCGGCGGAACAGAGATGGGATCACAAAAAGAGTTCCTGTTCTGAGGGTTTCGGAGGACGCTTTCAATATATGCCAAAGGGGGGCATCGGGGAAGCTTCGGGGGGCCCAGGCGCCCCCCGGCGCGGCCCAGGGGGGGGGGGCGCCGCCAGGGCGCCTGGAGCCCTGGTGGCCCCCCCGGCTGTCCTTCGGACGCACGGTAGTTTCCGAAACGCTGATTTTTTATATAATTTTTCTGGATTTTTCCTGGCAGTTCTCGTAACGTGAAAACCTGAAATACAAAAACAGCCGAAAACAGAAACTGGCACTGGGGTGCACTGGATTAGTAAGTTAGTCCAAATATGATCAAAAGTGTATGGAAGTGTATGAATATCATAGCAATATCACCCAAAAGTGGCATGGAGCAAGCAGAAATTATAGATACGTTTTGGACGTATCAACATCCCCAAGCTTAATTCCTGCTCGTCCTCGAGTAGGTAAATGATAACAAGAATAATTTCTGTGGTGACATGCTATTAACCATATAGGACTTTTTCATAGTCATATGACAAAAGCTTACTGAGACAATGAATCTATAGTAATTAAGTTGCCTCATGAGAAAATCACAAATGACTGAAAGTTTTACAATATGAAACTGAAACATCAAATAGATTTGCAATGAACATGATGTGCAAATATGATAAAGTGATATCTAGCTTGCCCCCTTTAGTGATGCAAAACATAAATGCAGGGGCACCTTCAAGGTTTAAGTGATGACTAGATACAATGATTTCAGAATAAACGATATCACAATCATGCAAAAGACAATGCTACTTTGGGACAATGCACATTACACTCAGAATGACAATCATGCTCTCAGTAGTTGGTGCTTTAAAAAGAAGGTGGAGACTCAACATAAAAGTAAAAGAATGGTTAAGTGCTAGAGCTTTTTATTTTGAAAACATAGAAGCAATTTTGTCAACGGTAGTAGTACTTCATATGTGTCATGCATAAGATATCCTATAAGTTGCAAGCCTCATGCATCGAATACCAATAGTGCTCGCACCTTGTCCTAATTAGCTCGGATTTCCATGGGTTATCATTGCATTACATATGTTTCAACCAAGTGTCACAAAGGGGTACCTCTATGCCACCTGTACAAAGGTCCAAGGAGATAAATCACATTTGATTTCTCGTTTTTGATAGATCTCAACTTGAGGACATCCATACCGGGACACCATAGAAAATAGATGATGGACTCCTCTTTAATGCATAAGCATGTTCTCATAAGAGATTGAGGATTAATGTCCAAGCTAAAACTTCCACCATGATACATGGCTTTGGTTGGCGGCCCAATGTTCTTCTCTAACAATATGCATATTCATACAACCCACGGCAAATCACCCTTACTTCAGACAAGACGAGCATGCATAGCAACTCACATGATATTCAACAAAAGTGTGACAGTTGATGGCGTCCCCAGAAACGTGGTTACCGCTCAGCAAGCAACTTATAGGAAATAAGATACATAAGCAACATATTCTTTACCACAATAGTTTTTAAGCTACTTTCCCATGAGCTATGTATTGCGAAGTTAGTTCGCTTAGTACAGGTGGAGGTTAGCAAAAGACTGGGAGCGACCAACTAAGAGAGCAATGACGGTCATAATCATGCAGAGCGACAAAGCAACATTGAATCTGGCATGGAAGTTATATCGCTACTCAGAAATAAAAGATCATCAATGCTTGACAGACTTTCTTTACAGTCTTAAATATGCGTGAGCATACGCCAAGTCAATCAAAATAAATTCTTGAGGGAAGATATTACTAAACCATACCACATCATAGGCAAACAAATCAAGTTGGTACTCCAATAACACATTGGGAACCCCCCCAGCTATTTGAGATTAACCATAAGAAAACCTGAACTACTAAGCGCCATCATGCAAGTAGCATCTTTATCATAGACACATTAAACAATGCAACAGAAGCAAACTCTCTTAATAAGGTGAGCATGATAATTAAAGAGAGTTCAAGCAACCAACTAAACAAAAGCTCTTTGAAAAGATAAGCATGAATACTGAGAGCAGAGCATGATAGTAGCTATTAAAAGACAAAGAACACACACAGCGAAGATAGACATGAAAATTCTATGTTATGTTCTAGGTAGAAGTGGAGCGTGTTTCTCTCCAACATAAAGAACGCTGAGTTCTGACTCGTTATGAAAAACTAAAAAGAAAACTAAAAGCAAGACGCTCCAAGCATAGCACATAACACATGAAGTGATAAAAATATAGTGGAACGAAAGACGAACTGATAATGTTGATGGAGAAGGGGATGCACGGGGGCATCCCCAAGCTTAGACACTTGAGTATCCTTGAATATTTCTTGGGGGTGCACGGGGGCATCCCCAAGCTTGAGCGCTTGACACTCCTGAATCTTTTTATCATCTTCCCTCGCACACTTGAAAACTCCCTTCATACATAACTCATCATAATCTGATTAGCGAGGTTAGTACCCTTAATAAAATAATTATACCTTGCTGGAAATAAAGATATTCTTGAAGTTCTACTGTTTCTCAAGATTGCCAAAAGGTTTTTGCAAAGAAAAAACAAGCTCTTGATTTGCAAAGTGAAGGAAAGGCAAAACAGGACAGAATCTGTGAAAAACAGAACAGCAGGTAGTAATTGATCTGTTCGGGATACTTATGCAACTCAAATCAAAAAACTCAGAACAGACGCACGAAAGACAATTATATAGAGAACGCTGTAGAAAAAATTCAGACAAAAAAGATGATCTGGTGATTTTATACGAATTTTTCTATCCAAGGACAGAATCTGTTTCCTGGACAGCACCTCACAACTTTTGAACTTTCTAGCAATCAGAGGCTATACTTGGCACAAATATGAAAAGCAAAGATACAATGATGATGCTACAGCAGTAAACAACATCAAGACACAACAAAAGCAAAAATATTATTCATGTGGGCTGCCTCCCAAAAGCGCTTTCTTTTATGCCTTTAAGCTAGGCATAATGCATATAGATCAAGTTTTATCAAGAGTAAAAGAATAGCTAGCCCATACAACGGACTCAAAAGGTAACTTGATCTTCTTTCGAGCGAAGTGTTCCATCCCTTTCTTGAGAGGAAACTGAAATTTTATATTACCCTCTTTCATGTCAATGATAGCACCAACGGTGCGCAAAAAGGGACGTCCCAAAATAATTGGACAAGAAGGTTCACATTCAATATCCATAATAGTGAAATCAACGGGCACATAATTATCATTGACAACAATAAGAACATCGTCGATCCTCCCCAAAGGTTTCTTTATGGAAGAATCAACGAGACGAACACCAAAAGAACAAGAATCAAAAGGTTTCATTTTAAGCATATCATATAGTCTTTTGGGCATAATAGAGGTACTAGCTCCAACATCACATAATGCATAACAAGAGAAGTCATTCAAATTAATTTTTATCATAGGATCCCATCCATCTTCTAGCTTTCTAGGTATGGAGGCTTCTACTCTAAGTTTCTCCTCCCTAGCTTTGATGAGAGCATCAGTGATATGCTCTGTGAAGGCAAGATTAAGCGTGCTAGTGCGGGGGTCTCTAGACATCTTGTGAAGGAAATCAATAACTTCGGTAAGAGTGTAATTATCAAAATCAAGGTCACGAGCATCAAGTAAAGTGGTAGTGGTGTCCTTTAGGTTCACTTGTTTGGTAGTTTCTATAGTCATAACATCACCATTAATAGGTCCATTGGGACCAGGAGTACATTGGGTGCTAAGAGTTTGAACATCCTCAACAACTTGGATAGTAGCAACAGTGTGGTGGGTAGGAAGGCTCTTAATTCTATCCTCTTCCTCCCTTTCTCTAGCCCATCTTTCTTTAAGTTTAGCCATCATCCTAATGTTTTCATTAATTTGCACTTGAATAGCATTTATAGGAGTGACTTCCCTCTCCTCAAGAGGAGAAGTTTTAATTTTTAGCAATTTTACCTCATTGGCTAAGTGGTCTACCTTAAAAGAAAGATCATCTAGTTTATGTAGTTTTTCTTCTACACTCTTATTAAAGGCTTTTTGGGTAGTGATGAAATCTTTAAGCATAATCTCTAGTTCAGTATTGGAGTTCTTGGTACTAGGATAAGCATTATTGTTCCCATAAGAATTAGAGGGGAACGGTCTAGGATTGCTACCAAAGTTACTCCTATAAGCATTGTTGTTAAAATTGTTTCTAGAGATAAAGTTCACATCTACTTGTTCTTGAGCAATCAAAGAATTTAAAGGAACATCACGAGGATCAACAGTAGATTGCTTCGAAAGTAGAGACATGATCAAGTCAACTTTTTCATTTAAGGAGGAAATCTCCTCGATAGAGTTTACCTTCCTACCTGTTGGAGTGCGTTCGGTGTGCCATTGGGAAAAGTTGGTCATCATCTCATCGAGAAGCTTCGTGGCAGCACCAAGTGTAGTTGACATAAAAGTTCCTCCCGCGGCCGAATCTAACAAGTTCCGCGAGGTAAAGTTCAAGCCTGCATAAAAAGTTTGGATAACCATCCAAGTAGTCAAACCATGAGTAGGGCAGTTCTTGATAAGAGATTTCATACGTTCCCAAGCTTGGGCAACGTGTTCATTATCCAATTGTTTAAAATTCATTATGTTACTTCTAAGTTGGATAATTTTAGCAGGTGGATAGTATTTTCCAATAAAAGCATCTTTGCACTTGTCCCAAGAATCTATGCTGTTTCTAGGCAAAGACTGAAACCAAATTTTAGCTCCTCCTCTCAAGGAGAAAGGAAAAAGCTTAAGCTTAACAATATTACCATCTATTTCTTGGTACTTTTGCATATCACAAAGTTCAACAAAGTTGTTTAAGTGTAAAGCAGCATCATCTCCAGCACCGGAGAATTGTTCTCTCATGACTAAGTTCAGTAAAGCAGGTTTAATTTCATATGAAGGTGCTGAAGTGGCAGGTGTAGTGATAGGTGTGCTGATAAAGTCATCGTTGTTGTGACTAGTGAAGTCACACAACTTGGTGTTCTCGGTGGAACCCATAGTAGCAAGCAAGCAAGATAACTATTTTTGTGATTTTCGATAAAGAGGTACTAAAGCAAAAACTGAAAGGTAAACTAACAAGACTAAAAAGCAAAGGTAAAATATAGCATGCGACTCCCCTATCCTGAAGAGTGGAGTCCCCGGCAACGGCGCCAGAAAAACTCCTTGATGGGCCTCTAACCCCTCGTTGGTTACCCCAAGTGGAAGGTGTAAGATGCAGTGTTGTGGAAGTTTTTCCCTTAGCAAAGATGCCAAGGATCGAATCCCCAGAGACTCCTAGGTTCAACAAGTAGGTGTCAACTGCTAACGGCGCCAGATATTAGCAATCAACGTGGACCTGCACACAGATACAAATAACTTTGCTCCCAACGAGTACAGAGAGGTTGTCAATCTCTCCGGCCTTGTAGTTCACAAAGGGTTAAACGCAAATGATAGTAGTGATAGATAATGTTTGCAATAGTAAATAATAACGAAAAGTAAATAGCGGATGTGATCAATGATGGTAATATGGACCGGAGTCTCATGATGTTCACTAGTGATGTCTCTCTCCCAAAAGACAATAAAACAGCTATGTGAGGTAAACAAATTACAGCTGGGCAATTGACAGGACCACGAACGCAAACCAATGCTGACTACATTGCAAGAAAGGTTGAGGTTCAAAGCATGGGCGGTATGCCAAAGTAAGTAGACCGAAATCCATCAATATCTACTACTAATCATCCACCTTGAGATATCTATCCAGAACATCTCGCTGGTATTAAGTTGCGAGTCCCACCCATAGTGTAAACTCAATGCAACAGACAACTGCATTAAAAGAACTTTGCATAAAGTAAACAATCCTTGCACCCGCGGGCACAAGCACCGTTGTTTTCCCCCTTGTGGCAACAACACATCCCCTAGACTCATGTTTCTGTCACTCAAGCTAGTCATCGAGGGGCATGAACCCACAATCGAGCATAACGTTCCCTCTTGGAGTCACTACATATTACTTGGCCAAAGCAATAAATAACAACGGAGAACATGCAAGAATTACTTATGAACATAAATATAAAAGAGGTGAATCAAATATATTACTCAAGATCAATCTGAACATAATCTCATAATCCATCAGATCCGAGCAAACTCATCATAGCAACAGCATAAGGATTACATATGTGCCTCGATCATGTAGGGCAGCTCACGAGGACTAATTAGTGAAGCACAAGAACGAGAGGAGAACATCACATAGCTACTGGTCATGGACTCATGGTCCAAGGGAGACTACTCACGACTCATCCGGGAGGCGTCCATGGTGGTGGAGAAGCTCCCGGTGGTGATCCTCCCCTCCGGCAGGGTGTCGGGAAGAGTTCTCCTGGTGCTCCCGATCTTGGAAGCGGCGGCGGCGGCGGAACAGAGATGGGATCGCGAAAAGAGTTCCTATTCTGAGGGTTTCGGAGGACGCTTTAAATATATGCAAAAGGTGGGCATCGGGGAAGCTTCGGGGGGCCCAGGCGCCCCCCCGGCGCGGCCCAGGGGGGGGCGCCGCCAGGGCGCCTGGAGCCCTGGTGGCCCCCCCGGCCGTCCTTCGGACGCACGGTAGTTTCCGAAACGCTGATTTTTTATATAATTTTTTTGGATTTTTCCTGGCAGTTCTCGTAACGTGAAAACCTGAAATACAAAAACAGCCGAAAACAGAAACTGGCACTGGGGTGCACTGGATTAGTAAGTTAGTCCAAATATGATCAAAAGTGTATGGAAGTGTATGAATATCATAGCAATATCACCCAAAAGTGGCATGGAGCAAGCAGAAATTATAGATACGTTTTGGACGTATCACTCCCGTGTCTGTGGGCGTGCCTCCCGTGCCTGTGGCAGCGCCATGCAGGCAGAGACAGAAGCCGGGTGCATGGAGAGCGACGAGTCGGTGGCCAGCTTCTCCATTTCCGCCGCCATCATCGATGAGAAGTAGAACACGGGAGGCTGCCGCCACT
This sequence comes from Secale cereale, assembly GCA_902687465.1. Taxonomy (NCBI): domain Eukaryota; kingdom Viridiplantae; phylum Streptophyta; class Magnoliopsida; order Poales; family Poaceae; genus Secale; species Secale cereale. The sequence continues at coordinate 549,525,862 of LR738713.1, read as the reverse complement.
TGGGTCCCATGAAGGCCACCGCCGAGGCGATGACTGCGCATTCAGGTGGTTTCTTTGCTTCTTCGTCTCTTCTGAGGACCTTTGTCGACCCCGCAAAGTGTCTGCCCGACATGAGGAAGACAAAGGGATCCGGGGGCGGCCATTTAGATTATGTACTCCCTCTCCAGTTGGCGGGAAATTTTTGTTCTAAGAATGGATAAATTGTATGTATCTATAACTAAAATAAGTCTAGGTACATCCATTTCTAGGACAAGTATTTCTAGACGGAGGGAGTATTAATTATACCAAGAGAGCCGGATTGGCACCGTTTAGTTCATGTAAATGTAATGAAATCCATCATGTTTATATGAAGATCCGGCTTTTTTATACGAAATCCTTCATGCTTTTATGAAATCAGTCCGTGTTTGCACGAATTTCATCTGGTTGGTTAGAGTTGTGAAAATGTATGCCGCTGCCGTTTGATGTCATCCTCCGCGGAAGAAAGCGGGAGGAAATTTGCCAGCTGTCGTTGGAGATGCTCTTATGCTGGAAATAATAGAGTGACATCCAATCCATTTGAGTTAATTGCATGTATGATTGTCCCTCTATAAAAAGTTAATTGCATGTATAGTGTACACGTGACTTGCAGGGTGGTTACAACTTCGTACTGAAAGTTAAAAAGAAACAAGTCCATCCTTAATCTTGTATTCTAAGTACACTGTGGGTTCCACTATCAGTACAGTAGCGAAGGAAGTATATATTAAATAAGTAATATATAATACAAAAATCTAAAGTTAACGACATAATTCGAACTCATGTCATCGCGTTGCGAGCATCCGTTGCAAACCAGTCCAACACATTTTTGTTGTAGATCATGCTGGAGATATATCTCCATGTCTACTCTTATACTCCATCCGTTCCTAAATATTTGTATTTTTCAGATTTCAAATGGACTACCACATATGGATGTGTATGTAGACATATTTTAGAGTGTAGATTCACTCATTTTGCTCCATATGTAGTCACTTGTTGAAATCTCTAAAAAGACAAATATTTATGAACAGAGGGAGTAGAAAACAGAGTTGGTGATGATGGTGTGTGTGCCATCCTGCAATATAGGTCGTCGGATTTATATCTAACGGATAGGAAGAAAACTGTGGCAATTTTGCAAAAATATACCCACACCCCTCTCCACGTTCGCAAATACGGCCTTCCCTCGTTCATCCTTTTCTCTCACAAGATAAACTACTCATACAATTGCATCTTGATGTTCCGTGCAATGCATGCGCATCTAGCTAGTTTCTTTTAAAATAGTTACTGCGATAATTGGGTTGAAGTGATATATTTTATGTCTGCCCCGAATGATTTCAGATTCACTAGTAGTAACAATGAAAAGGTTGCCTTGTTAATTAACAGAAAACAGGGTGAAAACTATCACATGAGGCCGGTACAAACGAGGCACACTGGTTTCAGCGTCATCGTCACTACAGCTGTGCGCGCGCGAGAAGTCTACATATCGAGGGGACTATTGAGCGAGGCACAAAGACACAATGTTCGAGAGAGAAACCAATTGACAGATTACAATCAGATCGAGTTGTCACCCTTCTGCTGTCATTGTTGGGGTGGGGGGAGGGGGAGGGATAGAAAGACGTATCGAGAGTGTGCGCGGTAGGCACAGAGGCACAACTAGCGAGTGTGTGTGTATGTGTGTGTGTGTGTGTGTGTGTGTGTGTGTGT
>LR738713.1:549472146-549524055 GCA_902687465.1 Secale cereale | reverse complement strand
TAGGTATATTACTATCAAGATCGAGGTGCCGCCCTACTCCTTCGGTGTCGGGTTGTGTGTGTGTGTGTGTGTGTGTGTTTGAGAGAGAAGCCAGTCGATAGATCTCAAGATTGAGGTGTCACCCTACTCCTTCGGTGTTGGGAAGTGTGTGTGTGTGGTTGTGTGGGTGTGGGTGTGTGTGTCGGGGGGGGGGCAGTGACACTTACATATCCCTACTCTTATAAAAAACAGAGTTGGTGATGATGGTGTTCCTGCCATCCTGCAATATAGGCCATCCGATTTATACCCGACGGATAGGAAGGAAACTATGGCAATTTTGCAAAAACATACCCACACCCCTCTCCGCATTTGCAAATAAGGCATTCCCTCATTCATCCTTTTCTCCCACAAGATAAACTACTCATACAAATGCATCTTGATGTTCGGTGCAACGCATGGGCATCTTGCTAGTAGGGAGAAGGAGTTTGGGTGACACATATCTAGCTATATTAAGGGATAGGTAGATAGCATTTGTGCGAGGCATACTTAAAGCATCACGAGGATAAACAAAATTGTGTGCATGCAAGTGCCGGAAAATGAAGCGAGAAACAATGTGTGTGTGCGCGCGCACGCGCGCGCGTGTGTGTGTGAGAGAGAGAGAGAGAGAGAGGGGGAGAGGGGGAGAGCGAAATCTCAAAACAAAAGGTGCTCTGTTGGAATCCCATTGTATGTATTTATATGGTTCCGGAACTTGAGTTAACCTTAGGCATATGTGTGAGAGACATTATTATACTTTGAGAAATTAGTGGCTGTGGGTGAGCGGAATTAAAGGGGTGGGCGTGTTCGACAGAGAGAGCGTGTGTGTTTCTGTGTGAGAGACTTGTAGGATGGGGTAGAAAGACGAATTCTAACCTTGACGGAGGGAGAGAAATACACGAAGTGCGCGTGTGTGATTCCGATGCCCACAGGGAAATGAGATATGCATGCGTGTGAGAGAGATTGCACACTTCATTCACATATCACTATCTAGTGATCGTGGACGTGCATCGCTTGAACATAAATCAATATCTTCTTCGTATCGTGGCCAAAGGTACAATATCAATTCAACGGTATAAAGATTGGACACTCACATATCACATCTTTTTCTATTTAAATAAACCTTTTCAGTTGTGCATGCCAAAGTTACAGTGATGTTTCCTCAAACAACCAATGTAGCTATCATGTACATGCACCATTGTTACTTTGCATTCAAAATCATTAGTCTTGGATGATTTAAGGTTCTATTATGAAGTAATATATGTAATATTCATATATGAATTCAACGGGTACGCATTTTATGAAATGGAGGCTATGTAATCATATGAGGTAACACTTTTAAGTAGAGGACTACAATATCCATTTCTTTTTGTGCGCCTCTACACTAACACGTCAATGCATTATGTTTAAAGTAAATAACCAATTGCACTAAATTATCTATTTACACGAGAAATACATAGGCTGAGCGTTTGATCCCTTTTTTTGTGAACGCGCCACTACACCCGTACGATTGGCCGCGCTCGTGTGAACGTCCAAGTTATCGGTGCATCATCCCGAGTTATTGCCTTTTTTTCTAGGGTGGACTTCACACCGGTTATTAACTGCTGACGCGTGCCCCGTGTACACAGTCTCGCATGACCTTCCCGCTAGCACGGTCCAAAATTAGTTGAAACTGGATACGAACGATCCCGCGGGCGGCAAAATCTCCCGCCTCCTTCTAAAATTTCCGCCACCTTAGTCTTTAGCATGCGAAATCCCCCTTTCGTCCTTGGTGCACGGAGACCGATAGTTACAATACCGCCCTCATCTACACAATAGGTCGGGGCTGCTTTGGTAACTTCTGGTCCCCCCACTACACGGCACTCCCATTTCCTCTCCCCCTCCCGCAAAAACGACTAACTCGGCAACACCAGAGCATCTCACATCACGCCGTCTGTACTTCATCGGTCTTTTCCCCCTCCCCTCTCGAAACCCTAGACTGCTCATCCACCGGCGTACCAGAGCCCATTCACTGCCAGCGGCGTCCACCTCGCCGGATCTACTTCTGCGGCCGCATCTACCCCTCCCACCTCCCCTAGAAACAAGTAGACTGTTCATCCACCACTGTACCATAGCCCATTCAGTGCCGGCCTTGTCCATGGCGCCGGATCTGCTTCGCCGATACTCTCGTCAACCGCAACGCATCTGCAACGGCTCATTCGTACTCCCCACCGGAGACGCTTTGTCCACACCCCCCGGAGCCGCCCCACCGACGCCCCGGTCGACGGCCTCTGATCCTCTTCGCCGACACCTTCCTCAACCCTACCGGAGCCGCTTCGCCGACACCATCGTTAACCCCACTGGAGTAGCTTTGCCTATACCATTTTCAACCCTACCAGGGCCGCTTTGCCAACTCACAAGTCCACGGCCTCAGATCCGCTTCCTCGCACCCTCATCCAACCTACCGGAGCAGCTTCTGACGCCCCGTCCACGGCCGCAGATCCGCACCATCGACACCATCCTTAACCCAACCACCGGAGCAGCTTCACCTACGCCCTCGTCCACGGCCATAGATCCGCTTCGCCCACACCGTAGTCCACCCTACCGGAGCCGCTCCACAAACACCCTACTCGACGGTTCTAGATCTCCTTACCGGACCCCGACAGCCAGCGCAACGTCATCACCCTTGATATTTCTAACATGATTCCCACCGTCTGGCAAGATGCCAAGCACCCGCCACGGCCTAGGTACTTGTCACCTTTAAACCCGTCCAGCATCACCTGCTCGATGTACTTCAAATATACTAAGAGGTCGCTATTACCTGTTATGCAGCTGGAAAAAACTACAAGGACGATGTTTCTTTTGGATCTAACAGCTTGGCCAACCAAGATCCTGGACCGAGGCATTGCTATGATCTTATAAGCGTGTCTCTCTCTCTCTCTTGTATTGTTCTGTGCCTGCCAGCATGCTCTGCTAGGATTTTCGACCAGTAATCCCTCTGTGCAGACAATGATTTCTACTACTGGTTGCTAAATTAGATATGTAGATGTCATACATGATACTACCTCATACCTCCGTTCCTAAATATAAGTCTTTCTAGAGATTCCACTATAGGCTACATACGGAGCAAAATGAGTGAATCTACACTCAAAAATGCATCTATATACATCTGTATGTGGTCCATACTGGAATCTCTACATAGACATATATTTAGGAACAGAGGCAGTACATTACACAAAATCGTAGGTGGCATGTAGGAATTCCAGTACACTACATTAGGCTCCCTTAGAGTGCATGCTAGTCCAGCACACAGAGTCATGGCTAGTTTATGCTACGCACACAATCATTAATTGGTGGTTTAAATATGCGCAAGGGATATGCAATGTATTATCATGTAGAGATGTCTAAAATTAGCCGTGTCAACTGGCAGATAGGGTTACACAATGAAAAACTACAAGATGTATGTGGAAATTTCATGGAACATCGCAAAAAAGGAGAGCCAACGGTGAGCCTATACAGTGTGCTATGGTACGTCACTCCTCCATTGCAATCATCGTGACATGTTATTTGTATGTCAGTTCTATTGGCCAAGTTTCGCAGGGACAGTTATTACGAGTTATCCTAAGAAAATAAGCACCTATGAATATAAGCACCATGTAATAAGCCAACCAGTTCTTTTCATTGCGTTTTCAGTTTATCTTTGGTATGATCAGTGAAAAGTCTAGATTGCATTATATTTTTTCATTTTGCTGCCCATATGAAAATTAATTTGACTTGCAAACATCACAAATTGAACCCAGTACAGTAATTAATATGATAGGAAAACATACCATCACTATTTGCTCAAAATGCAAATACGAAGATACCATCTACTTGGCACAATCTACTTTGGTCAATGTTTTCCATAGAGATCCCATTGCCTAATTTAAACAAAAACCCATGACCATCACTGTTTGCTTTGATTACTTGATGTTCTTGACCTAACACTCTAACAGAGCTTGTCAATGATTTAAACACTAAGGGCTGCTGTAGTGGGGCCTTTTCTAACTCATAGGTGACATAAAGGTTTGGCTGTACACTAAAGTAGGATCTCCAAGAGTAAATGGAGATCCAGTTCGAAGGCATGCCTAGTTTTTACATAGTGCAGACATAGTAAATGCTCTTTTCATTGTGTGCAAGTGCAAGAGATGCGGTATGTGGTGTTGTTTTGTTATAATCTCATCCTTTTGTGTTCACAGACTGGAAAGTATGCATATTTATCTTCCAATGAGACGAGTAACTAGTTTGTGTCACCTTGCAGAGGGGGTGCAATGAAGATAAGATTCAGGATTTCCAAGTACAAGATGTTAGGAAGGAGTCTTGCAAGAGAAGTAGGAGCTGCGCTGAGCCTCTTCAACCTCTTAAGGTAAGTCACTGTATCCAACTCAACAGTTCAATTCCTTGTTTGTTTCAGGCATAGTTAATTTGCTCTTTTCAATTGGTTTATTTGTCCTCAGTTAATGAGATGCCCAAAGAATGATGCCTGATGTTGGGTACTTGTATAACTATTGGTTGACATAATTAAAGGCCTTACCATTTAATTACTCTGCTGAAGTGTGCCTGAAGCTTTGAAGTCTATTAACCAACTATTATTGAATTGAGGCTCACAATCTAGTTTATACTAGGCTAATGATTGCATAGTTTTGCTTCCTGTAGTATGTTTGTATGAAATCCTCTGTTGTTCATTATGCTCCCTAAGACTTTAATTGAGCTACAGAATGGCCAACTGCTTGCTTACTTCTACGCAACGTGTTGTCTAAATTTGTAACTTGTCTGTGTTTTGGATTGGGCCCCGACATCATGCTCCCGTGGTGAGCTAAGAGAGATTTCTGTATGCAGGCTGCACAGACTACCTTTTTATAATTTTTTAAAATATCACCTGCTTATGCTTCATGACGTGTAACATTATTGTTAGTCCTGTTTTGCCATGTACAAAATAGTCTGTCTTGCTCGCTTCACTGTTGTAACTATATTTTTGCCCTAGTCATGTGTACTTACAGAAGCATTTCAAGATGAAGTGACATCAACACAAAGATCTGCGAGCAGTGCGGCATGGCGTTACCGAATGATTATGGATTGGAATTGGAATGTGCTGATGTTCTCAAGCATCAACTAGAGGTGGCAAGACAACATGTACATGATTCTGAACGTACAATCAACAAGTTGAGACTGGACATGCATGTATTAGATGCAGGAGTCAAAAAAAGTGAAACAAGACACTGAGGTAACAATGAAGGAATTGGAGATTTTGCAGACAGAAATTTGTGCTATCTAAATCCGGCCAATCCTATTTTCTGAAGAGATTATAGTTCAAATGGTAAGTTATGTTGATGCGCGTCCATGATGTATGAGTTATATTTGCCCAGTGTATGTAATTTGCTGTTTGTGTATGCTTTATTATCACTCGTGCCGAACCATAATGCCCAGTGGGTATAATCAGCTGTAATTTCTTTATTGTATAGTGTAGGATGATTCTACGTTTCTATTCCTTAGTCTCTTTATTGTATAGTGTATGTTTTTAGAGGTGATATTATAGAGTAGGATAATTCTTTGAATATTTTATATCTTTCAAATGGGGGCCAACTCGCCCAAACGTTGTAGTGACCATGGCCCACCACATGCCGTACGATCCATGGCCTTCTAGGGCCGTCGGATTCGTGGGCCTTCTATGGGTTGTCGTATCCGTGGGCCTTCTATCGTCTGTCGCATCCATGGGCCTTCTATGGGCCAGCGGATCCATGGGCCTTCTATGGGCCGTCGGATCAATGGGCCTTCTATGGGCCGTCGGGTCAATGGGCCTTCTACGTCTCGTAGGATCCATGGGCCTTGTACGGGCCGTCTCATCTATGGGCCTTGTACGAGCCGTATAAGGGGCCATAAACGAGCTAGAGTGGAAATCGTACGTTTTTTGGGCTGACCATAACGGGCCGTTGCTACCTCTTGAGCTTGCATTGTATTCCCTCGAAGAGGAAAGGGAGATGCAGCACAGTAGCGTAAGTATTTCCCTTAGTTTTTGCGAACCAAGGTATCAATCCAGTAGGAGACCACGCGCGAGTCCCTCACACCTACACAAACAAATAAGAACTTCGCAGCCAACACGATAAGGGGTTGTCAATCCCTTTACGGTCACTTACGAGAGTGAGATCTGATAGAGATGATAGTTTATATTTTTGGTATTTTTGGTTTAATAAAACAACAAATAAAAGCGGTAAAAGTAAAGTAGATGTAGACCCGGGGGCCATAGTTTTCTCTAGTGGCTTCTCTCATGATAGCGATATTCTACGGCGGGTAAACAAATTACTGTCGAGCAATTGATAGAAAAGCGAATAATTATGAGACTATCTAGGCATGATCATTGTATATAGGCATCACATCCGAGACAAGTAGGCCGACTCCGGCCTGCATCTATGACTATTAATCCACACATCGACTGCTATCCAGCATGCATCTAGTGTATTGAGTTCATACGAACAGAGTAACACTTTAAGCAAGATGACATGATGTAGAGGGATAAACTCAAGCAATATGATATAAACCCCATCTTTTTATCCTCGATGGCAACAATACAATACGTGCCTTGCTGCCCCTACTGTCACTGGGAAAGGACACCGCAAGATTGAACCCAAAGCCAAGCACTTCTCCCATTGCAAGAACTATAGATCTAGTAGGCCAAACCAAACCAATAATTCGAAGAGACTTGCAAGGATATTATGAGCACACATAAAAAGTTCAGAGATGAACCAAATATCTTTCATAGATAACCTTGATCATAAACTCACAATTCATTGGATCTTGACAAACACACCGCAAAAAGAGATTACATCGAATAGATCTCCTCGAAGACCGAGGAGAACTTTGTATTGAGATCCAGAGAGTGCGAAGAAGCCATCTAGATACTAGCTATGGACCCGAAGGTCTGTGGTAAACTACTCACAACTCATGGTGAGGGCGATGATGATGATGATGAAGAACATCGTGACGGATCCCCCTCCGGTGGAGCTCCGGAACATGCTCCAAGATGGGATCTTCACGAGAACAGAAGGTACGGCAATGGAATTAGGGTTTTCTCTCTGTTCACGGAGGTTCTGGGGTACGTAGACTTATAAAGCCAGAAGGAGGGCACCGGGGGACGCTCGAGGGGGCCACGAGGCAGGGGGGCGCGCCCCCACCCTCGCGGGCCACCTCTTGATCCCCTGACGTGGTTCTCAAGCTCCGCGTGCGTGATTTTCTCCAAAAATATCTCTAGCAAAGGTTTCATTCCGTTTGGACTCCGTTTGATATTCTTTTTCTGCAAAACCCTGAAATAGGCAAAAACAACAATCTGGACTGGGCCTTTGGGTTAGTAGGTTAGTCCCAAAATGATATAAAAGTGAATGATAAATCCCATTAAACATCCAAGACTTCATAAATAATAGCATGGAACAATAAAAAATTATAGATACGTTGGAGACGTATCAAGCATCCCCAAGCTTAATTCCTTCTCGTCCTCGAGTAGGTAAATGATAAACAAAGAATTTTTGATGTGGAATGCTAACCAATATAGTTTTTCAATGTAATTCTCTTAATTGTGGCATGAATGTTCAGATCTGAAAGATTCAAGGTAAAAGTCTATATTGACATAAGAAATAACAATACTTCAAGCAATACTAACAATGCAATCATGTCTTCTCAAAATACCATGGCTAAAGAAAGTTATCCCTACAAAATCATATAGTCTGGCTATGCTCCCTCTTCATCACACAAAATATTCATATCATGCACAACCCCGATTTCAGCCAAGCACTTGTTTTCATACTCTATCTTTTCAAACCTTTCAACTTTCACGCAATACATGAGCGTGATCCATGGATATAGCACTATGGGTGGAATAGAGGTGGTTGTGGAGAAGACAAAAAGGAGGGAGATAGTCTCACATTGACTAGGCATATCAACGGGCTATGGAGATGCCCATCAATAGATATCAATGTGAGTGAGTAGGGATTGCCATGCAACGGATGCACTAGAGCTAAATATGAATGAAAGCTCAATAAAAGAAACAAGTGGGCGTGCATCCAACTTGCTTGCTCACGAAGACCTAGGGCATTTGAGGAAGCCCATCGTTGGAATATACAAGCCAAGTTCTATAATGAAAATTCCCACTAGTATATGAAAGTGACTAAACATGAGACTCTCTACAATGAAGAACATGGTGCTACTTTGAAGCACAAGTGTGGAAAAAGATAGTAGCAATTGTCCCTTTTTTTTTCTTTTTTTTGGGCCTTTCTTTTTTTCCTTTTTTTTGCGGAGGGGCTTTATAGATTTAGCCTTTCCTCCCATGGGACAATGCTCTAATAATGACGAACATCACACTTTCATTGGAACACAAAATTACAACTCGATACTACAACAACAAAGTATGACTCTATATGAATGCCTCCGGCGGTGTACCGGTATGTGCAATGAAACAAGAGTGACATGTATAAAAATTATGCATGGTGTCCTTGCCACAAATACGATGTCAACTACAAGATCATGCAATGGCAATATGACAATATGATGCGTGTCATATGAACAGAACGTTGGAAAGTTGCATGGCAATATATCTCGGAATGGCTATGGAAATGCCATGATAGGTAGGTATGGTGGCTGTTTTGAGGAACAATATGGTGGTTGTTTTGAGGAAGGATATGTAGTGGGTTTATGGCACCGGCGAAAGTTGCGCGCTACAAGAGAGGCTAGCAATGGTGGAAGGGTGAGAGTGCGTATAATCCATGGACTCAACATTAGTCATAAGAACTCATATACTTATTGCAAAAATTTATGAGTCATCAAAACAAAGCAATCAACGCATGCTCCTAGGGGGGAGGTTGGTAGGAGTTAACCATCGCGCGCCCCCGACCTGCACACAAAGGTTGGCACTCTACAAATACCTCATGCTCTAACTTCGTCACATAGCGGTTCACCATACGTGCATGAGACGGGAATCACTAACCTTAACACAAGTATTTCTCAATTTCATAATAACTCCACTAGCATGACTCAAATATCACTATTCTCATGTCTCAAAACAATTATCAAGTATCCAACATCTCATTCTATTCAATGCATATGGTGTGATTTTTTTACTACATTGACATTGGATGTTTATCATGTGAAGACTAGTTTCTTTAGCCTAAACACTTTGCCATGCTGTTTTAATAGACTCTCAAATAGATATAAGTGAAGCATGAGAGTTCAACAATTTCGACAAAATATTATCACCACCGTGCTCTAAAAGATATAAGTGAAGCACTAGAGCAAAAACTATTCAACTCAAAAGATATAAGTGAAGCACATAGAGTGTTCTAAAAATTTCTAGGCCATATTTAACTCTCTCAAATAGGTGTGTCCAGTAAGGATGATTGTGGCAAACTAACAAGCAAAGACTCAAATTTTACAAGACGCTCCAAGCAAAACACATAACATGTTGCGAATAAAAATATAGCTCCAAGTATAGTTATCGATGGATGAAGACGAAAGAGGGGATGCCTTCCCGGGGCATCCCCAAGCTGAGGCTTTAGATTATCTCGAATTTACTTGGGGTTCCATGGGCATCCCCAAGCTGAGGCCTTTGCCACTCCTTGTTCCATAGTCCATCAAAGCAATACTCAAAACTTGAAAACTTCACAACACAAAATTTAGACAAAAATTCTCGTGAGCTCCGTTAGTATGAGAAAGCAAACCACTACTCAAAGGTACAGCAATGAATTCATTCTTTGTTTATATTGATGTTAAACCTACTGTACTCCAACTTCTCTATGGTTCATATCCTCCAATATTACTCATAGATGCATCGGAATAAGCAAACAACACACGAAAAACAGAATCTGTCAAAGACAGAACATTCTGTAGGAATCTGCAGGGTTCGCCCACTTCTGGAACTCCAAAAAATTCAAACTAAATTGTTAAATTTGCGCAATTTGTCTGCAAATCAGAATAAAAAAGAATCAACTAAAAGTCACGCTCCAGTAAAATCCCACGACTACTTTAGCAAGCGCTAACGATTCTGTTTTTCACAGCAAGATCATATAAACTTCACACAAGTCTTCCCAAAGGTTCTACTTGGCACAAACACTAAACAAAACATGAAACCACATCTAATCAGAGTCTATATGCAATATTTATTCCCTAACATCAACAAAAAAAAATTGGGTTGCCTCCCAACAAGCGCTATCGTTTTACGCCCCTAGCTAGGCACGATACAAGATAGATCTAGGTATTGCCATCTTTGGAAGGCAATCCATAAGTGGCTCTCATGATAGATTCATATGGTAATTTTTTTTCTTTCTAGGAATGTGTTCCATGCCTTTCCTTAATGGAAATTGGAATCTAATATTTCCTTCCTTCATATCAATAATTGCACCAATCGTTCTAAGGAAAGGTCTACCAAGAATAATAGGACATGAAGGATTGCAATCTATATCAAGAACAATGAAATCTACGGGAACATAATTCCTATTGGCAACAATAAGAACATCATTAATTCTTCCCATAGGTTTCTTAATAGTGGAATCCGCAAGATGCAAATTTAAAGAACAATCATCAAGCTCATGGAACCCTAGCAAATCACACAAAGTTTTTGGGATAGTGGAGACACTTGCACCCAAATCACATAAAGCATAGCATTCCTGATCTTTTATTTTTATTTTTATAGTAGGTTCCCATTCATCATAAAGCTTTCTAGGTATAGAAACTTCCAACTCAAGTTTTTCTTCATAAGATTGCATCAAAGCATCAACTATATGTTTAGTGAAAGCTTTATTTTGACTATAAGCATGCGGAGAATTTAGCACGGATTGCAACAAGGAAATACAATCAATCAAAGAGCAATTATCATAATTGAATCCCTTGAAATCCAAAGTAGATGGTTCATCACTATGCAAAGTTTTAATCTCTTCACTCCCACTTTTAGCAATTTTAGCATCAAGATCTAAAAACTCTGAATCATTGGGACACCTTAAAGCAGAATCATCGTCAATCCTATTCTCATCAAGATTAATACTAGAATACAAGGATCTAATAGGAGACACATCAATAACTTTCAGATCTTCATCTTTATTTTCATGATAACTAGAAGAACACGATTTAATATATCTTCTCTTTTAGCACACATTTTAGCGGTTCTTTCTTTGCATTCATCAATGGAAATTCTTATGGCTTTGAGAGACTCATTGATATCATGCTTAGGTGGGATAGATCTAAGTTTCAAAAAATCAACATCAAGAGTAATTCTATCCACACATCAAGCCAATTCATCAACCTTAAGAAATTTCTCCTCAAGCATAGCATTGAAATTCTTTTGCGAGATCATAACCTCTTTAACACTAGTTTCAAATTCAGAAGGCATCTTTCCATAAGAGTTGTTGTAGGAATTACCATAATTATTAGAGGAATTACTAGGGAAAGGCCTTGGATTAAAATTACCTCTATAAGCATTGTTACCAAAATTATTCCTACCAACAAAATTCACATCCAAAGATTCATTGTTATTCTCAATCAAAGTGGACAAAGGCATATCATTAGGATCGGAAGAAGCACTCTTAGCAGCAAACAATTTAATAAGTTCATCCATCTTTCCACTTAAAACACTAATTTCTTCGATAGCATGCACTTTTTTACTAGTAGATCTTTTGGTGTGCCATTGAGAATAATTAGCCATAATATTATCTAGGAGTTTGGTAGCTTCTCCTATGGTGGTTTCCATGAAAGTGCCTCCGGCGGCCGAATCTAAAAGATTTCTAGAAGCAAAATTCAAGCCAGCATAAAAGTTCTGAATAATCATCCATAGATTCAAACCATGTGTAGGGAAATTACGTATCATCAATTTCATTCTCTCCCAAGCTTGTGCAACATGCTCATGATCTAGTTGCTTAAAATTCATAATATCGTTTCTAAGAGAGATGATCTTAGCAGGAGGGAAATACTTAGAGATAAAAGCATCTTTGCACTTACTCCCCGAATCAATACTATTTCTAGGCAAAGAGGAGAACCAAGTTTTATCACGATCTCTAAGTGAAAATAGAAATAACTTCAATTTAACAATATCGTTATCCGCATCCCTTTTCTTTTGCATATCACACAAATCAACAAAGTTGTTTAGATGGGTAGCGGCATCTTCACTAGGAAGGCCAGAGAATTGATCTTTCATGACAAGATTCAACAAAGTAGCATTGATCTCACAAGATTCAACATCGGTAATAGGAGCAATCGGAGTGCTAATAAAGTCATTGTTGTTGGTATTGGAGAAGTCACACAATTTGGTATTGTTCTGAGCCATAGTGACAAGCAAGCAATCCAACACACACAAGCGAACAAGAAGCGAGCGAACGATAAACATACGGCGGAAGAAGGGCAAATAAAACAGCAAGGGTGAAGTGGGGGAGAGGAAAACGAGAGGCAAATAAATGTAATGCGAAGGATAAGGGTTTGTGATAGGTACTTGGTATATGACTTTTGCGTAAGCCTCCCCAGCAACGGCGCCAGGAATTCTTCTTGCTACCTCTTGAGCTTGCGTTGTATTCCCTCGAAGAGGAAAGGGAGATGCAACACATTAGCGTAAGTATTTCCCTCAGTTTTTGAGAACCAAGGTATCAATCCAGTAGGAGACCACGCGCGAGTCCCTCGCACCTGCACAAACAAATAAGAACTTCGCAGCCAACGCGATAAGGGGTTGTCAATCCCTTTACGGTCACTTATGAGAGTGAGATCTGATAGAGATGATAGTTTATATTTTTGGTATTTTTGGTTTAATAAAACAGCAAATAAAAGCGGTAAAAGTAAAGTAGATGTAGATTGATATGTTGAGAATAGACCCCTGGGCCATAGTTTTCTCTAGTGGCTTCTCTCATATTAGCAATATTCTACGGCGGGTAAACAAATTACTTACGAGCAATTGATAGAAAAGCGAATAATTATGAGACTATCTAGGCATGATCATTGTATATAGGCATCACGTCCGAGACAAGTAGACCGACTCCTGCCTGCATCTACTACTATTACTCTACACATCAACCGCTATTCAGCATGCATCTAGTGTATTGAGTTTATACGAACAGAGTAACGCTTTAAGCAAGATGACATGATGTAGAAGGATAAACTCAAGCAATATGATATAAACCCCATCTTTTTATCCTCGATGGCAACAATACAATACGTGCCTTGCTGCCCCTACTGTCACTGAGAAAGGACAGCGCAAGATTGAACCCAAAGCCAAGCACTTCTCCCATTGCAAGAACTATAGATCTAGTAGGCCAAACCAAACCAATAATTCGAAGAGACTAGCAAGGATATTATGAGCACACATAAAAATTTCAGAGAAGAACCAAATATCTTTCATAGATAACCTTGATCATAAACTCACAATTCATCGGATCTCGACAAACACGCCGCAAAAAGAGATTACATCGAATAGATCTCCTCGAAGACCGAGGAGAACTTTGTATTGAGATCCAGAGAGAGAGAAGAAGCCATCTAGATACTAGCTATGGACCCGAAGGTCTGAGGTAAACTACTCACAACTCATGGTGAGAGCGATGATGATGATGATGAAGGCCTCCGTGATGGATGCCCCTCCGGTGAAGCTTCGGAACAGGCTCCAAGATGGGATCTCCACGGGAACAGAAGCTACGGCGGTGGAATTAGGGTTTTCTCTCTGTGTATGGAGTTTCTGGGGTACGTGTATTTATATAGGAAGAAGGAGGGTACCGGGGGCCACTTGAGGGGGCCTCGAGGCAGGGGGCGCGCCCCCACCCTCGAGGGCCACCTCTCTGTCCCCTGACTTGGTCCTCAAGCTCCGCGTGCATGATTTTCTCCAAAAATATCTCTCGCGAAGGTTTCATTCCGTTTGGACTCCGTTTGATATTCCTTTTCTGCAAAACCCTGAAATAGGCAAAAAACAGCAATCTGGACTCGGCCTTTGGGGTAGTAGGTTAGTCCCAAAAATGATATAAAAGTGAATGATAAAGCCCATTAAACATCCAAGACTTCATAAACAATAGGATGGAACAATGAAAAATTATAGATACGTTGGAGACGTATCAGCCGTTAATAGGTCGTATTTGATGATGCTATGTAAATGGCCCAACGTATTAACGGGCCACAAACGGGCCGACTGTAACCACGGGCTGAATTTGGCCCACAAGCAAAAAATGGCAGTAACGGGCCGAAAGTAAACGAATGCTGGAAATGAGCCCAAGAATAAATGGGCCCTGAGAAGTCCGAAAGATAACATGGGCTGGAAACGGCCCAATGGAATAATGGGCCGTTAATGGGTATAAAGTGATACAGTGTTCATTACGGGCCAGTTTACCACGGGCCGTTAATGGGCCGAGTTTTACTAAGGGCCTAATATGGGCCAAAAGATGTCATGGGCCATACATGGGCCAGAAGTTAAAACGGGCTGGAATTATATTGGATGGCCCAGATGACGCTACTGGGCCTAATTCGGATAGGCCATAAACGGGCCCTGGGTTAGCGGGCTGTAAATGGGCTACACCCGAACATGCAGTTAACAGGCTTGCCATGGGCCGGCCCGCCGCCTTTTGACCAAGTCAAACGGGCCGACCTTTTCACAGGAATGGGCCTCTGTTGGGCCATGCCGCGTGTCGACGTATCATAGGCGCTTCGGGTCCAATGAGTAGATGACACTACTGGGCCTAATTCGGATAGGCCGTAAACGTGCCCTGGACTAGCGGGCTGTAAATGGGCTATATGCGAACATGCCGTTAACAGGCTTGCCGTGGGCCGGCCCGCCACCTTTTCACCAAGTCAAACAGGCCGGCCTTTTCACATGAATGGGCCTCTGTTGGGCCGTGCCACGTGTCGACGTATCATAGGCGCTTTGGGTCCAATGAATGGATGACATCTGTCCCAACGGTGAGCCGACACGTGTTTCCTTCAGCCAATTATGATTTTACACATGGAAAATCCCCATTGGTCGGGGCTATTAACAGGTTATCGGATCCAAAACCGGACCCGATAGCTTAACGGCGTTCCGTTATGGTGGATGCCACGTGTCGGTCGCCCTTGACAAAAGCACTTCTGTGACGCGCGATTTATCGTCATGGAAGTGGACACTTCCATGATGATAATTTTGGTAATGTCATGGAACACTTCTAGGACAACACAGGTATGACCATCTTGATTCTGTCATAAATTTGTCATGGATGTACATGCATGGCAAAAAACATGACCTACTGTGACAAACACGTATCATCACGGAAGTGTATTTTTTTGTAGTGATGGTGGATTATGTTCAATGGTTTCAACCCCAAGGACCCAATGAATCTCACTCCAAGGGAAGCCGTTTATGGCCAACTCAATGCAACCGCACACAACATGTTGCGCACTGCTGTGACCGAAGACTATAGGGACTCCATTGCTCTGCTTAAAACCGCAAAGGAAATTTGGGATTGTCTTGAGGAGGCTCTTGAAGGAGATGAAGCAATTCGAAGATCTCGATTGGCTTTGCTCAAGCAAGAAGTCAATCTCTTTGTGAGGAATGAGGGTGAGTCCGTGGAAGAGGTTTACCGAAGGTTGAAGTCCCTTGTGCTAAACTTGAGAACCTTTGGGTGCACTTGGGCAAATGATGACTTCATCAAGGACAAGTTCATAGATGCTATGGTTCTCACGGAACATACCATGGTCATGATGATACATCAACGTCTAGATTATCACAAGTTGACCGCGGCTCAAGTTGTTTCCACTTTCTCAACTCATGTTCTTTTGGAAACCAAGTCCAAGAAGACCTTTGCAATAGCTCAAGCAACCAAGACCTCTAATCTTGCTTTAAAGGCCAAGAAAGTAATAAGCCAACCCTCAAGGGATGAATAAGTGAGTGAAGATATAGGAGAGGAAGATATTGACACCTCGTGCCTGACAAATGATTTTACAGAAGACTTGGCCCTCTTAGTCAAGAAGTACCCCGGGACCATGGCAAACAAAGGGAAGAATCTTCAAGGAAGATCTTTTGGACGAAGGAAATGCTAAAATTGTGATAGCCCAAGACACTTTGTACATGATTGTCCGTATGAGAGACATGAAGACAAGTCCGAGAAGCTTGTGCTCAAGAAGAAGAAGTTCACCAAGTTTGCAAAGAGGAAGGATGACAAGGCTCTTGTTCATGAAGAATACATGTCCGGGGATGAAGATGACAGTGATGATGATCAAGTGGGCACGGTCGCCATTGCCATACATGCCACTACCTCCTCCTCCACCACCGGACTCTTCAATTCTCCAAACGAGGACAAGCCTTTCACGCATCGGTGCCTCATGGCCAAAGAGGTAAAAACAAAGTCCAAATCTAAGAAACCCGACATCTACACTCCCAATGTCTCATGTGAGATAGTGGAGGATGAGTGTGATGAGGGAGTGGATAATGATGAGGAATCCTTAATGGCTTTCATGAAAACTCTTCATGGTGAAGCTCGTGCTCGTTTTGGCGATCTCCTTAAGTCACTTGCCGAACACGATGACTTTATTGAGAACGTTGAAAACCTCCTTGTAGAGGAAAAAGAGAGAGTTGATATCCTCGAGCACGAACTTAATGAAGAGAGTGTCATGAGAGCATCTCTTGAGGAAGCCTTGCCGGCTCATCAAATTGACTTTATTAAAACCAATGATGCTTTGCAACTTGCTCTTAAGAACAAATATGCTCTTAATGTTAGAGTTGAAAAGCTTCTAGTTGATCACACGAGGCTTGTTGAGGAACATGAGCTCCTTGTGACTAGTTCCAAGGTTGTCAAAGGTGACCTCATTGCTCTCACCGAGTCTTATGCTCAACTAAAAGCTACAACCATTAAGGCTCTCACTTCAGTACCTCATATAGATTTAAATGATGATGCTTGTACGGCTAACTTTGTTCATGATTGCATCTCCCTCCAAGAGGAGAATAAGAAGTTGAAGGCCCAAATTGAGAAAGGGCTTGTGTCATGCATGCAAGGTGAGAAAAACCTAAACGACCTCTTAAGCAACCAAAAGGAGTGTGTTGCCAAGGAGGGAGTTGGGTTTGATCCCGCATCTAAGAATGGTAAGAAAAAGAAGAAGAAGACCAAGAAGAAAATCGGTCCGACTCCTTCCCCTCCCCAAAAGGTAGTGTTTGTGCAAGAAGGGCACAAGGAGAAGGAGAATTAAAAGGAGGGTGTTGGGAGTGGCAAGGTCATTAGGGACAATGCCATTCCCAAGAATTTTGCCGGCAAGAACAATCCATCTTATGTCCTCATGAGAGGAGATGATGGCTATACCTTTTGCAAAATTTGTTGGGACTAACTATGATAATTATGCTTGGACTATTTGGGTCCCCAAGACCCTTGTTGCTAACTCACCAGGACCCATTGCAAAATGGGTGCCTATAACCAAATCTTGATTCTTGTAGGACTATGTCTCCGGTGGAACTCAATGGGTGATCGATAGTGGATGCACAAATCATATGACCGGAGAAAGGGAGATGCTTATGGAGTTCGTTGATTCACTCAAGGCTTCTTCGAACATCTCTTTTGGTGACAATAGCAAGGGAAAGTGGATCAGAAGGTATATCACTATATGATCGGTTCCTTACTTTACCTTTGCGCATATAGGCCAGATATTTTGTTGAGTGTGTGTATGTGTGCAAGATTTCAATCCGCTCCTAAGGAGAGCCACTATTTGGCAGTGAAAAGAAGCCTTCGATATTTGGTTCATACCCCAAACTTGGGCCTTTGGTATCCCAAAGGATAATCATTTGAGTTAATGGGATACTCGATTCGGATTGGGCCGGAGACAAGGTTGACCGCAAGTCCACTTCCGGTTCATGTCAATTCCTAGGGAGATCGTTGGTAAGTTGGTCTTCAAAGAAGCAAAATTGTATATCTCTCTCTACGGCCGAAGCCTAGTACATTGCCGTCGAAAGTTGTTGTGCTCAATTGCTATGGACGAGGCAAACTTTGATGGATTATGGTGTCAAATGTGACAAAGTGCCTTTTTGGTGTGACAATGAAAGTGCAATCAAGATCGCCGAGAATCCGGTTCAACATAGCAAGACAAAGCATATTGAGATTCACCATCATTTCATTAGAGATCATGGCCAAGGGAAACATTGAGTTACTCCATGTCAACACCGAGAATCAACTAGCCGACATCTTCACCAAACCACTTGAAGAAGCAAGATTCCGCGAGTTAAGGCATGAGCTAAATATCGTGGATATAATTAACTTGGGATGAAATTCTTGCTCATACACACATACTCTTGTATTATCTTGCTTAGATGTAGGCACATGTCTAGGGGGAGCTAGCTCAACTCATGAGCTATCTTATCCTAGAAGTGCATAAATCAAACAAAATCTTTCCATTAGCCACTTTAGGTGGTACTTGTGCTTCAAAGATGAGTATTGGTCTTGGGCCCAAGGTTCATATCTTCGCGGTGCCATACCAAATATACTCAAACATGGTGGCTTCGGCCACTGCCCTTCCTTGAGGGTTGTGTCTGTGTTTGTTTCGTTTGTGTGGTGTGTTGTTTCTTGTCTTTTCTCTCTAGTTTTATTTGGTTGGTTTGTGTTTCTCATTTCTCTTCTGGTACAAGTGCTCCTCATATACCCTTCTCATAAGTGACATGACTTCCCTCGTGGCGTATTCAAAAATATAGACCAAGTGCTTTGCGAAGACAGGGTAAGAGTTTACACTCAGCCGGAACCTTAAAAAAGGCCCTCATGTCAAAATTCCTAAATACCCCGTGCCCACGGGCCTGTACCGTGCGGACGGAGCCCCCGTGCCCACGGGCTCGGTAGCGTGTGCACGGGGCTCTCTTAGCCCGTGCGCACGGGGTCTACGGTTTCTGGCCCTGAATAGGCGGGGCGTGGGGGGACTCAGGTTCATTCCCACCCATTCGCCCCCTCTGCTCCCTAGGAAGCCTCCAGCGCCGCCGTCGTTGCCTCCGCTCGTCGGAGCTCCTCCGGGCTTTGTCGGGCTCCTTTCTCCGTGGATCTTCTTCGTGATGGGTTCCTCCTCCGGTTGGTCCTGTCCCCTTGTTCTTCCTCCATGGATGCCTATCAAATTTTCTTTTTCTAGGGTTTCTTTGTTCCTTAGATTAGTTTGGCCCTCCTCTCTAGGTAGTGCTCAGGTGCATAGTTTCTCCGGGTTCCCTGCTGCACTCACTCCCAAATCCCGATCTGGAAGTGGCTGCCGCTGCGAGACCCCCGTGTCCACGGAGTGTTTGACCCCCGTGCGCACGGGGCCTCGTGTCCACGGTCGTGTACCGTGTGCACGGGAACCCCGTGCGCACGGGGTATCCAGGGGCTTTTCATCTGCATTTCTACCTATTCCTATGCCATCTATCTTGCACTTGTACTCATTTGTGTTTCGTGCTTTGTGTTGTTGGGTTCTCGTGTGTGTTTCAGACTCCGCTGACAAGAGGGCTGAGCTTCATCGCAAGCGCCAAAAAGGAGGATCCAAGGAATTTATAGTTGCTCGTCGCCAGCCGTCAGAAGGCTTGGGGTAGGGATCTGAGTCTGGGCAGGGCCATGTTCGCCGTGCTGCCTCCAAGCAGCCTATTGTTGAGGCCTCCCGCTGAGTCTGACGAAGAGTATGACTCGCAAGATGATGCTCACTATATCAACCCCAATGATGCTGGCGAGATGGAAGAAGAGGATGATCGTGTAGATGAGGATGAAGAGGAGGAAGAGGAGTCTAGTCCCGAGCAAGCCATTTCGGGCGGGCGTGACCTCCGAAATTTTGCCTTTTACCAAGTGGACCAAGCCAGAGCTTTGGGATGAGAGACAAAGGCTGTGTTTGTTTCAGCTTTTGGAGCAGTTTTAGGATTGAAAAAAGCTGAAGCTGAAACAAACAGGTTATTTAGAACAGCTGTGGAACCACAACCCAAAACTGTTTCGGGAGATTTTCAGTGTAACAGCCTAAAGCTGGTCTCGGTGTACTTTTGGGCCAAAACTGTTTCCCTAGCCCCTCTATCTTTGGCGTTTGGTCATAATTATGTCGTAAATGCCACCGTAGGCATGACATATCTCTACGTTCGCCCCCCTCCTCCTGAAACATAGCGTTTTCACCAGCTCACAGTCGTTTCCACAGCTGCGTTGCCAAACAGCTAACCTTCACTACAGCTGTTTCCTCAGCACAGCAGTTTTGCCAGCACAGCAAGTCCACAGCTGAAACTGCTGAAACCGAAGCTCAAACAAACACAGCCTGCCATCCTTATGAGGCTTCCACTGCTTTGGGTATGGATCCCCGTTTCAAGAACTAGTTTCAGCAGAGAGTCTATCATTAGCTTCTCATGACCAAGTCAAAGAAGTTTGCTCCTCACAAGCAAGTTAACACTGAAAGTCTGCGCGACAATGATCATCTATATCCCAGTGTGTTCTCAGCTCTTGGGAGATTGGGTTTCATTCCGTTTGTCACATTCAACCATCCCTATAATGAAGATCTGGTGATGCAATTCTTTGCAACTTTGTTTTTCTCAAATGACTCTGCTCGCACTCTCACTTGGATGTCCGGGACTCATCGGTGCTCCGCTCCTATGTCTAAGTTCTCTGAGATCATTCCTTATCCATTCTTTGATGAAGTGGTTGCATCCGATGAGTTTGGGAGAATTCGGGAAAGTGGGCAGTGCACTAAGGATGATATTTCTTTTGCATACAAGCAAGAGAAGTCATTTGTCACCGGGTGAATCAAAGATCTTTTGCCTCTCTATGACACCATGTGCCATATCTTGAGATATACACTCACTCCCAAGGCCGGTAATTCCCACAACATTCGAAGCTCCATGTTGGATATTTTTGTGTACCTACATCAGAAGAAGAGGGTGGATGTTCTGGATTTCATGTTCTATGAGCTTCGTCAGTGTGTTCAAGAGAACAAGTCATTGATTTATGCTCCATTCATTCAGGCTTTGATCAAGACCGTCCGCCCAGCCAAGTACATTGCCTCGTTCAAGACTTCTAATCCAGCGCAACCTCAACTGGACCCCAGCTGCTCCTGCTCCATATGTGCCTCTCAAGAAGGGGCGAAATCCTAGGCCTGAGGATGGTGCTACTTTCACTCTGGGCATGTCCTCAACTGCTCGGATACCTTGTGGTAAGGCCAAGTCCGTTGGTTCTGAGGCCGTTTTTGCCAAGGGAGAGAAGAAGTCCCTGTTCAAGACCTTGAGCAACATGTTCAAGATGTGCCAGTCTATCCAACGCCGTCAGATTAAGGAGATCAACCGGGAGAAGCTAGTAAGGCGTGATCAAAAGACAGCGAGGGCTGCAGTTGGTGAGGTGGTCAGCCCAGGGTCAAAGGACAAAGACAGTGATGCTATAGGTCGATCCTTTCCAATGGCAGGATGGCGCTTTGATGATGATGATGATGCCTCCAGTGCTCCTCCTCTTGTGTAGTGGGTCTCTTTGTTTCCATTTGTCTCCTTTTTGTTGTCTTGATGACAAAGGGGGAGAAGTGGTGGTGGGTGGTTTGTGTTCATGGCTGTGTTCTGAGATCTCAAGCGTCGTGTTTCTTGCTGTTGGTTGGTTTTAGCTGGCTTGAGATACTCTTATTTACTTCCTGCTTGTGTGGTTGTGAGAGCTACTCATTTATGCTTGTGAGACTCTAGCTTTATTATTGAACTTGTTGCTATGATCATATCTTGCTTCTTATGTGTCTCACAATATTTGCTCACCACACCATTTCCTGAGATCTAGGCACCGTTATAGGTTTATTATGTTGATCTCATGTCTTGACAATAATGATCTTAGGGGCACCTCCTATGTGTGTACTTGATGCATTCTCAAGTGTTCCTTTATCCGGGCACACATATAGGGGGAGCTACCATGATCATTATTTGTTCCATGGCTTTTATTTCTCTCTCTCTATGCCATGCTCTAACCACGTTGTCATCAATGCACCAAAAAGGGGGAGATTGAAAGTGCAAGTGGCACTTATACTATTTTGGTGTGATGACAATGTGGTTAGTTGAACTAATATTGGTTACTAAAGTTTATCTCAGGATATTGGTTCTCAGTGCTCCGTGATGGAGATGTGCGACCCCCCCCCCCAATTCAAAAAGGTCAAAGGCGTGGTTTTCCGGCGAATCAAAGGTTTGGTTTTTGGTTTGCTTCGAGTCGTAGGAAATACCGCACTGTTAAGAGGGGTTTGTGTGGATTAAATTTGTGTGGGGATGCCATTGCCGAACCTTATACACTTAGCCTACCCACTCCTACCACCTAAAGTCATAGTGTGTGTGCTTGTGGTATGCATGAAGTTTGTGACAGAAAGTTACTGGGTACCCCGTGCACACGGGGTCTTTGGACCCCCGTGCGCACGGGGTACTGCGTAAACTCTCTGAGTACCCCGTGCGCACGGGGTCTTTTTACCCCCGTGCGCGCGGGGTGGTGTGAAACTCACTGAGTACCCCGTGCGCACGGGGCTCACTTAGCCCGTGCACACGGGGTCGAACGGGAAGATTTCCCCATGATGACCCACAAGTATAGGGGATCTATCATATTCCTTTCAATAAGTAAGAGTGTCGAACCCAACGAGGAGCCGAAGGAAATGATAGGCAGTTTTCAGTAAGGTATTTTCTGCAAGCACTGAAATTATCGGTAACAAATAGTTTTGTGATAAGATAATTGGTAACAAGTGAATAATAGTAAAAGTAAACAAGGTGCAGCAAGATGGCCCGATCCTTTTTGTAGCAAAGGACAAGCCTAGACAAACTCTAATATGAAGGAAAGCGCTCCCGAGGACACATGTGAATTATCGTCAAGCTAGTTTTCACCACGTTCATATGATTCGCGTTCGTCACTTTGATAATTTGGTATGTGGGTGGACCGGTGCTTGGGTGCTGCCCTTACTTGGACAAGCATCCCACTTATGATTAACCTCTATTGCAAGCATCCGCAACTACAAAAGAAGTATTAAGGTAAACCTAACCATAGCATGAAACATATGGATCCAAATCAGCCCCTTACGAAGCAACACATAAACTAGGGTTTAAGCTTCTGTCACTCTAGCAACCCATCATCTACTTATTACTTCCCAATGCCTTCCTCTAGGCCCAAACAATGGTGAAGTGTCATGTAGTCGACGTTCACATAACACCACTAGAGGAAAGACAACATACATCTTCTCAAAATATCGAACGAATACCAAATTCACATGACTACTTATATCAAGACTTCTCCCATGTCCTCAGGAACAAACGCAACTACTCATAAAGCATATTCATGTTCATAATCAGAGGGGTATTAATATGCATAATAGATCTAAACATATGATCTTCCACCAAGTAAACCAACTAGCATCAACTACAAGGAGTAATCAACACTACTAGCAACCTACATGTACCAATCTGAGGTTTTGATACAAAGATTGGATACAAGAGATGAACTAGGGTTTGAGAGGAGATGGTGCTGGTGAAGATGTTGATGAAGATAACCCTCCCCAAGATGGGAGAGTTGTTGGTGATGACGGCGGTGACGATTTCCCCCTCCCGGAGGGAAGTATCCCCGGCAGAACAGGTCCGCCGGAGCCCTAGATTGGTTCCGCCAAGGTTCCGCCTCGAGACGGCGGCGCTTCGTCCCGAAAGCCTCCTTCTGATTTTTTTCCAGACCAAAACACCTCATATAGCAGAAGATGGGCATCGAGGGGTCACCAGGTGGCCCACGAGGCAGGGGGGCGCCCCCACCCTCGTGGACAGTGGGTGGCCCCCCTATCGTACCTCTTTCGCCAGATATTTTTTATATTTTCTGAAATGGAGTTCCGTTGAGTTTCAGGGCTTTTTGAGTTGTGCAGAATAGGTCTCCAATGTTTACTCCTTTTCCAGCCTATAATTCCAGCTGCCGGCATTCTCCCTCTTCATGTAAACCTTGTAAAATAAGAGAGAAAAGGCATAAGTATTGTGACATAATGTGTAGTAACAACCCATAGTGCAATAAATATCAACATAAAAGCATGATGCAAAATGGACGTATCAACTCCCCCAAGCTTAGACCTCTCTTGTCCTCAAGCAAAAGCCGATATCGAAAAATATGTCCACATGTTTAGAGATAGAGGTGTCGATAAAATAAAATACGAACATGAAGGCATCATGATCATTCTTATAACAACAACATATATATTGTCATATGATTCTTATGCTAAAGTAACAATCTATTCACAATGTCAAGTATGAATTAGAAACTTCATTGAAAACTAACAAACTATGATCTCGTTCATTGAAGCAATTGCAATTTATCGTAACATCAGAAAGAGTCAAAATAAGAGCTTTTCAGCAAGTCCACATACTCAACCATCATTTAGTCTTTCACAATTGCTCACACTCATGCAATACTTATGGGTATGGAGTTTTAATCGGACATAGAGAAAGATAGGGGCTTATAGTGTTGCCTCCCAACCTTATACTTCAAGGATAATGTCAACAATAATAGATCATGATAGCTTACATACAATTGGGTATATGTGTCACGATCCTTCCAACACAATGTGCTTGCCAAAGGATAAAATGTAAAAAGGAAAGGTGAAGATCACCATGACTCATTATAAGGTAAGAATAATAGATAGGACCTTCGCAGAGGGAAGCAGAGGTTGTCATGTGCTTTTATGGTTGGATGTACAAAATCTTAGCGCAAAAGAACGTCACTTTATATTGCCACTTGTGATATGAACCTTTATTATGAATCCCGTCACTTTTATTGCTTCCATATCACAAGATCGTATAAAGTTTATTTTCTCCACAATAATAGATCATACATATTTTAGAGAGTTGCAACAATGACAACTTACTTGAAGGATCTTACTCAATCCATAGGTAGGTATGGTGGACTCTCATGGCAAGACTGGGTTTAAGGATGAAGCACAAGTAGTGTAATGCCCAGTATGAGACTATACCTCCTATGTGTCGAGGCACGGCTTAAAGGCATAATCTCATACTAGAATGATCTCAAGTATGGTATCTTTGCACAACTCATGTAAAAGAGGGGATGAAAATGTAAAAGAGTAGTTGGCTTACACTCGCCACGTCACACAATGTAATACATTAACATACATCATCCAATAACATCAGAGTCCGACTACAAACGAAAACCAAACGAGAAAGATACCATAAACACAAGGTCCGATCGCTCCTAGTAGGAACCACTACTGATCGTTGAAAACGTCACATACATACGGCCACTCTCTTCATCGAGCTCCCAGTGAAGTTCTTGAACCATCTCCTGCATTGTTCTCAGCGGTACCTGCATCTGGTGTTGTAGTATCTGTGAGCCACGAGGACTCAGCAATCCCATAACCATGGGTATCAAGACTAACAAAGCTTTAAGGGTATGGAAAAGGGTAGTGGTGAGGTTGCAGCACCGGCTAAGCATAATATGGTGGCTAACTTACTAGTACAAGAATAAGATGAGCATCTACGCAAACGGTCACAAACTAGTAGTGATAGCTAAAGATCCTGAACTACCTACGAGTCAAACATAACCCCATCGTGTTCTCTTCTCAAAGTGAAAAGAGACAGTCACGGTTACTCACACAGTTGTGTGTTTTATCTCGGATCCTCTTTCAAGTTTTCTACAACCGGACATTAACAAATTCCAATCTGCCACATAACCGCGGGCACGGCTTTCGAAAGATCATAACTCTGCAGGGGTGTCCCAACTTAGCCCATCACAAGCTCTCACGATCAGCAGAGATAATAATAATATTACCCCTTATCTTAGGGAAGGCCCGATCAGACTCGGAATTCCCGGTGCACAAGACATTTCGACAATGGTAAAACAAGTCCAGCAAGACCTCCCGGCGTGCCGACAACCTGATAGTAGCCGCGCGTATCTCGTCTCATGCCACGTCCGGATGGGCGATGCTACAGGTAAAACCAGCCCTCGGGTTTCCCCAAGGTGGTCCTGCAGGCTCCCCGTTTGGGACCAACACCATCAGCACTGGCCCCCCTGATATGTAGAAAGAATCCTCGAGGGCGCGACCCCCTATGCAATTTAATTAATTAATTAAGTTATTAGTATGTTGCAAATTAAAACCAATGTTGGGCCTTGCTGGAGGAGTTTTATTCAAAGCCGAACTGTCAAGGGGTCCCCATATACCCAATCGTGTAAGGAACGCAAAAATCAAGGAACATAACGCCGGTTTATCGGCTCCTAAGGTGGCATGAGTGGAACAAAACACCAAGCAAAAGGCCAAGCCTTCCACCCATTGCCAAGTATATAGGTGTGTTAAGATATATAAGATATATTGTGATATTCCAACAACATCAAGTTCCAACATGGAGCAATCTTCATCTTCACATGCAACTAACAATGATATAAGAGGGGCTGAGCAAGCGGGTAACATAGCCAAACAATGGTTTGCTAGGAAGGTGTCAAAGGTTAGAGGTTTCATGGCAACAAGGAGAGGGGCTGACACTAATGATGGGTAGCGCGACATATAATGATAGCATCGAGACAACTAAGCATGGCAATGATAGTGAAGGTATCCAAGGTGATGGTCATCTAGCCTGGGATTCCGCAAGGAAGAAGAAGAAGTCCATGAAGTAGTCGAACAAATCCTCACAACTCCGGAGCGAAACCGAAGCTAACGAGAGAAGCATACCGGAAAGAAAGCAAACAACATGGTGAACACACATATCATAACCATGGCATGATGCACAAACAAGTATGATGCATGTACGGTTTAAATATGCATGGCATGGCAAAGTGCACAAACAATACTACAAGTTAAGTGGAGCTCAATATGCAACGAGTTGCATATTGACGAAACACCCCATTTTATTTATTTAGTTGACTCTCGTTTATCTACAAGACAAGATTAAATGTTTTTATTAAACATGGCAAGAGGTGAAGCATAAGTAAAACTACACTATCTAGGCATTTTAAATGAGGCCGGAAATAACAACAACAATTCCGGAAAAATCCCCATGACCAATTTAGCAATTATTAAAGCAACAACAATTTAACACTCAAAGGTTGCTTTCATGATGCAGATGACATGATCAAGTTTTATGCAATTTTTAGTAAAAGTTAACATGAACATGATAAGGAGTATTTGTGGCCACGACTGAAAGAAAAGAGGGTCGTGGCGGCGAAAACGGATACGGTGCCACGGCAACATTCCGATGATCCGACACTCGTCGAGATGCCGGTGCAAAAGCAAGGTAGCGTGAGCGTGTCATGCAAGAGATAGGTGGGGTGATCCCGGTCTCCGGGTTCCACGGGACGGCGACAAAAGAGGGGCACAACGGACACGGTGCAACAAGGGCTGCATCTCATACAACCACATTCGTTCACGGGCATCGTTTCAGAGGTATACCTTCGAAGCGTGCGTTTCGGGGCGGTTCGAGTCGTCGAGGGAAGTAGTCGTGTAGTTGTTCACGGGTCGTAGTCGTACACGGGGTCGTCGAGGGTAGTAGTGGTACACGGTTCGAGTTAGTTCGGGGCATCGGTAGCGGCACTTGACGTCCATGGGTCTCCGAGGTCGACGGTAGTGGATGTAGTCGTTCTCGTTTCATCTCGGAGAGGTACTTGACATCCAACGTCTTCGGGGCGACGGTAGTTGTATATTTCGGCGGTAGTCGAACCCGGCGACGGAAGCAGAACTTGGTGAATCCTCGTATTGGAAGTAGGTGTGCACGTCTTGACGGGTCCGAGGGCTCCAGGCGTCGTGGTACTCGCCGTAGGGGTACTTGGCGGTCTCGGTCTTGCTGATCTCAACGGTCCAAAACGAAGCAGCAACCAGGACGTCCATGGCGTCATCTTGGCCAGGGGAACGCGAAGGTTGCAGTTGGAGGGCTTGGGGAGGCGCTGGACTTGATTGGCGGGTGTGCTCCCACGTCCTTGGTCGCCGGCAGGTGCAGATGCGGAAGGAGGCGAGGCTTGGTCGGAGTTCCCGCGAGGTAGAGCCGCGAGGGGCGCAGGGCGACGGGATCTGGCCGTGTGGAGTGCGGCTTCTCGTCGGGGGAGCTGCAGCCGGCGGGGTGCGAGGCGCCCAGCGCGGAGGACGGAGGTCGCGGGCGCGCTCGGGGCCTCGGTCGCCGGCGCTTGGCGAGGAGGAATCAGGGAGGAGAGGCGCGGTGTCATGGCCGATGCAGAGCGCAGGGCGGAGCAGATGAGCTCGCGAGCGGAGGAAGGAGTGGCCCGCGACGGGCGGCGCGGTTATTTGGCGGTGGAGGGGCGCAACGGGCGACGAGGGGAAGAGGAGATCGAAGCAGAGGGAGAGAGAGGCTCGGGATCGAGCGAGCATGTGTGCGGCGGCGGAGAAAGGCGACGAGCAGGAGGAGCTGTGCAGAGGCTACGGCGGCTGGAGCAGAGGGACGACGGGGCCATGGAGGCGCTCGGCGGCGAGGCCAACGAGGAGCGAGAGGGAGTTGGGATCGAGGGAGAGGAGGCTGGGGATCGGGCTGCGGGAAGTGACGGCGCTGGGGAACGAGCGAGGGAGAGAGGAAGAGGTCGGGGTCGTGGGCTAGGGTTAGGCGGTGGAGGGGGCAGCTGGGCCTTGGGCCAGATGGAGCTGGTGGGGGCGGCTGGCCTTGGGCCTAGAGGTGCGGCCGGCCTGGCTGGGCTGCCGGCGGCGGTTGGGCCTGGGGCTCCAGAGGCCTCTCCCAGATCCTCTCTCTTCTCTCTTAAATAAAAAAAAACAGAAAAAGAGAAAGAAAAGAAAGGGAGGTTTGGGAAGGAATTTGCACAAGAGGTTATTTTTCTCGGGCTCATAAAAATGAGCGTAATCCAAGAAAAATAGAAGTGGCATGATCGAGATATAATTCAAACATATTTGAATTTACTTCAAATGGGTTTGAACTAAGACTTGATTTTTGAAGTGTCCAAAAATGTTGAGGTTTTTGGAGGAACCTCGATAAACGGGAAAATAATTATAGAGAAGGTTTTGACGGTAAAACTTGGAGTAAAAGAGGCATGGGAATATTTGCAAGTGTGTTGAGGTAAATCCCAAGAACGGAATATTTATCATAGCTCCCTAAATATTGAGAGGATATGTTATAAAGAGAAATCACCATGTGATTTTCCTCGGTTTAAATAGATCAAAAGATCCATGCAATTTATTTAGTTGAGAAGAAAAGATTAATGACATGATGGCATGATGACATGATGCAATGAAAAAATAAATAAAGCCAGCAAAAGATACACACGGCAAAACCCGGAACATCTGGAAGTCTTCTGGAGCGTTGGTCTTGGGGCGTCACAACTCTACCACACTAATAGAGGATCTCGACCCGAGATCCTGAAGATGGCACCGGATAGAAACGGAAAAGAAGAGGTAAAACAAAGTTTCTTCTTTGACAAACGAGTGAAACCACGAACCTTGAGAGGTTGAACAATCTTGAAAGAAATAATACAATGGAGATGAATGAAGTTGAAAACACTATGTTAGAAAAGATGAACAAGGAACATTGCGAGAACCTTGTAGGTTGAAAGACATGAAACAAGAGCTTATAAACCAAAAGAATATGCAACCGCAATGGTATAGCCAAAGAATAAGAATGACAGAATTTGGACAACACTCCGTCTGAAAATTGAAGGAATTACCATGAACTTGAGGAGATGGGATGATACTTGATGAAATCAACAACACACTGCCTCCAGAACATTGAACGAATGACACAAGGATTAAGAAAGATTTCATATAGCACTCGGTTGAAAAGAGAGGCAAAACTTGATAAGATGAGAGAAATTGAATGGAGAATACAACCCTCCGGATAAATAGATAAACAAGGAAAATAACATGATCTTGACAAAGCAAGATTATGGGACGAAGAGAGCAATATCACAATGCCTCCGGAATGAAAGAATAAAAGCTAGATTGTTAGGAAGAAATAAAGTAGAAGCAAATGATAACTTCTACCACCAATGAATTTAGAAAACATCCTTACGAAGAAGGGTTGAACGGAGTTGTTGAAAATAATCAACAACAAAAGAATAAGCTTGTTGTGGGCTTATGGAAAACATCTCAAAACTATAAGGTGACAACCGGCCACTCACGAAAACATTTAATTGGATTGAGATCAACAAGGAGACGAAAAACTTATTTCACCAGGAGGATAAATGAAGAACTTGGGTCATTTATGATCACCATAATTAGCAACAATCCTTAGGGAAAGCTTTTAGGTGAGACACAACCCAAGATAACTCCAACTAATAAAATTTAAGGGTTGAAAAGATCTCATGAACGAAGAATAAGATGGTTATAAATATCTCATTCTTGATAACTCGTGAATCATAAAACATGAAGGAAAAATTGTCAAGAATGACATAACACCATCTCAAAGATAAGGTAGAAAGAATTACACTTCAATTGCATGAAGAAGAATACTTGAGCTCCAACACAAATCTTGATGAAGACTTCGAGGATGAATTAAATCATGATCAACCACCATGAAGAACTCCGGTAATGAAAGCATGAGAAGTGAAAGATGAAAAGAATAAGATTCAAGGCCTGCGATGAATTAGATGGAGCTTTGAAATGATATAATTGAAATAACTTGGAGCTCCGGAAAACAAGATGAACAACTTAGAACCAAGGATATGATATGATGAACAAGCTCCGGAAAAAAGAGATTAATCACTTCGAGGAAATAAGAATAAGATTTATTGTATGCTTATCCTTCATCAAATTAAATTGATGACAAGCAACAGATTTGGCATACTACTTATTCTTGTTGCAAAGAATTAAAGAGAGATCTTGCACAAACTTGAGAGAGTATTCAACGAATCACCGGTAGGGTTTTGAAAGATTGAATGAATTAATACGATAACAAAGGAAGAGAAATCTTGAACGAACCACCGTAAGAATATGGAGACGAATGAAGAGACATCAACTAAGAATAGTGGGAGGGCGAAGTTGAAAACTGAGAACGAAGAATCTTCTGAAATGATGGCCTTCAGAGGATCACAATGGAAAGAATTCATGAAATGCTTCGGATGGTACAAAAGAATTCCTCACAATCGGAACAATATGAGGATTGCATGAAGCTAGAACCACGAATCTTCAAGAGAACGTGCCAAGATTTAAGAGAAACACTTCTCCGGTCTTCAAATGTTGAGAATGAAGACGAGAAATGCCATGAAGAATTTCGAGATACTTCGGACGAATGACAAGAGGAAGGTGGAGCTAATGATGAAAATAATTGAAAACAAACTTGGAGAAGGCATGTGACTGATGGAAATCATTCTTACGTCACACTTTGAAAGGAATTTCAGAATAACTCCAGAAAAATTAGAAGAGTCAGGTAAGATCCTGGAAAACGATCTGTGGGTTAGGGCCCACTCAAAAGAAATCACCGTTGAAAAAGATTGCTTAACAGATATTGCACCGGTTGAATTACATGGCTTGAATAAGATGACAATCCTCAAAATAGTTTGAACGGATTACGAATGGAAACACGAATCTTCTGAGATACCTTGTACACACCGGATATGAATAGGAGAGTTGAATAAATAAGAGATCCTTCGGATAATAAATTTCAACATGGGAAAACAAGTTAAACAAAAAGGAAGAGATATGATCATGACCGAAGCTTGAATTTATTCCACTGGAGAAGAATATTAGAATTAAGAATGATGAACTTGAAGCTCTTGAGCATCTTCACGATAAATCACTGGATAAGAACATTGAAGGAAATGAATGAAGAAACCTCACATGAATAAAATGGATACTTGATTAAGAATTCTGGCTCCATAAGGAAAAAGGGTGGGAGGGTGGGTTAAACAAAGACAACTTGGGATGAATGAAATAGACACCGTTGAGAAAAACCCAAGACTTGGTCTTGCACATATTATAAGGATCGGTTTAACTTGAAGAGAAGCACGCCGGTTGAAAAAGAATTTACATCACAATCTCGATGATCAAGAAGGACTAGCACTCACATAGAAATATGAGAACACTGATTAGAAAAGGTATGGAATCAACACTTGACTTCGAAGCAACTCGGATACCAGAATCAAAACAAAACAAAGGATAGATATGTTGCAACATAACCTTCACAATATCATTCGAACAGAGAATTGAACTAATGAATTCCATAGTTTAATGGTACAACAATCTTCTCGAGAAGCCACTTGGGAGAACAAAAGGTAAATAAAACAACAAGGAGCAGATAGAACAAATACAAGATAGAAGCTTCGTCCCACATGTTCGTGCTGAAAGCTCATGGAACGTGTTACAAAAAGGTTTTGCAATCCCCGGATCAGCATAGTCAAGGACCCTTTAAGATGCAACTCCCAATTGGAACAACGCCCATAAAACCTCTTCACTCGATGTTGAACCCCGAACTTCATACCATGCACTCGTTGGAAGAATGCCTACGAGCTACTAGAAGAACCCACTTATTAATTTCCGAAGGTTTCCGGTTATGCAATCGGGTGTTGGGGATACAGGAGAAGCACCGCGCACTCAACTCTAATCCTACATCCAGCTGTATCCATCCTTCAACACATAACCAGTCATTTTCGGAAACCGTTTACCTCGAACCTTCGAAACGCATCTGCTATACAAGCTGTGGCAATACTCCCGAACTATCCCACCAGTACTGGGTGACGTCGGGGTTATCTCACCACTAACCGCATAGAAGAGTTTTCGATGTCGGTCGTCTTAAGTATTCTAGAACCGCTGCTATACATTTGTGACGACAACACCTCGGAGCTCAACTCCCCGGGACACTGCCACAACCCCTAAATGACAGGAGGCATCAAGAACAATGTTCTCGTCACAAAGATATCAGAACAATCCAAACAATACTCGCGTGATCCTAAAAAAATATTTTAGTGAAATTTTGAGAGTAGAAGAGATAGAACATCGCCAGGTGTCCTCACCAGAGTGATAAAGGGATAAGGAGTAAAAAGAAATACTACTATCCGATATATATAGGACTCAAAACATTTTGTGTGTGTGTGCCTAGACTCAACCGTCAGCGGTTCGATCAATCAGGGGGCTCCTAGGTCGGAGAGGGCTCTGAATACCAACTTGTAATGCCTAGTATGAGACTATACCTCCTACGTGTCGAGGCACGGCTTAAAGGCATAATCTCATACTAGAATCATCTCAAGTATGGTATCTTTGCACAACTCATGTAAAAGAGGGGATGAAAATGTAAAAGAGTAGTTGGCTTACACTCGCCACGTCACACAATGTAATACATTAACATACATCATCCAATAACATCAGAGTCCGACTACGGAAGAAAACCAAATGAGAAAGATACCATAAACACAAGGTCCGATCGCCCTAGTAGGAACCACTACTAATCGTCGAAAACGTCACATACATACGGCCACTCTCTTCATCGAGCTCCCAGTGAAGTTCTTGAACCATCTCCCGCATTGTTCTCAGCGGTACCTGCATCTGGTGTTGTAGTATCTGTGAGCCACGAGGACTCAGCAATCCCATAACCATGGGTATCAAGACTAACAAAGCCTTAAGGGTATGGAAAAGGGTAGTGGTGAGGTTGCAGCACCGGCTAAGCATAATATGGTGGCTAACTTACTAGTACAAGAATAAGATGAGCATCTACGCAAACGGTCACAAACTAGTAGTGATAGCTAAAGATCCTGAACTACCTACGAGTCAAACATAACCCCACCGTGTTCTCTTCTCAAAGTGAAAAGAGACAGTCACAGTTAGTCACACAGTTGTGTGTTTTATCTCGGATCCTCTGTCAAGTTTTCTACAATCGGACATTAACAAATTCCAATCTGCCACATAACCGCGGGCACGGCTTTTGAAAGATCATAACCCTGCAGGGGTGTCCCAACTTAGCCCATCACAAGCTCTCACGATCAGCAGAGATAATAATAATATTACCCCTTATCTTAGGGAAGGCCCGATCAGACTCGGAATTCCCGGTGCACAAGACATTTCGACAATGGTAAAACAAGTCCAGCAAGACCTCCCGGCGTGCCGACACCCTGATAGTAGCCGCGCGTATCTCGTCTCAGGCCACGTCCGATGGGCGATGCTACAGGTAAAACCAGCCCTCGGGTTTCCCCAAGGTGGCCCTGCAGGCTCCCCGTTTGGGACCAACACCATCAGCACTGCCCCCCTGCTATGTAGAAAGAATCCTCGAGGGCGCGACCCCCTATGCAATTTAATTAATTAATTAAGTTATTATTATGTTGCAAATTAAAACCAATGTTGGGCCTTGCTGGAGGAGTTTTATTCAAAGCCGAACTGTCAAGGGGTCCCCATATACCCAACCGTGTAAGGAACGCAAAAATCAAGGAACATAACGCCGGTTTATCAGCTCCTAAGGTGGCATGAGTGGAACAAAACACCGAGCAAAAGGCCAAGCCTTCCACCCATTGCCAAGTATATAGGTGTGTTAAGATATATAAGATATATTGTGATATTCCAACAACATCAAGTTCCAACATGGAGCAATCTTCATCTTCACATGCAACTAACAACGATATAAGAGGGGCTGAGCAAGCGGGTAACATAGCCAAACAATGGTTTGCTAGGAAGGTGTCAAAGGTTAGAGGTTTCATGGCAACAAGGAGAGGGGCTGACAATAATGATGGGTAGCGCGACATATAACGATAGCATCGAGACAACTAAGCATGGCAATGATAGTGAAGGTATCCAAGGTGATGGTCATGTTGATTGGGATTCCGCAAGGAAGAAGAAGTCCATGAAGTAGTCGAACAAATCCTCACAACTCCGGAGCGAAACCGAAGCTAACGAGAGAAGCATACCGGAAAGAAAGCAAACAACATGGTGAACACACATATCATAACCATGGCATGATGCACAAACAAGTATGATGCATGTACGGTTTAAATATGCATGGCATGGCAAAGTGCACAAACAATACTACAAGTTAAGTGGAGCTCAATATGCAACGAGTTGCATATTGACGAAACACCCCATTTTATTTATTTAGTTGACTCTCGTTTATCTACAAGACAAGATTAAATGTTTTTATTAAACATGGCAAGAGGTGAAGCATAAGTAAAACTACACTATCTAGGCATTTTAAATGAGGCCAGAAATAACAACAACAATTCCGGAAAAATCCCCATGACCAATTTAGCAACTATTAAAGCAACGACAATTTAACACTCAAAGGTAGTTATCATGATGCGGATGACATGATCAAGTTTTATGCAATTTTTAGTAAAAGTTAACATGAACATGATAAGGAGTATTTGTCGCCACGACGGAAAGAAAAGAGGGCCGTGGCGGCGAAAACGAATACGGTGCCACGGCAACATTCCGATGATCCGACACTCGTCGAGATGCCAGTGCAAAAGCAAGTTAGCGTGAGTGTGTCATGCAAGAGATAGGTGGGGTGATCCCGGTCTCCGGGTTCCCACGGGTCGGCGACAAAAGAGGGGCACAACGGACACGGTGCAACAAGGGAGGCATCTCATACAACCACATTCGTTCACGAGCATCGTTTCGGCGGTATACCTTCGAAGCGTGCGTTTCGGGGCGGTTCGAGTCGTCGAGGGAAGTAGTCGTGTAGTTGTTCACGGGTCGTAGTCGTACACGGGGTCGTCGAGGGTAGTAGTGGTACACGGTTCGAGTTAGTTCGGGGCATCGGCAGCGGCACTTGACGTCCACGGGTCTCCGAGGTCGACGGTAGTGGATGTAGTCGTTCTCGTTTCATCTCGGAGAGGTACTTGACATCCAACGTCTTCGGGGTGACGGTAGTTGTACATTTCAGCAGTAGTCGAACCCGGCGACAAAAGCGGAACTTGGTGAATCCTCGTAGTGGAAGTAGGCGTGCATGTCTTGACGGGTCCGAGGGCTCCAGGCGTCGTGGAACTCGCCGTAGGGGTACTTGGCGGTCTCGGTCTTGCCGATCTCAACGGTCCAAAACGAAGCAGCAGCCAGGACGTCCATGGCGTCATCTTGGCCAGGGGAACGCGAAGGTTGCAGCTGGAGGGCTTGGGGAGGTGCTGGACTTGATTGGCGAGTGTGCTCCCATGTCCTTGGTCGCCGGCAGGTGCAGAGGCGGAAGGAGGCGAGGCTCGGTCGGAGTTCCCGCGAGACAGAGGCGCGAGGGGCGCAGGGCGACGGGATCCGGCCGTGTGGAGTGTGGCAGCTCGTCAGGGGAGCTACAGCCAGCGGGGTGCGAGACGCCCAGCGCGGAGGACGGAGGTCGCGGGCGCGCTTGGGGCCTCGGTCGCCGGCGCTTGGCGAGGAGGAGTCGGGGAGGAGAGGCGCGACGTCGCGGCCGATGCAGAGCACATGGCGGAGCAGATGAGCTCGCGAGCGGAGGAAGGAGTGGCCCACAACGAGCGGCGCGGTTCTGTGGTGGTGGAGGGGCACCACGTGCGACGAGGGGAAGAGGAGAACGAAGCGGAGGGAGATAGAGGCTCGAGATCGAGCGAGCGTGTGTGCGGCGGCGGCGAAGGGCGACGAGGAGCAGGAGCTGTGCAGAGGCGACGGCGGCTGGAGCAGAGGGACGGCGGGGCCGACAAGGAGCGAGAGGGAGTTGGGATCGAGGGAGAGGAGGCTGGGGATCGGGCTGCGGGAAGTGACGGCGCTGGGGAACGAGCGAGGGAGAGAGGAAGAGGTCGGGGTCGTTGGCTAGGGTTAGGCGGTGGAGGGGGCAGCTGGGCCTTGGGCCAGATGGAGCTGGTGGGGGCGGCTGGCCTTGGGCCTAGAGGTACGACCAACCTGTCTGGGCTGCCGGCGGCGGTTGGGCCTGGGGCTGCAGAGGCCTCTCCCAGATCCTCTATCTTCTCTCTTAAATAAAAAACAGAAAAAGAGAAAGAAAAGAAAGGGAGGTCTGGGAAGGAATATGCACAAGAGGTTATTTTTCTCGGGCTCATAAAAATGAGTGTAATCCAAGAAAAATAGAACTGGCATGATTGAGATATAATTCAAACATATTTGAATTTACTTTAAATGGGTTTGAACTAAGACTTGATTTTTGAAGTGTCCAAAAATGTTGAGGTTTTTGGAGGAACCTTGATAAACGGGAAAAGAATTATAGAGAAGGTTTTGACGGTGAAACTTGGAGTAAAAGAGGCATGGGAATATTTGCAAGTGTGTTGAGGTAAATCCCAAGAACGGAATATTTATCATAGCTCCCTAAATATTGAGAGGATATGTTATAAAGAGAAATCACCATGTGATTTTCCTCGGTTTAAATAGATCAAAAGATCTATGCAATTTATTTAGTTGAGAAGAAAAGATTAATGACATGATGGCATGATGACATGATGCAATGCAAAAATAAATAAAGCCAGCAAAAGAAACACACGGCAAAACCCGGAACATCTGGAAGTCTTCTGGAGAGTCGGTCTTGGGGCGTCACAAGTAGTATCTCTACTTGGTGCAAGAAGTTTTGGCTAGCATGAGGGGGAAAGGCAAGCTCAACATGTTGGATGATCCATGACAATATACTTTATTTTGGATATAAGAAGACATAACCCATTATGTTGTCTTCCTTGTCCAACATCAACTCTTTAGCATGCCATATTTTAATGAGTTCTCACAATCATAAAAGATTTCCAAGATAGTATATTTGTATGTTAAGACCTCTCTTTCTTTATTACTTCCTATTAATTGCAACAATGACCAAAACTCTGTTTGTCAACTCTAAACAGCTTTTATTCATCATACTCTTTATATGTGAAGTCATTACTTTCCATATGATCAATATGATCTCTTGGTACTTTTTATATTTTCTTGTCTCCTCTCATGATCATAGTGAGATAAACAAGCCCTTGACTCAAAACTAATCTTTATTATATATAACTCACGAACTCGACTACAAAGATAAGGATCATAAAGCAAAGCTCACGACTAGATCATACTAAACTTTATTTTACTAACTCAAGATATTACCAAAAGGATCGAACTAAGAAAAACGGTAAAGATAGGAGTGTGATGGTGATACGATACCGGGGCACCTCCCCCAAGCTTGGCAGTTGCTAAGGGGAGTGCCCATACCCATGTGATTATGTCTCTTTCTTCGGAGGTGGTGATGTGGGAGTTGTTGATGGCGCATGCTTGTCGTCCACCTTCCAAGGCATGGGCTCAGCATCGTAGAAGGATGATCGAGTCTCCGGGATCCTCAAATCTGCAGCCAAACTCATCTTCTTGAATCTATATTCATACTCACAGCTTTGGTTTTGCAGGTCATAGATCTGGGCTTGGAGGTGCTCGATTTTCTCGTGAATCTTGAATATGGCCTCCCCAATGGCCTTGGCGTTGAGTCCTCGTTCCACCATACCTTGGCACTTGATAACTTGCTGCTCCATGGCTTCGAGTCTTGTCTCCATGCTTCCGGTCCTTCTTGGTCCCTCAACATCGCGGATGTGCAGCACACCCTCACGCACCTCGATGGCCTGAGGGTGTTGCAGCACCTCCGCAAGGTAGGGGTCGAAGACCTTCTCGAAGAACTTATCCTTGGGGGTGCTTGAAGACGTCATGATGATCTAGATCTGTCAGATACATGGTTAGAAACAAAAGCAGAGGATATTCGTGTGGTGCGGTGGTCAAAACCTTTGGGAAAATATTTAATGAATTTTTACCAACCAAAAGAAGTAACGTGCAAGAAAACGGAGTCTGGGAGGCACACGAGGTGCCCACGAGGTAGGGGGCGTGCCCAGGGGGTATTGCGTGCCCTCCACCCTTGTGGACGCCTCGTGTCCTTCCCAGACTGCTTCTTATTTTTTTTTATTTTTCTAAATATTCCAAAACGGAGAAAAATTGCCATTAGAACTATTTAGGAGTCGATTTACTTACCGTACCACATGCCTCTTCCTTTTCGGAGTCTGAATCGTTCTGGAAAGTGTCCCTTATGTATTCCTCCAGGGTTACGGTTTCAATAACATTGGTTTCACCATTTATAGGATTACCTGAGATATAATGTTTGACTCTTTGACCGTTCACCACCTTCAGATTTGTGCCTTTGAAATTGTTGATTTTTATGGCACCGAAACGATAGACCTCCTCGATAACGTAAGGACCTTCCCATTTAGAGAGAAGTTTTCCTGCGAAAAATCTTAAACGAGAGTTGTATAGCAAGACATAATCACCTAAGTTAAACTCGCGCTTTTGTATCCTTTTGTCATGCCATCTTTTAACCTTTTCTTTAAATAGTTTGGCATTCTCGTAAGCCTGGGTTCTCCATTCGTCAATTGAGCTGATGTCAAATAACCTCTTCTCACCGGCAAGCTTGAAATCATAATTGAGCTCTTTAATAGCCCAATATGCCTTATGTTCTAGTTCAATAGGTAAGTGGCACGCTTTTCCATAGACCATTTTATACGGAGACATACCGATAGGATTTTTGTATGCAGTTCTATAGGCCCATAATGCATCATCAAGTTTCTTGGACCAATTCTATCAATACCTATTAACAGTCTTTTGCAAAATTAATTTCAGCTCTCTGTTACTTAGTTCCACTTGACCACTAGACTGCGGGTAGTATGGGGATGCAATTCTATGATTAACATCATACTTAGCAAGCATTTTACGAAAAGCACCATGAATAAAGTGTGAACCACTGATGACCCACAACCGTAAGGGATCTATTGCAGCGTTTTCGATAAGTAAGAGTGTCGAACCCAACGAGGAGCAGAAGGTATTGATAAGCGATTCTGAGCAAGGAATTACTGCAAGCACTGAAAGATAACTTTTTAGGGGTTTTCTTGATATAAGCAACAGGAAAGTAAAAGCAAGCAAAGTAAAAGGCACCGAGAGTAACAAGTGGCCCAATCCTTTCTGAGCAAAGGAGAGGCCTAGCAACTGAACTTATAAAGGCTAAAGCGTTCCTGAGGACACACGGGAGAGGTAGTCATGTGCTTTCGCCATATCCCGTATCGATACTATGTTATGTGTTGATAAGTGTTGAGTGGGTGGATCTATGCTAGTACACTCTCTAGACTAAGATGAGTGCACTCTTATGATTAAACACCTTGCAAGCATCCGCAAATACAAGATAGTATTTAAGGCAAAAGCCTAACCATAGCAATACGATCGATGATCCATCGTTCCCTTGTGCAAAAGCGTGCGAGCTGGGGTTCAGGTTTCTGTCACTCCGGCAACCCACCGTAAGCATTCTTTGTACACAATGTATTCCCCTAGGTCCTTAATAAGGCGAAGTGTTGAGTGTTCGACTCACACAACACCACTAGTAGAATGACAACGCAACTTAAGTATCAAACAACACATATTACTTCAACAGCATATGACTACTAACAACAAGACTTTTCCCATGTCCTCAAGAACTAAGGTAACTACTCACAAGACATAAAAGAGATCATGATCAGTGGAGATAAATGGATGATAAACAATCTGGACATAATGATATTTCTCCAACAAAACTCAATAGCATTCACCACAAGGTAGTAATCAACACCGATGGAGTAGAGAGGATAGATAGTACGGGTTACAACACAAGTTGCAATTGTGAGATGAGATTTGGATGAAGATGGAGATGGTGCTGATGTTGGGGATGATGTTGATGATGATCTCGATGATGCCCGTGACGATGGTGATGACGATGGCGATGATCTCCCCTTCCGGGAGGTGATCTCCCCGGCGAAATCTGCCCGCCGGAGATGGCTTTTTCTTCTCTGTAGGTTTCCGCCACGGAGCGGCGGCGGAACTCCGTCAAAACTCTCCTTTTTAGGGTTTTCGGATAACGGGGAGTATATAGGCAAAAGGGGGCAGCCGGAGGTGGGCCAGGGGTTCCAGGCGCCCCCCCGGCGCGGCCAGGGGGGGGGGGGGGGCGCCCCCAGGGCGCCTGGACACCCTGTGGCCCCCCTCTGGTTGCCCTTTTGCGTGCCTTCGTGATCCGTCTGGAAAATACCCTCCGTCGATTTTCAGGTAATTTGGAGGTATTCTTCTTCAGCAACTCAGCGTCCACTTTGTACAGCTGAATCCTGCGTCTGCTGCTTCGGCACCGGAAAGTTGCAAACTGTGTAAAATAGGCCAAAACAACATAAGAACATCATCGTAACGTGAAATATATCAATGAATAAGGATAAATTACGATATAAAATAGTGATGCATTTTGGACGTATCAACCACCATCAGTCATTAAGTATCTAGGGACTCCAAATCTCGGAAAAATAACTTCTTTAAGCATCTTAATAGAGGTGTTGTGATCAGCACTACTAGTTTGAATAGCTTCTACCCACTTAGTAACATAATCAACAACAACTAAAATATGTGTATACCCATTAGAGGAAGGAAACGGCCCCATATAATCAAAGCCCCAGACATCAAATGGTTCAATAACAAGTGAATAATTCATAGGCATTTCTTGACGTCTATTGATACTACCAATTCTTTGGCATTCATCACAAGATAAGATAAACTTAAGGGCATCCATGAAGAGAGTGGGCCAATAAAAACCAGATTGCAGTACCTTATGTGCAGTTCTATCTCCAGCATGGTGTCCTCCATAAGCTTCAGAGTGACACTTGCGTAGGATCTGTTCCTGTTCATGCTCAGGTACACAATGTCTAATGATACCATCTACTCCTTCTTTATACAGGTGTGGGTCATCCCAGAAGTAATGTCTTAAATCATAGAAGAACTTTTTCTTTTGCTGGTATGTGAAACTAGGTGGTATAAACTTAGCAACAATGTAATTAGCATAATCAGCATACCATGGAGCAGTACGAGAAACATTTATGACCGCTAATTGTTCATCAGGAAAGCTATTGTGAATAGGTAGTGGGTCATCAAGAATATTCTCTTAGCTAGACAAGTTGTCTGCAACGGGGTTCTCAGCTCCCTTTCAATTAGTAATATGCAAATCAAATTCTTGTAGCAGGAGAACCCATCTAATAAGTATAGGTTTAGCATCTTTCTGTTCCATAAGGTATTTGATAGTAGCATGATCAGTGTGAATAGTTACTTTAGAATCAACAATATAAGGTCTAAACTTATCACAAGAAAATACGACTACTAAAAATTCTTTCTCAATAGTAGCATACTTTCTCTGAGCACTGTCTAGAGTTTTACTAGCATATTGGATAACATTGAACTTCTTAACAACTCTTTGTCCTAGAACATCACCTACAACATAATCACTAGCATCGCACATAATTTCAAAGGGTAAATTCCAGTCAGGAGGCTGGACAATAGGTGCAGAGATCAGTGCTTTCTTAAGTATTTCAAATGCTTCTACACAATCATCATCAAAGACAAAAGGAACATCTTTTTGTAAAAGGTTAGTCAGAGGCCTAGAGATTTTGGAGAAGTCCTTAATGAACCTCCTGTAAAACCCGGCATGACCAAGGAAACTTCTTATACCTTTGAGGTCCTTGGGACATGACATCTTTTCAATAGCATCAACTTTAGCTTTATCAACTTCAATACCTCATTCGGAAATTTTATGCCCCAAGACAATACCTTCATTAACCATAAAGGGGCACTTTTCCCAATTCAAGACAAGATTAGTTTCTTCACGTCTCTGCAAAACTCGATCAAGGTTGCTCAAGCAATCATCAACAGAAGTTCCATAAAAATCATCCATGAAAACCTCAACAATCTTTTCACAAAAATCAGTGAATATAGCCATCATGCATCTTTGAAAGGTAGCAGGTGCATTACATAAACGAAAAGGCATATGTCTAAGCAAAGGTACCGAAGGGACAAGTAAAAGTGGTCTTTTCTTGATCCTCTTTTGAC
The DNA here is from genome assembly GCA_902687465.1 of Secale cereale. Classification (NCBI taxonomy): domain Eukaryota; kingdom Viridiplantae; phylum Streptophyta; class Magnoliopsida; order Poales; family Poaceae; genus Secale; species Secale cereale. The sequence continues at coordinate 549,481,437 of LR738713.1, read as the reverse complement.
ACAGGTATTTGAGAGACACCAGAATATCTATCTAGAAAGCAAAAGTGAGTATGTTTGGATAACCTTTCTAGCATTTGAACAATAAAAGGTAAATGATAATGATCTTTCTTAGTAGCTTTATTTAATTTGCAAAAATCAATTACCATCCTATAACCTGTAACAATTCTTTGCGGGATCAATTCATCTTTATCATTAGGAACAACAGTAATACCTCCCTTCTTAGGGACACTATGGACATGACACACCCACTGACTATCATCAACTGGATAAATTATACCTGCCTCTAGAAGCTTCAATATTTCTTTTCTTACCACTTCTTTCATCCTAGGATTTAACCGTCGTTGATGATCAATAACCGGTTTAGCATCATTTTCCAATTTTATCTTGTGTTGGCATAGAGTGGGACTAATGCCCTTAAGATCATCAAGAGTATATCCAATAGCAGCACAGTGCTTCTTCAGAGTTTTCAATAATTTCTCTTCTTCCTGCTCTGAAAGGTTAGCACTAATAATATCAGGATAAATCTTCTTTTCATCAAGATAAACATACTTAAGAGTATCAGGTAATGGTTTGAGTTCAAACACAGGATCACCCTTGGGTGGAGGAGGATCCCCTGGAATTTCAACAGGCAAGTTGTGTTTCAATAAGGGTCCCTATTTAAATAATATTTCATCTATTTCCCTTCTCTCATTCATATACATATCATTTTCATGGTCTACCAGATATTGTTCTAAGGGATCATTAGGAGGTACAACAATAGAAGCAAGACCAATAATTTCATCCTTACTAGGCAATTCTTTATCATGGGGTTGTCTACGAAATTTAGCAAAGTTAAAATCATGAGACATATCCCCTAATCCAACAGTAACAATATCCTTTTCGTAGTCTATCTTAGCATTAACAGTGTTCAAGAAGGGTCTACCAAATAAAATGGGGCAAAAATCATCTTGTGGGGAACCAAGAACAAAAAAATCAGCAGGGTATTTAACTTTCCCACACAAGACTTTGACATCTCTAACAATCCCCATTGGTGAAATAGTGTCTCTATTGGCAAGCTTAATAGTAACATCAATACCCTCTAGCTCAGTAGGTGTAATATCATGCATAATTTCCTCATATAAGGAAATGGGTATTACACTCGCACTAGCACCTACGTCACATAAACCATGATAGCAATGATCTCCTATTTTAATGGAAATGACAGGCATGCCTACAACAGGTCTATGTTTATTCCTAGTATCAGGTTTGGCTATTCTAGCAGCTTCCTCATGGAGGTAAATAACATGCCCATCTATATTATCGACCAAGAGATCCTTAACCATAGCAACACTAGGTTCAACTTTAATTTGCTTAGAGGGGGTAGGTTTTCTAGTATTACTCTTACGAACCACAGTTGAAGCTTTAGCATGATCCTTTATTCTAACAGGGAAGGGTGGTTTCTCAATAGAAGAAGTAGGAACAATAGGATCAACATTATAAGTGATAGTCTTTTCTTCAACTTTAACAGGTTCAACTACTTTTACTTCAATGGGAGGATGGTATTTAAACTACTTCTCCTTACGGAGATCAACATGAGTAGCAAATGATTCACAGAAAGAATCTACTATCTCAGAGTCAAGTCCATATTTAGTGCTAAATTCACGGAAAACATCGGTATCCATAAAAGATTTAACACAATCAAACTTAGGTGTTATACTTGACTCCTTACCTTCGTCGAGATCACAATCTTCAGAGTTGCGTTTAATTCTTTCCAATAAATCCCATTTGAATTCAATAGTCTTCATCATAAAAGAACCGGTACAAGAGGTATCGAGCATGGAGCGATTATTGAAAGAAAGCCGAGCATAAAATTTTTGAATGATCATTTCTCTTGAGAGCTCATGATTGGGGAATGAATATAACATTGACTTAAGCCTCCTCCAAGCTTGAGCGATACTTTCTCCTTCGCGAGGACAAAAATTATATATATAATTACGATCACGATGAACCTGATGCATAAGGTAGAACTTCTGATGAAATTCCAACTTCAATCGATTGTAGTTCGACGATCCAATATCATCGCATAGCCTAAACCATGTCAATGCCTCTCCCTTCAATGATAAAGGGAATACCTTCCTCTTGATCACATCCTCGGGCATACCTGCAAGCTTAAATAATCCACAAACTTCATCCACATAGAGTAGGTGCAAATCGGGATGCAGTGTTCCATCTCCTGTGAAGGGATTAGCTAGCAGTTTCTCTATCATATCCGAAGGAATTTCAAAGCAAACATTTTTAGTAGGTTCAGTAGGTTGAGGAGCAACTCTTTGCTCTACTGGTCAGGGTGAAGATACCCTGAACAAGCCCCTCAAAGGATTAAGTTCCATAGTGATAAGTGACAGTAAATTTCAGCACACTATATAAATTTTTCCTTACCAAATTCCACTTACCCAAGGCGCTTCACTCTCGGCAACGGCGCCAGAAAAGAGTCTTGATGACCCACAAGTGTAGGGGATCATTCATAGTCCTTTCGATAAGTAGGAGTGTCGAACCCAACGAGGATCAGAAGGAAATGATAGGCAGTTTTCAGTAAGGTATTTTCTGCAAGCATGGAAATTATCGGTAACAGATAGTTTTGTGATAAGATAATTGGTAACAAGTGAATAATTGTAAAAGTAAATAAGGTGCAGCAAGATGGCCCAATCCTTTTTTAGCAAAGTACAAGCCTGGACAAACTCTTATATGGAGGAAAGCACTCCCGAGGACACATGGGAATTATCGTCAAGCTAGTTTTCATCACGTTGATATGATTCGCGTTCGTTACTTTGATAATTTGGTATGTGGTGGACCGGTGCTTGGGTGCTTCCCTTACTTGGACAAGCATCCCACTTATGATTAACCTCTATTGCAAGCATCCGCAACTACAAAAGAAGTATTAAGGTAAACCTAACCATAGCATGAAACATATGGATCCAAATCAGCCCCTTACGAAGCAACGCATAAACTAGGGTTTAAGCTTCTGTCACTCTAGCAACCCATCATCTACTTATTACTCCCTCCGTCCGGAAATACTTGTCATCAAAATGAATAAAAGGGGATGTATCTAGATGTATTTTAGTTCTAGATGCATCCTTTTTTGTCCATTTTGATGACAAGTATTTTCGGACGGAGGGAGTACTTCCCAATACCTTCCTCTAGGCCCAAACAATGGTGAAGTATCATGTAGTCGACATTCACATAACACCACTAGAGGAAAGACAACATACATCTTATCAAAATATCGAACGAATACCAAATTCACATGACTACTTATAGCAAGACTTCTACCATGTCCTCAAGAACAAACGTAACTACTCACAAAGCATATTCATGTTCATAATCAGAGGGGTATTAATATGCATAATAGATCTGAACATATGATCTTCCACCAAGTAAACCAACTAGCATCAACTACAAGGAGTAATGAACACTACTAGCAACCTACAGGTACCAATATGAGGTTTTGATACAAAGATTGGATACAAGAGATGAACTAGGGTTTGAGAGGAGATGGTGATGGTGAAGATGTTGATGAAGATAACCCTCCCCAAGATGGGAGAGTTGTTGGTGATGACGACGGTGACGATTTCCCCCTCCTGGAGGGAAGTATCCTCGGCAGAACAGGTCCGCTGGAGCCCTAGATTGGTTCCTCCAAGGTTCCGCCTCGAGACGGCGGCGCTTCGTCCCGAAAGCCTCCATCTGATTTTTTCCAAGTCAAAACACCTCATATAGCAGAAGATGGGCATCGAGGGGTCACCAAGTGGCCCACGAGGCAGGTGGTGCGCCCAGGGGGGGGGGGGGGGGGGGCGCCCCCACCCTCGTGGATAGTGGGTGACCCCCTCTTTCGCCAGATATTTCTTTATATTTTCTGAAATGGAGTTTCGTGGAATTTCAGGGCTTTTTGAGTTGTTTTTGAGTTGTGCAGAATAGGTCTCCAATGTTTGCTCCTTTTCCAGCCTAGAATTCCAGCTGCCGGCATTGTCCCTCTTCATGTAAACCTTGTAAAATAAGAGATAAAAGGCATAAGTATTGTGACATAATGTGTAGTAACAACCCATAGTGCAATAAATATCAACATAAAAGCATGATGCAAAATGGACGTGTCACCCCACCCAGCCAAGAACACTATATAAAGCCTCTTATTCCACCTCCAACCCGCAACCCTAATGTCTTGTTGAGATCCACCATTGCTACACCTCATTTTGCTCAATACTCTCAATCCCTCCACCCAAACTTGTTGAAACTTTGGGGATTGGGAGAGCAAGACCCGATCTACATCTTGACCAAACCAAATCGTGTTCCCCGTAACTTTTCTTCCCCATTGACTTCTTACTCTTGGAGCTTGGGCTCCTAGGAGGTTAGAGGTTCCTACGGAAGCTTGCTTGCTTGTGGTGTGCTCCGGAGAAGTTTGTAAAGGTGTGGTGGTCGCCTTCAAGACCAACCCTGAGTGATTGGAGGCTCATCCGTTGGGGGTGACTCGAAGGAGATTACGGTGAGCCTTCGGTGGCGTTCCGCAAGCTTTGGCCCCGGCACCGCTCCAAACGGAGAGTAGCTCTTCCCCAAGGAAGAGTGAACTTCTGGTTAAAATCTGCGTCCTCGTCTCACTTGTGGGTAATCCTTTCCCGCACTTTACTTTGCTTTCTCTACTTGTTGGCTTGCTACTTAGTTTGTTGCCTAGCTTCTTACGTAAAGCTTGCTTGCCATATAAGTTGCATTCACCTAGTTGCATATCTAGTGAACCCTTTTTATCTGCTAAGCCTTAAAATTGGCAAGAAAGTTTAAATTAAGTAGTCTCCTATTCACCCCCCTCTAGTCGACCGTATCGATCCTTTTAGCGGGATTAGCAACTGGCTTGCTATTCTTCTTGAAGTTCCCCTTCTTTCCCTTGCCGTTTTTCTTGAAACTAGTGGTCTTGTTAACCATCAAAACTTGATGCTCCTTTTTGATTTCTACCTCCACAACTTTGAGCATAGCGAAGAGCTCGAGAATTGTCTTCTGCATCCCTTGCATATTATAGTTCATCACGAAGCCCTTGTAGCTTGGTGGCAGTGACTGAAGAACTCTATCAATAACACTATCTTCATAAACTTTGCAACCAAGTTGAGTCATGTGATTGTAGTACCCATCATCATCTTGTGCTTTTGATCTCCATCTCCAAAGCATCATCATGATCTCCATCGACACCGGCTTGACACCATGATCTTCATCGTAGTGTCGTGGTCGTCTCGCCAACTATGGCAACTACTACTATCGCTAACTTATAGGGATAAAGTAAAGCAATTACATGGCCTTCACAATTCATACAATAAATAGAAAACCATAAGGCTCCTGTCGGTTGCCGATAATTTACAAAACATGATCATCTCATACAATAACATATAACTCATCACGTCTTGACCATATCACATCACAACATGCCCTACAAAAACAAGTTAGACATCTTCTACTTTGTCGTTGCAAGTTTTACGTGGCTGCTACGGGCTTAGCAAGAACCGTTCTTACCTACGCATACAAAACCACAACGATTTTTCGTCAAGTGCGTTGTTTTAACCTTCACAAGGACCAGGCGTAGCCACACTTGATTCAACTAAAGTGAGTGAGACAGACACCCGCCGGTCACCTTTAAGCAACGAGTGCTCGTTACGGTGAAACCAGACTCGTGTAACCGTACGCGTAATGTCGGTCCGTGCCGCTTCATCTCACAATACCGCCGAATCAAAGTATGACATATTGGTAAGCAGTATGACTATTATCGACCACAACTCATTGTGTTCTACTCGTGCATATCATCTACGCATATACCTGGCTCTGATACCACTGTTGGGGAACGTAGCATTTCAAAATTTTTTTTTACCTACAATCACGCAAGATCTATCTAGGAGAAGCATAGCAACGAGCGGGAGAGTGTGTCCACGTACCCTCGTAGACCGAAAGCATAAGCGTTTAGTAATGTGGTTGATGTAGTCGAACATCTTCGCGATCCAACCGATCAAGCACCAAACGCATGACACCTCCGCGATCTGCACACGTTTAGCTCGATGACGTCCCTCGAACTCTTGATCCAGTTGAGGTTGAGGGAGAGTTTCGTCAGCATGACGGCGTGGTGATGGTGTTGATGAAGTTACCGACGCAGGGCTTCGCTTAAGCACCGCAACAATATGACCGAGGTGTGTAACAGTGGAGGGGGCACCGCACACAGCTAAGAAATCAACTTGTGTCTCTATGGGGTGCCCCCTGGCCATGTATATAAAGGAGGGGAGGAGGAGAGGGTCGGCCCTCATAGGGCGCGCCCAAGGGAGGAGTCCTACTCCCACTAGGAGTAGGTTTCCCTCTTTCCTAGTGGGAGTAGGAGAATAAGGAAGAGGGAGAAGGAAAGGGGGGCCGACCCCAACCCCAATTCGGATTGGGCTAGGGGGGCGCGCCCTCCACTTGGCCGCCTCCTCCTCTATTCCACTAAGGCCCAATAAGGCCCATTGACTCCCCGGGGGGGGGGGGGCGTTCTGGTAACCTCCGAGTACTCCGGAAAATGCCCGAACTGATCTGAAACCATTCCGGTGTCCAAACATAGCCTTCCAATATACCGATCTTTATGTCTCGACCATTTCAAGACTCCTCATCATGTCCGTGATCACATCCGGGACTCCAAACTACCTTCGGTACATCAAAACACATAAACTCATAATACCAATTGTCATCGAACGTTAAGCGTGCGGACCCTACAGGTTCGAGAACTATGTGGACATGATCAAAACTCATCTCCGATCAATAACCAATAGCGGAACATGGATGTTCATATTGGCTCCTACATATTTTGCGAAGATCTTTATCGGTCAAACCGCATAACAACATACGTTGTTCCCTTTGTCATCGGTATGTTACTTGCCCGAGATTCGATCGTCGGTATCATCATACCTAGTTCAATATCGTCACCGGCAAGTCTCTTTACTCGTTCTATAATACATCATCTCGTGACTAACTCATTAGTCGTTTGCTTGCAAGGCTTATTATGATGTGTATTACCGAGAGGGCTAAGAGATACCTCTCCGACACTCGGAGTGACAAATCGTATTCTCGATCTATGCCAACACCACAAACACCTTCGGAGACACCTATAGATCATCTTTATAATCACCCAGTTACTTTGTGATGTTTGATAGCACACATGGTGTTCCACCGGTATTCAGGAGTTGCATAATCTCATAGTCATAGGAACATGTATAAGTCATGAAGAAAGCAATATCAGTAAAACTAAACGATCATAGTGCTAAGCTAATGGATGGGTCTTGTCCATCACATCATTCTCCTAATGATGTGATCCCGTTGATCAAATGACAACTCATGTCTATGGTTGGGAAACATAAGCATCTTTGACTAACGAGCTAGTCTAGTAGAGGCATGCTAGGGACACTCTGTTTTGTCTATGTATTCACACATGTATCAAGTTTCCGGTTAATACAATTCTAGCATGAATAAAAGATATTTATCATGATATATAAGGAAATATAAATAACAACTTTATTATTACCTGTAGGGCATATTTCCTTCAGATTGAACACATGTCTTCTCATTCGGATTTGGCGATGAAATTGATGTGGCCTAAAGAGTGCACCATCCTTTCTCCGTGTTGCGGTCCAAGGCCGGATCATGGTCGGGGATTGATCCCCTATACCGAGGCTGCTTCCTAGTAATGTGTTCATGTACAACCAATGCAGCAACCAGCTCTTCATCATCCAATGAGGAAATGCAGTTGTGAAAGAAAAACTATCGGTTGTACCTTGTGAGCAATTCGTCGAACGCCTTGCGATCGTGCTGGGGAAGTGGCCGGATAGTGCGCCCCCTGCTCCCCTGATTACCCACAAGTGTAGGGGATCTATCGTAGTCCTTTCGATAAGTAAGAGTGTCAAACCCAATGAGGAAATGATAGGCAGTTCTCAGTAATGTGTTTTCTGCAAGCACTAAAATTATCGATAACAGATAGTTTTGTGATAAGATAATTGGTAACAAGTAATAAATAGAAAAGTAAATAAGGTGCAGCAGGATGGCCCAATCCTTTTTGTAGCAAAGGAGAAGCCTAGACAAACTTTTATATGAAGGAAAGCGCTCCCGAGGACACATGGGAATTATCGTCAAGCTAGTTTTCATCACGTTCATATGATTCACGTTCGTTACTTTGATAATTTGGTATGTGGGTGGACCGGTGCTTGGGTGCTGCCCTTACTTGGACAAGCATCCCACTTATGATTAACCTCTATTGCAAGCATCCGCAACTACAAAAGAAGTATTAAGGTAAACCTAACCATAACATGAAACATATGGATCCAAATCAGCCCCTTACGAAGCAACGCATAAACTAGGGTTTAAGCTTCTGTCACTCTAGCAACCCATCATCTACTTATTACTTCCCAACGCCTTCCTCTAGGCCCTAAAAATGGTGAAGTGTCATGTAGTCGATGTTCACATGACACCACTAGAGGAAAAGACAACATACATCTTATCAAAATATCGAACGAATACCAAATTCACATGACTACTTATAGCAAGACTTCTCCCATGTCCTCACGAACAAACATAACTACTCACAAAGCATATTCATGTTCATAATCAGAGGGGTATTTGTCGGTGTCAAAACCGGTGGATCTCGGGTAGTGGGTCCCGAACTGTGCGTCTAAGGTCGATGGTTATAGGAGACTAGGGACATGATGTTTACCCAGGTTCGGGCCCTCTCTATGCACTACAAAAAAAGACACATCTGTGACATTTTGGGACAAAGGGAAAAAAATTATGTCATACTTATGACACTTCTATGACAATAATTGTGAAAAAACCCGATATCATCATAGATGTGGTGGGGTCCTACTTCTATGACAAAAAATCATGACAGGAAATGGGCTTTTCGTCCTGGGCGGGCCGGAGACGCAGCTGCATGTCATTCTTTGGGCCGTCCATGACGGAAAAAACCGTGGTAGAAGCGAAAGCCAGGAAAATATAGGGGTGTTCCCGGTTATGGTGGGTGGTCGGGGCCGAGCGGTGCGCATTTATATCGTACACGCACGTGCGTGGGTGCGAGGCGTTGGGCTCTAATTGAACCCGAGCGAGGTGTTGGGCTCTAACTGAACCCGAGCGATTGCACTACAGGCTACGTGTTACTGAACCCGAGCGATCGATCGATGGCTGTTAACTGAACCCGATCAAGCGATCCTTCGCTACTGCTGCTAACTGAAGCCGATCGATGCTGCCTCTGGATGAACAGTGAGCGTTGCTGGGGGGGGGGGT
>LR738713.1:549456108-549469421 GCA_902687465.1 Secale cereale | reverse complement strand
CTCCCCATCCTTGTCCCCGTCGTCGCCGCGCCCGTCGCCGTCCCCGTCGCCGCCCCCCGTCGCTTCTTGCCTCGCCGGTGAGCACACACACACACGCACACACATACATTTTTTTTATTTTTTAGTTATAGAAATAGTTATAAAAAAGTTAGAATTGTTAGAAATTTTTCTGTTTTTTAGGTATAGAAATAGTTATAAAAAAGTTAGAAATTTTTCTTTTTTTTAGTTCTAGAAATATTAGAAATGTTATACAAATGTTAGTTATATATATAGAAATGTTATAGTTTTTTTTCTTTCTGTTTTTTAGTTATAGAAATATTAGAAATGTTATAGAAATGTTAGTTATATAGCATTGTTAGAAATGTTAGTTATATAGAAATGTTAGAAATTTTAGTTATCAAAATCCAATCATTAAAAAAATGTTACTTTTTGCGGGCATATAGCTAGTATTGGTTCTCGACGATGCCCGGCCCGCATCCTCGCCGTCGACCCGTCTGCGACGATGTCCGGCTGACCCATGTTCGGGACTAGGCTCCGCCAGGCTGGCACTGGGAGGTGCTGCCTGGAGGGGCGCGCCGCTTGATGAGGAACCCGGCCCCGGGTCCCGTCGTCGACCCTGATCTCGTTTGGTGGCGTTCGCGTGGGCCAGTTTCGGTGCGGAGGGAGCCGGCCCCGCCGGAGGTGGTACGTCGTCGTGTCAGGGAGGAGGACGAGCACGTCCATCACTACATGGTTGCGTTAGAGGGCGGCAGGTTCTCCAATACCTGGCAGTTTCTTCAGGGATCTCACTTCAGCTATGATCCTGTGAGGGTTCCTTCTCTTTGGGTGTCCACCGCCCGCGCCGCAGGAACCGCGAGTGTCCTAGATTCTTGTGTCGTATTCGATCTTTATTAGCTACCTAGCCAGTGATGTATTTGATATTATATATTATTCGAGACGATGTATTCGAGATTATATATTATTCTAGACGATGTATTCGAGATTATATCTATTATTCGAGATGATGTATTCGAGATTATATCTATTATTCTTGATGATGTAATTTGAATACTAAATTGTTTTATATTTCTTTCAGATTAGTTAAATAAAAGCTATGGCGGACAATACCGGCAGAGATTCTCAACATCACTGTTGGACAACTCCTCGAGATCGAGCCCATGCATGTGCTTACAGGGGAGGAAATAAAATAGAAATATGTCCGGGGCGAACCTTTGGTCAAGCCAGACGAGGTCAAGAAGCTCCCAACGAGAATGTATGAATTGCATCAATGGTACATGGACATTACCAAGAGTTCCAATCGAGAGTCCCTCATGGTGGAAGTCAAGAAGGATCATTACTACCATCAGAAAGCTGTGGCCGTTGAGTATAATGAACTGTTTCAGTTATACAATCAAGACGCACTCGACAAATCTATCGTCAGTTGCTATCGTCTGTAAGTGATTTCTTTCTGTAATTTAAGTCTCAAGCTAGCTGTAGTGATCCTTTTGATCAATCATTACCTGTAATTATCCTCACTATATTCTTTTCTGTGGTATTATGCAGGATGAAGATGTATGAAATGAAAAAAGGTGGACGCTATGGCATTGGGTTCATTCACCCAAACACCATTAATGAATACACATGGAAAATAGATAAATATCATGAAAAGCATGTAGATGACAGCATGCTAGAGTTCTTGAAGTGCCTCAAATACAATGAAGATATACTACTTCCTTACAACTTCCAGTGAGTCACACTGTCTTGTACTACAAATTCTCTGTTTTTGCCTACTAGCTAGCTACATGTTTTTGCTTACATATGTCCGCTTAATTAAGACATCCAAACGTGTGTGCATGCATATTTCACTGGATCTTGTGTATCATTAAAGTTGACGATGGAACAATTGAAGTACTCGACTCACTACTTAAAAAACAAAGTGACTACACCATCTTGTTTGGGATAGTCAACAGGTAATTTCAATCATTATTAACTATATATCTCGGCCTATTTAGTTTGTCATTTCCTGATATGAACTATTTAATAACCCATTTATTCATTTTCTTTGTCGGCGGGCAGGGCTTGGGCACGGTTCATCAGCGTAACTCCAGGCGAATGGAAAGAAAGACTGCAACGGTTTCGACCCAAGGTAAGTAATTAAGTAGTACTAGCTAGCTAGCTAGCTGCCATTATCTCTTTAATTATCATGCTTGATTAATTATTATCTGACCAAATTCCATTCTCGTAAAGGCCCCGAAGCAGGCGCAGGGGATTGATCCGTGTGCATACTGCGTTTGCGAGAACATTCACATGATGGCGTCCGAAAAGAGCAGATCTCAAAGACAGGAATGGGTACGTTTGTCAGAACACTATTCACAATTTTTACACCATTATCGATATCTAGTCACATAACTAATAAACATGCATATTGATCTCCTTCTTAATAGTTCACAAAGGTGTGGGACAAGCTCCTAGAAACGGAGCGCGTACAAGCACTTCAAGAGGAAATAGCGGGATTTTTGCTCGACCAGGTCATAGATCCGAAGGGTGAATACCATTACCCGCTACCGCCCCCATGAACCACTTCCAATTGTCCTCGTGCTCCGAAGGCACCAATTAGGCTAATGCCACTGGCTCCGAAGGCAACATGTAGGAGAAATTGGATATAGCTATACATGTGTGTAACGTGTACAATGTGTAGTATCGTAAAATACCAGCAAACGAAAACGAATTAAATGGAAAACACAAAATTAAATGAAAATAAATCATAAAACCCAAAACCCCCCAAACCTTGTAGTACCGGTGGGTTTTACCATCCGGTACTAAAGGGCTCCCGGCCCCCGGAGCTGGCTCGTGCCACGTGGTTGCCCTTTAGCACCGGTTTGTGCTGAACCGGTACTAGGGGGGGGGGGGGCTTTAGTACCCACACTTTAGTGCCGGTTATGGAACCGGCACTAAAGGGCCTTACGAACCGGTGCTATTGCCCGGTTCTGCACTAGTGCGTGGAGAGGGATGGTTGAACAGTAGCCGGTGGAGTAGCGCGTGGTGGAGGCTGGATGAACAGGAGCCCGTGGATGAACAGTCGCAGGTGGAGGCTGGAGGAGGTCGACGGTGGATGAACAGTAGCCTGTGGAGGCTGGAAGGGGTCGACGGTGGAGATGAACCGTATCCTGTGGAGTCCCGTTTTGCGGTACGCCACACCCCTCCCGATGAACATGACCCCCATTTCGACCGTAGCGCTCCAACACAAGTCCGTTTCCTCCGTTTTGCGGCACGCCACACCACTCTCGATCAACAGGACCCCCGTTTCGACCGTAGGAGGTCCGTTTCCTCCGTTTAGCGGTACGCCAAACCCCTCCCGATGAACATGATCTCGTTTCGACCGTGGCCGGTCGAACACAAGGCCGTTTCCTCCGTTCTGCGGTACGCTATGCCTTGTTTCTATTGGCTGTTCCGTCCAAGCCCTCCCGATGAACACGACGACGCATTCCGTTCCGACCCAGCCGGTTGGCTCCCCATGAACACGATGACGACGCTGTTTCTCCATTCCGACCCAGCCATGTACACGAGCCCTGGCCATACATATGCGCGAGTAGGCGTTCGAGACCCTACCAGTATGTACGTACGAGGCCATATTTTCTTTCTTGCACATTGGCCACTGTACGTACGTGTACATGCTACGTGCGCACCTCTACTACGACACGTGCGCGCCTCTACATCGACCATCATGTACGTACACGTTCGCGACCAGAATGACAACGCTACGTACGCTTCGACCAGGTGGGTCCCGACTGTATGGCACTTCCTTGCCTGCGAAGAAGTAGCTGGTGGGTCCCAGCAGTCAGGGGGGCGAATCGTTATTTTTTGCCCGGACGCACTTCCTTGCATGCAAAGATGTAGCTGGTGGGTCCCAGCAGTCAGGGGGAAACGTTTTTTTCGTAAAATACGGTGGCCCGTCCGGTGGGTCCCCTCTGTCAGGTGGAGGAATAATTATTTTGCGCATAATAATGAGGCACTTTCTTGCTGCGGCCGTGGACCCAGCTGTCAGCCTCTCCACGTACAGTACTCTTCCGATGGAAGTCGGTCGTTGAACGCATTGACCACGCCGCGCTGAGAGCACCAAGGCGGTGGACGACGGCGAGGCCTAGGAAGGGGACGATGCGGAGCCGGGGAAGACGCGGCAGTGGATGACCACGCGGAGAGGAGTACGAGGGTTCACTGGTTCGGCTACGGTGTGAGGCTGCCGTCATCGCAGAATAACAGGTGGTGTGGGTGCGTAGAGGGATGGCCTGGCCAGCGGTGGGAGTAGTAGAGGGCGATGAGGCCTCCGCGGCATCTCAGCCGGCCACGGGAGGCAGGAGCACGAGGCACGACCGGCGCTGGTTTGGGCGGCTGGAGCAAGAAGACCAGAGGTTGAAGAAGCACTACGGCCGTTGGATGGACATCGTACGATCACTGGAGCTATAATCGTGCATATTGACTAAGTTGACAAAGCCCACCATCCCCGTCAACTTAGTGGGCCCGCAAGTCAGCCTCCCACTATACTGGGTCCCAGCTAGCAGGGGGGAGTATTCATTTTTTTGTGCGTAATAAGGAGGCACTTCCTTGCATGCGAAGATATAGCTGGTGGGTCCGAGCTGTTAGTGGCGGTAACCTTTTTTTCGCGAAATACAGAGGCCCTTTTGGTGGGTCCCATATGTCAGGTGGAGGAATCATTATTTTGTGCGTAATAAGGAGGCATTTCCTTGCGTGCGGCCGTGGACCCAGCTGTCAGCCTCTCCACATACAGTCCACTTCAGATGCATGTCGGTCGTTGACCACATTGACCAGGCCGCGCCGAGAGCACCAGGGCGGTGGACGACGGTGAGGCCTAGGAAGGGAATGACACGGAGCCAGGGAAGACTCGACAGTTGTTTCCCACGCGGAGGGGAGTACGACTGTATGAGGGTTTACTGGTTCATCTGCCGTCGGCGGAGAATAACAGCAGGTGTGGGTGAGTAGAGGGATGGCTAGGCCAGCGATGGGAGTACGATGGGGCGGTGAGGCCTGCGTGGCAGCACAGCCGGCCGTGGGGAGGAGAGAGCAGGCAGTACCGCCGGCGTTTGTTTGAGCGGCTGGAGCAGGAAGATCAGAGATTGAAGAAGCACGACGGCCGTTGGATGGACATTCAACAGTCACTGCTTGTGCATCAACCTTTTTTTAGGAAAGCCTCAAATTTGTGGAAAATATCATACAGCCCATCATTATTTCTAATAATTTACAGCCCATTTGTTAATTCTTAAGGGTTTTTTGGAGCCCATATTCTTTTTCTTAGCATTACAACCCATATTGTGGCCACGGTTAAAAAATTGTACGAAATTTTGCATATTTTGGTGCGGTCCGAACTATTTTTAATCCCGAAATTTCGAGTCACGTTTAAACTGATTTTAAAAATAAATATATATCAATATAAAATCCAACAAATTGTCCACGCATAAAAACCAATGCAATTTAAAATCTCGAAATGAAAAAAAAGAAATTTGAAACTAATTGCCGGTTTGATGTGTTTTAAAAATGTACAACCCATTTCTCATTACTCATAGGCCATTTTCTCGGTCAGCCGAATGAAAGCTCTCCTCGTCTTGAAAGATGTGCGGCCCAACAGGCCTGACAAAGCAACTTACTTGGCAAATCACAAAAAACTGGGCTGTGATCGTGGACCCTGTTGTCAGCCTGTCCACGTACAGTACTCTTCCGATTGAAGTCGGTCGTTGACCACATTGACCATGCCGCGCCGAGAGCACCAAGGCGGTGGACGACGGCGAGGCCTAGGAAGGGGATGACGCAGAGCCGGGGAAGACGCGGAAGTGGTTGCCCACGCAGAGAGTAGTACGAGGGTTCACTAGTTCGGCTGCGGTGTGAGGCTGCCGTCGCCGCAGGGCCTGGCTAGCGGTGGGAGTAGTAGGGGGCGATGAGGCCTCAACGGCATCACAGCCGGCCACTGAAGGCAGGAGCAGGCAGTCTCGCCGGCGCTGGTTTGGGCGGCTGGTGCAAGAAGAGCAGCGATTGAAGAAGCAGCAGGACCGTTCGATTGAAATCCAACGGTTACTGCTGCTAGAATCTTTTGTTGACTAAGTTGACAAGCCCTGCGTATGCGTCAACTTAGTAGGCCCACAGGTCAGCCTCCCAACCGGTGCACCCCAGATGTGAGTGGGAGGAATCATTTTTTTCCATGTAATAAGGAGGCAGTTGATTGCATGCGGCCAGGCCAGCGGAGGGAGTAGGGTGGGCCGGTGAAGCCGGCGCGACATCACAGCGGGCCACAAGAGGAGGCAGCAGGCAGTCCCGCCGGCGCTAGTTTAGGCGGCTGGAGCAGGAAGATCAGAGATTAAAGAAGCACGTCGGCCGTTGGATGGACATCCAACAGTCACTGCTGCTAGAATCATGTGTTGACTAACAAAGCCTTGCGTAAACAAGTCAGCCTCAAAATTCGTGACGTGTACAGCCCATTTGCTATTATTTTTATATTTTTTACTCATTTTCTAATTCATATGGAATTTATTGCAGCCCGTTTTCCATTTTTAGAATTGCTGCCCATTTTTTCGTCAGTACCAGGGTTAAAAAATAACTAAATATGTGAGAAATTTTGAAAATTCGCAAATTTTTGCTAGGGAACAAAATATTCTTAATCAAAAAATTAGTAGCCATACTAAAACAAATTTTAAAATAAATTAGTACTATGTCATATTAAATCCAATGAAATACGTATAAGATATCAGTGAAGAACAAAACAAAAAAAATAAACTAATATCCCATTTGCTATTTTTTTTGGAATTTTCAACCCCTTTTGATATTAATTTTAACACACACTGACCATACTCTTTGGCCATGCCGGAATGCATCCCTCCTCGTCTTGAAAGATTTGCAGCCCAGTAAGTCGGAGAAAACAAATAGGCCTAGCTTGGGTATTCTTCAAAAAGAAATACTGGGCTACCTATTTTTCCAAAGAAATAACTGTCGGGCTGGTCATGTTGTTAGACGGGCCACAGAGACCGCACAACCCAGTTTATAGCCTGCTCCTCCGAATTAGTACTAAAAAAAGTTGTGCAATTTGGTCGTTAATTGACTATACGTTGAAAATGATGTGGGTCCCAGATATCAGCAGGGTCGATTAGAGTAAAAGAACGAGGGGTTCATCTGAGTAGTAAAAGATGCGCTTGCTTGTGTTCGGGAGTGGACCTGGTGGGTCCGTACTGTCATACTCACAACTACAGTCCTCTCCCGATTCATTATGTTGACAGGGACCGTTTCGAAAAAAAACTACGTTGACAGGGCCGGACGGCGGCGCCGCGGCGAGCGCACCAAGGCGGAGGATAAAGTGCTGTCGCCAATGTGCTGGGCTGGGTTGGACATTCTTATTGAAAAATTAAAATGGACCGGATCTATTTACGACGTTGACTACGATTTGCATGGGTCCGCTGGTTGCAGAAAGAAAATGCTGGGAGAAAGAAGACTGGTCGCTATCTTTGTCGAAGAATAATATCAACTGAATGTAGCGACACTATCATAGGAAATAATATCCTCCTGTTAAATCGTGAATTTAAAGAACTGGTGCATGAGCATTTAGCTTTATTTATTTATTTACTTATTTATGTTTAGGGGACCATGAGCATGTACCTGGGCCGGATTCATGTGAGAGGCTCCCTTCTAGTTAATTATGGGCTTCTCTATTGGGCCTTCATTAGTGGGATGCATGTTATGAACAAGTGGAAAATGTGTTCCGTACAAAAAATAGTATGCGCTACGTACGGTACAGGGCACTAAAGGATCGAACCGTCCAACGACTTCCAAAACATTGTGTTGTTGTTCTAACAACACATTTATTAAACCAACAAACAAAATATACTACTGATTGTATATTGAAAACACCAGCAGCAGCAACCAGGGATGGGGGTGCAACAGAAGCAGTAAGCAGCTGATACGTGCAAAACGTATCTATAATTTGTGCTTGCTCCATGCTTCTTTCGTATGATATTGCTATGATATTGATGCACTTCCATACACTTTTGATCATATTTGGACTAACCTATTAACTCAGTGCACCACAGTGCCAGTTCCTGTTTTCTGCTGTTTTTCTATTTCAGGTTTCCCCCATATTAAAAGTGCTCAAAAAATTCCAGGAAAAATACAGGAAAAATCAGCGTACAGGAAGCTTCGCGAAGAACCAAAGATGGGCCAGAGGGGATCCAGGGGAGGCCCAGGCGGCCACCTGGCGCGGCCCCACCCCTGGCCGCGCCAGGGGGGAGCCTGGGGCCCCTGCTCCGCCTCTGGCTGCCCCCCTTCGCCTATATATCCCTCTCGTCCTGAAACCCTCGAGGACAGAACCCTTTTTCGCGATCTCGCCTCTGTTCCGCCACCGCAGCGCTTCCAAGATCGGGAGCATCAGGAGAACTCTTCCCGGCACCCTGCCGGAGGGGAGAACCACCACCGGGAGCTTCTCCACCACCATGGACGCTTCCCGGATGAGTCGTGAGTAGTCCACCTTGGACCATGGGTCCATGATCAGTAGCTATGTGATGTTCTCCTCCCCTCTTTGCTCTTCATGGTTTAGACCTCGTGAGCTGCCCTACATGATCGAGGCACATATGTAATCTTTCTGCTGTTGCTTTGCTGAGTTTGCTGGGATCTGATGGATTATGAGACTATGTTCAGATTGTGTTTGAGTAATATATTTGATTCACCTCTTTTAGATCTTTGTTCTTGGGTAATTCTTGCATGTTCTCCGTTGCTGTTTATTGCTTTGGCCAAGTAGTAGGTAGTAACTCCAAGAGGGAGCGTTATGCTTGATTGTGGGTTCATGCCCCCTGATGACTAGCTTGAGTGACAAAAAAATGAGTCTAGGGGATGTGCTGTTGCCACAAGGGAGAAAACAACGGTGCCTGTACTTGCGGGTGCAAGGATTGTTTACTTTACGCAAAGTTCTTTTAATGCAGTTGTCTGTTGCTTTGAGTTTACACTTTGGGTGGGATTATCAACTTAATACCAGCGAGATGTTCTGGATAGATATCTCAAGGTGGATGATTAGTAGTAGATGCAGATGGATTTCGGTCTACTTGCCTTGGCGTACCGCCCATGCTTTTCAGCCTCTACCTTTCTTTGCAGCATAGTTAGCATTGGTTTGCGCACATAATCTTGTCAATTGCCCAGCTGTAATTTGTTTACCTCGCTTTGCTGTTTTATCGTCTTTTGGGAGAGAGACATCACTAGTGAACATCATGGGACCCCGGTCCATATTACCACCGCTGATCACACCTTCTATTTACTTCCTGTTTTTATTTCCTAGTTGCAGTCATAGCTATCATTATTATCTCTTGTGTTTGATCCTTTGTAAACAACAAGGCCGGAGGGATTGACAACCTCTCTGTACTCGTTGGGAGCAAAGTTATCTGTATCTGTGTGCAGGTCCCGTCAATCGCTAAGTTTCTGGCGCCGTTGACACCTACTTGTCGACCCTCAGAGTCTCACGGGATTCGATCCTTGGTACCTTTGCCAAGGGAAATTTGCCGCTACGCTACATCTCAACCTTCCACTTGGGGTAACCAACGAGGGGCGAGAAGCCATCAAGCAAGTTTCTGGCGCCGTTGCCGGGGACTCCACTCTTCAAGATAGGGGAGTTGCACGCTATCTTTTATCTTTGCTTTTTAGTCTTGTTAGTTTACCTTTAAGTTTTTGCTTTAGTGTCCTTTATCAAAAATCACAAAAAAATTATTTGCTTTTCCGTTAGTAGTCCTTTCTGTTTAGTCAAGCATGTTAGGACTTGGTGCTTTGAGGGAATCAGAAGTTCTAGATTTTCATCAAAGGAATGGAGAAAATATGAAGAAGGCATGGGACAGAATTTCTGATGCACATAGGAGAATTATGCCTTGGATACCTATAAAAATTGTGCTTAGAAATTTTTACCATGGTCTTTTTTAAATGGTGTAAACACTCTCTTGATATTATAGCTGAAGGAGATTTCCTAGAGTGTGATGAAGCTAGAGCTCTTGAAATTATACATGGTCTATCTAGTTACTTTGTTTATGATCATAGTTTTGATACTGTCATAGATAGACTTGCTACTAATGAGAAGAGAATGGATGCTCTAGACTTGATGAAGGTAGAGAAACCCAAACCCAATAAGAGAGATATTTTGGAAATAGACAATGATTGGGAGCCTTTTGTTAGGATTAGCATCTCTAATCAAGACTTCCTTGCTTATTGTGATATTGGATCTATGGTTTCTACTATGCCAAAAATTGTTCATGATTCTTTAAAATTTAACATGGACAAATTATTATCCTATCATGAACATGCTAATGGAGATATTTCTGAGATCCAGGGAAGAATAAAAGACGTACCAGTTACATTCCTTAAAGGGATTGCAATGGTTGATTTCTTCATCATGAAGCCAAACCAAGGAAATATAGTGCTTGGAAGGGACTTCCTCCGAGCCGTAAAAGGCTTCATCGATATAGGTAAGGGACAAATCCGCCTACGCGGGAAGGCAAAAGGTACGTACCCCTTTCCTAGAAGGAACAAGGATGAACTTGTTGAGGAACCATTTGAAGCAATTTATAACTCCGATTATTATGATGACTTTTGATTCCTCCTTTTTGCATCATGCCTAGCTTAAAGGCATAAAAGAAGCGCTTTTGGGAGGCAGCCCACAACGAATTAGGTTTTATTTTGCTTTTATTGTGTCTTGATGTTTATTACTACAGTAGCATCATCATTGTATCTTTTATTTTCAGCTTTGTGCCAAGTTTAGCCTCCGATTGCAAGAAAGTTCAAAAGTTGTGACGTGCTGTTCAGAAAACAGATTCTGTCCTTGGACAGAAAAATTCGAATAAAATCACCAGATCATCTTTTTGATCTGAATTTTTTTGACAGCGTGCTCTATACAATTGGCTTTCGAGCGTCTGTTCTGAGTTTTTTGATTTGAGTTGCAGAAGTTCCCCGAAAAAATTATTTACTACCTGCTGGTCTGTTTTTCATAGATTCTGTCCTGTTTTGCCTTTTCTTCGTTTTGCAAACCTTGAGCTTGCTTTTTCTTTGCAAAAACCTTTTGGCAATCTTGAGAAACAGTAGCTCTTCAAGATTATCTTTATTTCCAGTAGGGAAACATTATTTTATTGTGGGTACTAACCTCGCTAATCAGATTATGATGAGTTATGTATGAAGGGAGTTTTCAAGTGTGCGAGGGAAGATGATAAAAGAAGATTCAGGAGGGTCAAACACTCAAGCTTGGGGATGCACCCGTGCACCCCCAAGAAATATTCAAGAAGACTCAAGCGTCTAAGCTTGGGGATGCCCCCATGCATCCCCTTCTCCATCAACAATTATCAGTTCGTCTTTCGTTCCACTATATTCTTATCACTTCATGCGTTATGTGCTATGCTTGGAGCGTCTTGCTCTTAGTTTCTTTTTTTAGTTTTCTTTAGCTTTGCTTGCTGTTCATAACAAGTTAGAACCCAGCTTTCTTTGTGTGGGAGAGAAACACGCTCCACTTCAACCTAGAACACAACATATGATTTTCATGCTTATCTTTGCTGGGTGTGTTCTTTGTCTTTCCATAGCTGCTGTCATGTT
This sequence comes from Secale cereale, assembly GCA_902687465.1. Lineage (NCBI taxonomy): Eukaryota > Viridiplantae > Streptophyta > Magnoliopsida > Poales > Poaceae > Secale > Secale cereale. The sequence continues at coordinate 549,457,838 of LR738713.1, read as the reverse complement.
TAGCTCTTAGTTTTCATACTTTTCTTTTTAAAGAGCTTTTGTTTAGTTAGTTGCTGAACTCTCTTGAGTTTTCATGTTTATCTCGTTAAGAGAGTTTGCCTGTTGCACCGAGTTGTGTGTCTTAACTTAAAGTAGGTAATTGAGGTTGCTATTTAATTTTAGTAGTAACTTGTAATAGTTTTGAGGTATTGCCATGAGTAATGTCTGAACTTTTGGTGTCAAGAGCTGTAGCCTATTAGTGATAGATGTCGTATTTTGGGCAATCCGTGTTTATTTTCGAAAACCTACAAAATAGTTGAGAACTTTAGCTACTAGATGGATCACTAATCTTTGGAGGGATCGAATATTAGAGTACACTCACGTACCATGAGTCGAGGATGCGCAAGGATAACCAAACCCCCATACACTCCTCCTCGGGGTACTTGTCTCTTTGTGAACCTCCTAATTAGATTGAGACTTACCGATAATAAGTGCATGAGTTCTTCGGACTAATGTGAGTATTCGAAAGTTGACACTTCCACCTAGCCATATTTTTCTAGCCTCTTCGGTACCGTGCATTGCCCTTTCTCACCTCGAGAGTTGGCGCATACTTCGTCGGTGCATCCAAATCCTTGGCACGATACGCTCTGTCATCATAAGCCTCATTATATACTTCCTCAAAACAGCCACCATACCTACCTATCAAGGCATTTCCATAGCCTTTCCGAGATACATTGCCATGCAACATCCATCTTCTCATGACTTGATCTTCATGTCATACATGCTTTTGCTTGATCAATGAGCCGCATGCTAGTTGGGCCTTGCCCTAATCATTGCTACATGACGTGCTACTATCATTTCATATCCTGCTACACTGGCAGAGGCATACATTTGCATACATCATGATAGTTTCATCTTCTTTATGTTGAGTACTCTTGTAAAGTGTGAAAGATCTTCTATACTTCTTGTAATTTATAGAGTGTTGCCCCTAAAGTGAGGAAAAGATCCCAAAGAGGACAAAATCAAAAGATCCCAAAGAGGACAAATGAGAGTTAAATAGAAAGAGCCATTGAGGCCACAACTAAATAAAAAATAAATAGAAAAAAGAGAAAAAGAAATAAAAAGAGAGAAGGGGGCACACTAGTATTCCTTTTGAGAGATCCACACTCGTACTCCATCTTATACCTTGTACTCCATAGAGATTATCATTCATGCATATAGCTATGTGGGGACCTTCACACTATAGAACTTGGCTTGTATATTCCAATGATGAGCCTCCTCAAAAGAGCTCTAGGTCTTCTTGAGCGAGCAAGTTGGATGCACCCCCACTAGTTCCATTGGAGAGCTTACCTTAGCTCATATGTGCATCCGTTGCATGGCAATCCCTACTCCTCACATCATATCTATCATTTGGCTTTCTCTCGCCTATGATTGTCCTCATTGATGTGAGCCTTTCACACCTTTTTTTGTCTCCCCCCTTCATCATTTTTCTCTCTTTGCCATCCTAAGTGTCAACTTTCTTGCTTACGCTCATCCATTGCATGAGTGCTCAAAATATCGAAAGGGAGTGGATCATTTTGACTTGTACCTGGCTAGTGGTCTGGGGATGAGTCAAGATAAGATTCCAAAGAAGACCAAGTGTGAAACTTTAGTAGATTAAGTTCTCAACAATACAAAAACTATGTTTTACTCTCTCGTATATCCCTATCCCCTTTCTTGCACGCAAACACCATTTGGAGACATTCGAGTCA
>LR738713.1:549435136-549455632 GCA_902687465.1 Secale cereale | reverse complement strand
ACCAAGTGTGAAACTTTAGTAGATTAAGTTCTCAACAATACAAAAACTATGTTTTACTCTCTCGTATATCCCTATCCCCTTTCTTGCACGCAAACACCATTTGGAGACATTCGAGTCACGGACAGCGAGAGCTCTTGCACCTTTATGTTCTTATGTTGCTTGTTACAATGCTAATATAGACTCTTGCTTGTTATGACTTGAATTGAATTACATGCCTTGATTGCTTTACTTAAAAAGTTCTTATATGGTTGGTAGCATGTCACCACAAAAATTATGCTTGTTATCATTTACCTACTCGAGGACGAGCAGGAATTAAGCTTGGGGATGTTGATACGTCCAAAACGTATCTATAATTTCTGCTTGCTCCATGCTTCTTTTGTGTGATATTGCTATGATATTGATGCACTTCCATACACTTTTGATCATATTTGGACTAACCTATTAACTCAGTGCACCACCGTGCCAGTTCCTGTTTTCTGCTGTTTTTCTATTTCAGGTTTCCCCCATATTAAAAGTGCTCAAAAAATTCCAGGAAAAATACAGGAAAAATCAGCGTACAGGAAGCTTCGCGAAGAACCAAAGATGGGCCAGAGGGGAGCCACGGGAGGCCCAGGCGGCCACCTGGCGCGGCCCCACCCCTGGCCGCGCCAGGGGCGGCGCCTGGGGCCCCTGCTCCGCCTCTGGCTGCCCCCCTTCGCCTATATATCCCTCTCGTCCCGAAACCCTCGAGGACAGAACCCTTTTTCGCGATCTCGCCTCTGTTCTGCCGCCGCAGCGCTTCCAAGATCGGGAGCATCAGGAGAACTCTTCCCGGCACCCTGCCGGAGGGGAGAACCACCACCGGGAGCTTCTCCACAACCATGGACGCTTCCCGGATGAGTCGTGAGTAGTCCACCTTGCACCATGGGTTCATGATTAGTAGCTATGTGATGTTCTCCTCCCCTCTTTGCTCTTCATGGTTTAGACCTCGTGAGCTGCCCTACATGATCGAGGCACATATGTAATCTTTCTGCTGTTGCTTTGCTGAGTTTGCTGGGATCTGATGGATTATGAGACTATGTTCAGATTGTGTTTGAGTAATATATTTGATTCACCTCTTTTATATCTTTGTTCTTGAGTAATTCTTGCATGTTCTCCGTTGCTGTTTATTGCTTTGGCCAAGTAGTAGGTAGTAACTCCAAGAGGGAGCGCTATGCTTGATTGTGGGTTCATGCCCCTGATGACTAGCTTGAGTGACAGAAACATGAGTCTAGGGGATGTGCTGTTGCCACAAGGGAGAAAACAACGGTGCTTGTACTTGCGGGTGCAAGGATTGTTTACTTTACGAAAAGTTCTTTTAATGCAGCTGTCTGTTGCTTTGAGTTTACACTTTGGGTGGGATTCGCAACTTAATACCAGCGAGATGTTCTGGATAGATATCTCAAGGTGGATGATTAGTAGTAGATGCAGATGGATTTCGGTCTACTTGCCTTGGTGTACCGCCCATGCTTTTGAGCCTCTACCTTTCTTTGCAGCATAGTTAGCATTGGTTTGCGCACATAATCCTGTCAATTGCCCAGCTGTAATTTGTTTCTCGCCTTGCTGTTTTATCGTCTTTTGGGAGAGACACATCACTAGTGAACATCATGGGACCCCGGTCCATATTACCACCGTTGATCACACCTTCTATTTACTTCCTGTTTTTATTTCCTAGTTGCAGTCATAGCTATCATTATTATCTCTTGTGTTTGATCCTTTGTAAACAACAAGGCCGGAGGGATTGACAACCTCTCTGTACTCGTTGGGAGCAAAGTTATCTGTATCTGTGTGCAGGTCCCGTCAACCGCTAAGTTTCTGGCGCCGTTGACACCTACTTGTCGACCCTCGGAGTCTCACGGGATTCGATCCTTGGTACCTTTGCCAAGGGAAATTTGCCGCTACGCTACATCTCAACCTTCCACTTGGGGTAACCAACGAGGGGCGAGAAGCCATCAGCAGCCCAGAAGAGTGAAGACGCAACTCTCTCTTCCAAACCAAACATCAGCCATCATTGCAAAAGGGCTACCAAAAAAGAACAAGTGTATGCATCAAACTAAATAAAGATCCTACTACACAAGTGTACGCATCTAACTAACTGGCTCAGTTAGGCGTTACTATTTATTAAGCTATGGAGATTGGCTGACGGCTTGAACCAGATGGGTGCCTGACAGGGGAAATTCCAGCCAGCAGGTCGAAGTCTGACACTCGCGACCCTCTCTCCTACTTTGGGCTGCAGAGCGTGGCGGCACTTATCAGGGTATGGTGCATGCAGAGACGCATGGTACGCTGTGTACACACTGTTTTGCCTGATGAACGAAACCGCGCGGCCATCATGATCCTTGCCGTCGTTTATCACCTGGTTAATCGGATTATTCAGTCCGACAAACAGAGAGCGTGTACCAAGGCTACTTACCAACCTCCAGTCAAAAATTCCTGAAGGCCCAGAGAAGCTGGGATCCTGCTCAAAGACCTTGCAGTGACTGTGATTGTATTCCGCGAAACAACACGTCCGGTACGTGTGAACGATCATCAATCGTTCGCCGTCGTCTAATCGAGCCAGGAACCACCTACAACTGCCATGCCTCTTTTCTTTGAAAGGTTCTGGGATTAAGAAGGGTAGGGACACCAGGTGGCCTACAACATCATATCAAGTTGGAGTCAAATAACCCTAAAAAAAGTTGGAGTCAAATAAAAAAGGGCTCTTGATGTAGTCGATCTTAAGAACAACATGTTATGAGCATGCATATTTTTTCAGTAAATGTTGACAGTAATATAAGCAAGCCATCATGATATGATAGGAAAGTAACATACTCCTGTAACAACCGTTTGTAGCGATGACTGGAGTAGGCCAGCAATACGTCCAACCATAGAAGGAGTCGACAGCGTAAATGAAGCCCTTGTGTTCAAAGGCATCAGAGAACCGTGGAGGATGTATGATCTTGCGATGGACGTGCAGATTTATCCACTTACCACAGTGACCTGTCAGATAGGCGAGACCGCAGTTGAAGAACGCAATTAGCCTGAAGTCTTTATAATTCGCAGATCACTACTGGCCCTTGGGGAAGAACATCAAGTACGAGAAGTGCTACCCATTCACCGTGCCGGAGTCGCTGGAGGATCAGCGCCGCCTGCTAGTCTCGGAGGAGGACGGCAGCGTCTTCCTCTTGATCGTGGGCACCGGCGAGGCCCGCGCAGGCCGCCGCCACATCTCTGTAGTGTGTGTCAGGGGCGACGCCGCTGACGCTGACACTGACACGAGGCCGATGTACGGGTGCGTGCTCACTCTTACTACCCCTCGGAGGTACATGGGCGGCGACAGTGGCTACGTCAAGCTGGCTTGGACTCTGCCAAGCTGGGACCTTCCCGCCGATTTGGACATTTAAGAAACACGGTATTATTTGACCCCCAACAATGTGCACGGGGACTCCAAGGAGGTTCACCTGGACATCTGCATTATCAAGTTAAATGTTGATCATTAGTCTTCGTTCAATATAATCCGCTGTCTAAGCATGTGGAGACTTCCATGCATGATCTTGCTCTATTGGAGTATCGCACATGAATTAAAGTGTATCCATTTATGGTTTAGTCAAGAATATTCCATGTGTGGATTTTTACTACACTACTGGTGAAAGACTTATGATGAACCATTTCTTACATAACCTCTGCCCCCTTCCAAGTCATCCTGATTTAATCCCTCCGTCTATGTGTATAAGGGCATGGTTAATACTTAAATAGTATAGCCAACTGTTGACTATAAGAAAGTGCCATGTCATTTGTAGCCAACATGTATAACAATGGATACTCAAAAACTAATTCTTGAAGATCATTTCCTGCAAAGCACAATAAGAGTTATTTCTTCACAAGTTTTGGATGCAGGTTGAATAGTTGAACGCTTTTGTTTGCAAAAGATACTTTTTTATCTATTTCACCCAGATGTTTGTGAGCTCTAGAGATGAAATAATATCTGAACAAACCTATCGATACCCGTTACACGTGAGATGACCCCCACATCCTTTGTCAAAATAAACAACTCCCCGATCAATGCATTTCACTCTTCCGTGCAACGCACGGGCACCTTACTATAGATTAGTACGACCAAAAATTGAAGTAACATTATATATAGTACGATAAATGATGATGCATGTCACCTAATATTATATCATTGAAAACTATGTTCAAATACGAATCCAACGATATTGTTTTTGTTGACATGCACTAGCATTTTGTCAGTTAAATCTTCAGTCAAATTTAATGGGGGTTAAACCACGACCGATGTAGTAGTACTAGTGTAGAGGGCGGCGCTGCCCGGGAGTCTCACGCCGCTCATGGTGCGGCAGTAAAGCCGTCATATCACAAAACCCAACCACTCCCAATAATAAGTGGCCTGATAAAATAAACGGACAAGCAACCATCACATCCCTCCGTCTTTTTTGTATTTCATCTCTCTGCATTTACTTTCTCCGGTTCATCTCGCACACTCGATCCCTAGTTACTACTCCTAGTATCCCTAGCTACTACTCCTAGGACCAGTTCTTTTGGCGGCTTCCCCAGCTTTTCCCATAAGACTAGTCACAGTGGAGAGTAACATTAAGGTGCCTCACTCATTTATTTGGGCATCTAAACTATTACTAGTAGTACCTCCGTCCTGGTTTATTCCTCACCACTGTAATTTGTGCTAAATTTTGACCAAAGATTTAACTGATAAAATGTTAGTGCATGTGGCATGCTATAAGATTTCATTAGTTAAATTTAGGATCAAAATTTGACACAGATTACAATGGGGACCAATAAACAAGGACGGAGGTACTTAGTAGTTATGGGATTACTAATCTACAAGCCTAAAAGAACTGGCCCCTGGTACTCCTACTAGTAGTACTCCCTCCGTCTAGGTGTGTAAGTCACCTAAGGTGGAGCAGCGCGACCTAGGTGGCTGCGGATTGGAAGAGGCCAAAGAATCAGACCGAAAATTCGTCCAATCACCGCGCCACTTTTTTCCTCCTAAATTAAACCTTGATTAGCAATGAATCCCTAATTAATAGGGCTGCCGTTTCAGCCAACCCATGCAGGCCCATTGACGTGCATGCAAACTGGGGTCAATCCCTCCCCTAATCAACATGTTCCTTCTCTACATGCATAGGTCGCTCATTCTCTCCCGCATTAACTTCCTCCCCCCGTGTGGTTCAGCCAAAATAATTGTTCGCTGATGAACGAAGCAGTGAGGGGAACGAGGACGTAATTTAATACATTGCGCCTAAGTGTTTTGGGAATATCTGATTTTTGTAAGGTGACTTACACACCTAGACGGAGGGAGTAGTACTCAAGTTGGAATTCCAATTGCACGACACAACTTGTTAGGCAAAAAATTCGATACAGGGTGTAGGAAGCGGTTTGGGAATTTGCATGCCTTTCCGACCAGTGAGATACTACATACAAAGAACGACAGAGAAATAACCACAGAGAAGGAAGCTAAAAGTAAACAATCAAACGAGCATTTTTGCATTTGTTTTGCATTGAATCGTTTCACAAGCTTGACTAGTGTTGTTTTTCTACTTTTACAAAAACCGCGCCGCAGTGTTAAAACGTGCATTTGCACGTACATAAGTAATAGTAGTACTCTCTCCGTCTAGGTGTATAAGTCTTCCCTCTTTCTTAGTCACGGTGCACAACCAAAGATGACTTATTGACTTGGACGGAGGGAGTAGCACAGTCTGCAAGCTTATATATAGAGAGACGTGTAGTGCGATAGTATATAGTAAAGTTTGTGATATATGCACGTACTTACAAAATGCGTACAAATACACAAGGTTTCCAAACTTTCCCTTTTACATACTTAATGAAGGACGCTAATAATTCCTGAACGTTCGGGATTTATCATTTGCGTCCCAAAACTAATGAGATCGCCTTACGAAACAAAAATTATACTCCTACTAAAAGCCACGGCGCTCGCGGGAGCGCTTGCGGTGCGGCACGAGTGCCCTGGTGCGCGGCCGTTTCCCAGCGCGCCGACACACCGCCTCTTCCTCAGCCTCACAACTCGCGAGGTGCTGATTGGCGGCTTGCCGGCCGGCGAGCGCGATCTCACCGGTGTGGTGATCTGGCGCCAACAGGTACTCCTCATCGCTGGAAGCATGCACCCGGTCCATGTACCGCCAAGCGTAGATGAGGCGCTTGGGCCCGACTGCACTCAGGGCTTTGGCACGGGCGTCCTCTGCCACCCTCATGGCCCTCGCACGAGCCTTCAGCCAAAGAGCCAATTGCCTGACTCTCTCGGACGCGACATAGGCCTGCCAGGCAGCTTGTCCCACGGTGCGCTTCTCTTCCTTGGCCTTCTTCTCTGCCTCTATTTTGGCGCGCTCTGCTGGAGGCAAAGCCTCCCACAAGGCGACATCCATTTCTTTCCAAAGCTCCTCAAGGCTGGGGGGCTCGGCGGGCGGCGTGGCGTTTCCTCGTAGCGGGGAGCCGACGCGTCCTCCAACGCGTGTGCTGGCGAGATTGGGAACGCCGACGCGTCCACCTCAACGCGTCGCGGCGAGGAGCGGAACACCGATGCGTCCTCCTCGACTAGTGGTGGCGAGGAGCGGAACACCGACGCGTCCACCTCGACGCGTCGCGGCGAGGAGCGGAACGCCGAAGCGTCCTCCTCTACTAGTGGCGGCGAGGAACGGAACGGTGATGCGTGACCGTCCGCGTGGTGCAGCGAGGGGCGCCTAGGGCTTGGGAGGGGCGATGTCATGGTGGTCGACATGAGAGGGAGGGGGAGGAGATAGTGATGAACGCGAGCGTTCTTCGAATGTCGTGGGAGGCGCAATATTTATAGCGAGCTATGGCACACCTATGTAAGATATGGACTGAGCTGCACTGACTTAACTGCAGGTCCAGTTGCGTCACTGACATGTGGGCCAGACCCCTGTTGGGCCTATATGTCAGTGACCCAATGCACCTGAAGTTAAGTAACTGAAGCAGCGTCCCGGGTGGAGTGGTGGGACCGCCGGAGGGAGAAGGAGAGTCTGGCAGGCATATTGTTTCCACACATGGAGAGAAAAAGATTTGGAGACGAACGGACTTCCTGCAGGTATGGGGAATGGTGCATAAATTCTCATATTGCATGACGGGCTAGGTATAGTCTCAAGTCATTAAAAACATACACGCCCGACACATGTTCATATTTCAAGGTGCACTAAATTATTGCATGCGATGGTTAAGGCTGACCATAATGGTGGTATCTTAGCTGATACTCCCATCCGATCCGTTTTACTCTCAACATGACATTTTTTGTTTTTTTCCGAATTGCTCTGTGTGTTCCGCTTTTGCCTCGCCTCTTTCCGAGTTTACCCCTCATCTACCGCATCACATGCACTGGAGGAGCCCGCGTGTGCATTAATGCCTTTCCTATTTATCCGCCTTATCTCCTCGTTTGGTGCGTCACTGCATGCAAACCACCATGGCCTGCGTTAACTGCTCTCCTAGTATTGGCCGGTGGGCTGTTGGATGCAAACAGGTGTGACTTTCCTAGTTACCTGTGGGCTGCTACATGCATCTAATCCTGGCAAAAGAAGGGGCAAATTTGTTCAAAACAATTTGAGCAGGGCTCTCCTTGGTATGCGGGATGAAAGTTATACGCAGGGTAAAAAGAATCGGAGGGAGTATCATGCACACGGGAATAGCAAACAAGCTGGCATGGCGTGCGGATAGGCCGAGGGTCGTGGGAGGCGCGACGGTTGACGGAATTAATTGAAGTTACACACAAGCCGGCATGGCGTGCGAACAGGCAGAAGCTATACCGTCAGGCCTACGATATGGGTCTAGTAGACATGACATCTAGTGGATCCCGCATAGTTCTCGAGAACTCTTTGGGGGCTTGCAGCCGTTTATCCAGCGGGCAAGCCTGAAACTCCACGCCGTTCGCACGCCCTACTCGTCCCCATCTTCTACTAGTACAGTACCTTACAACAGTTCGCTCCTAGTCGTCCCGTCAATCCTAACCCTCCTCCCAAATCCATGGCGTCCCAAATCTCCATGATCGGCGATGAGTACAAGGTTAGAACCATCACCAGCGATGAGTTCAACGTCATCTACGCATGTTCTTCCGCAACGGTGAAAGAATGTCTTGCTCGCTTCAAACACATGTTCGAAAACTCAAATGATGAGTGGGTCGCTGGGCTAGATGTTGAGTACACCACAGTCCTGGGAAGCGAGAAGAAACTAAAGCAGGCAGAGAAGAAGAAGCCCGCCGTGATCCAGGTTTGCGTGCATGACTTATGCTTGGTCTACCACATATGCCATGCCGACATTGAGTGCGAGGAATTTAAGAAGTTCCTCAAGGGCGGCCGAGTCAAATTCGTTACTGTAGACTTTAGGAACGACAAGGAAATCCTTGGTCGGATAGGCCTCGTTGTAGGCCAGCCCTTCGATCTCCAGAAGGCAAGCCTGGTGTCCTCCTCTCAGCCTTCAATGTTGACCCTGGCAGCAGCCATGATTGATCGTTCGTACGCTAAACTAAAGAAACCTCACCACGAGTTTCATCATGCATGGGAGTCGAAGACATTAGATGAAGATCACATCCTGTACACAGCAATGGATGCCTACCTTTGTTTAAATATCTACAAGGGTTGGATGAAGAAGCAGAGCCCAGTGTCCGGTTCAAGCAAAGAAGCGTCAGCGAAGAGGAAGAGGAAGAGGGACGAGGACGAAGTCGAGGACGTGGACTCGGACTCCGAGTTGGTGGTAGTGCCGTCGCTCATGCTGGTTCTATTGCAGTGTCAAGCGGACTAGTTGCTTAGTTTATTTTCAAGGGTGTGTTGTGCTGAGGCCCCATCAGAACTATGTTTATGTTCTTTCTCGTTATTTAAACTCTTTAGTACGTACAGTAGTACTAGTACTATGTCTTACTACTGTTCTTCTTGCAGTTGGTACTACTGCTCGTATCTTCGTGTTCCTACTATAGTTAATACATTCATACTAGTAGTATAATTTGGGTCAGTCGATTTGTGAAAGAAGTATGACGGAGTGAAGGAAGAAGACGGCAGGGTGCCCATGATCTATCGTATGAGTGTTGGGTGTGGAATGCAGTTCACCGGAAAAAATGGATCGTGCCCGGGGTTAAACGGATGGCGGGGGTGGGAGGGAGCATGGCGGTGGCAGGCGATTCATGGGAGGGAGCGGTGGCAGCGGCAGGCAGTTAGGCGTGTGGCGGGCTGAGAAGATGAACCGAGCATCTATTTCGGAGGTTGAAGAAGCCCTTCTAGCCATGCATGTTGCATCAAACGGCTCACAAGAGTCAACTGACCCAAATTGCTCCTTCAGATTGCAGGATCCACGTGGCATTCAAGGTCTCGAAGGTAGATTCTGCGTCCGCACCCGGTTTGCGGGCTCGACGCGCGCGCGATCGGCTTCCGCCGCGACAGCCACCATGCGCGCCTCCTCCGCACGGGCGGAGACGACAATGACACGCTAGTTCCTCCTCGCCGGCGTGCTAGAGCACGCGCTCGTCTTCCTGTTCGTACGCTACATGCATAGACGCGGCTCCACCAGCTGCTCGCATGCTTGGGAGGGCGGCGGCATCGCGAGGAGGGACTGCAGACGACGTGAGCGGGCGAGCCTTCGGCTTGGCGGCGCCACAACGGTGATGGGCGAAAAATTGTTGGCCGGAGCAGGCAGGCGCCGGCATGCGCAACGGTGGCGGCGGCATATTGATGAGTGCGCGTATGGAAGCTTAGTTTAGTTTTATATAGGGTTGGTCAAACTTAAAAGAAAACCATACAAGTACACGTAAACATTAGACTTAGGCAGCGCTTTTATTAGTTACCACAACCACAATACGGAATCCTGTGCAAGTGCGTGAACCGCGGCCGCGTGGTTGATCGAACGGTGCGTCACCGTGTCGCGCTCGAAGGACATCCACCAAACCTGTTTGTGTGTGTGAAAACAATCCTTGAATATTACTCAACTTTTTTTCCGAGAAAAGTTCTTGACGCTACAATATTTCCATATATTTGAATTTAGCTCCAGTTCGTGTTTATTTGGATTTGGATGTTTTAGGTGCGTCCTAGTTTTTTTAATACTGATTTTGTGTGTGTGACTGAGAGAGAACGTGTGTATGTGTCCATATGTGTGTTGTGGCGGAAGGTCAATGTGGAGACGGTGTGCGTGTGATAGAGACATAGAGAGGTGTGAATGTGCAAATGATCATGCATGAATGAGACATAGACAGATGTCGATACATTATGTATACAAGAGAGAACGGTCTTCCATTCTACTTGTGTGTGTGAGAGAGAGAGAGAGAGAGAGAGGAGCATCCGTAACACAACAACCATCTCTCTCGATTCGTCCCTCCCTCGCACGATCGCATGTAACACATGCATCAACGCGCACATTTTGACACCCTCACCCGGCCCCTGCCCAACTCAAGTCCCGCACATCGCTCTCTATCTCGCACGCACAATCTCTTCGTGAATACCCTGTTTAGCAAGTAGTTTTTCGTCACATACACACACATTTCTCTCCTTAGGTTTGTTTTCTCTCAATATCTGATACACACAGTACATCACACAGCACACACACACCCCCTCCCCCGAGCACACAATTCATCCCCATCCAAGGCTATATGGCGACCACTCTCGCTTGTGCTTCTTTGCACCCCAGCATGCACAACACCTCAATCTTCAAAGATGGCATGGAGGAGATTGAAGACGGCGACCATATTGCGCTAGAGAATGCGGGGCCATTTGGAAGCAGGATGATGTGACGACGGCTGACTGACTCCTCCCCCCACCCTCTCTCTCTCGCACAAAATAACCAATCCCTCTCTCCCCCGCACAAATTGATCAATCCCTCAACCCACGAGATCCTTCCCCTCTCGTCCATGTTTTTCCAGCTCTCTCATCAAACCTGTTGTCTCTTCTCCTTCCACGTGTACAGAATTCGGATGCACACGCATCTCATGTATATTACATGTCTCCATCTTTCTCACAGACCTAACTTCTTCCTCTCTCTATCTCCCTCTCTCTGTTTCATTAGGTTTGTCTCCTACTCTCTCGTCCACATACATACAATCTTTCCCGCCCTATCTGCTCCATCTTCGCAAGCTCTCTCTGCACGTTTCATTCACATATTGTGATATGTTCAAAATGTTGCTTTTATAATGGCTGATGTAGAGTTATTGTTGGTTTTGTTGCATCCTACAAAGTAATAACTATGAAATGCATTTTGATTGTCATTTGACTGGGATTATGCGAGTTTGAGCATGTTGTGAAGTACTATAGACCTCGTATACATCTTGGAATTCGACAATGATTGTAACTATTGAATTGTATAGACCATTACATTCGAAGTCAGTAGCCTAATATATTTATTTCACAATTTCAACAAATGATTATTTCACTACATACTAAGAAAACAAATGTGTACACCCTCCGTTTTTATTTAAGTCTGCGTATTAGCATTGGTCAAAGTCAGGTTTTGTAAACTCTCAGAAAGTTTATAACAAAAAAATTAACATATACAATAACAAATAAATACCATTAGATTCATTATTGAATGTACTTTCACATCATACATATCTGTTATGGTAAATGTTTATATTTTCTATAATCTTGGTCAAACTTTAGGAAGTTTGACTTCGGTCAAAGCTAATATGCAGAGTTTACTAATACTACTCGCTAGTTGCTTAGCCGAATCACCCAACACGCCACACGGGTAGTTCAGTGTCACAAATTTTTTAGGTCGGCGGGAAAATCTCCCGCGACCCTGATTCGAGCAGTGGGAAGTTACCATCATAGCCTTCGGAACAGGCCTACAGATGACGGTTGGTAGGGGGCTGTTTTCGTAACTTCAGGTTCACCCTACCCAGCCAACCCCACCCCGGAACCCAGAGTAGTACACCTGAATACTCCCCATTTTCGATCCCCACCGCAAAATAGACTTCTCCATGGCACTGTAGCCTTCGTGCTCCTCCCCTTCTACATCGGCGCACTCGTCCACCACACCGCATCTGCCTCATCGACGACCTCGTACGCCGCACTGGAGCCGGTCCACCGTCGTCGTCGTACACAGAGCCTCTTCCCCGGCATCGTCTTCCATGGTCTCGGATCTACTTCCCAGAAGCCGACGCCAAGCGCAGAAGCACCACCGTCGTGGACAATGAATTGACTCCCGTTGCCGGCCATGACTCACACAGGCCGCCGCGACCATAGTTCTCCTCCTCGATTGGTAATGTGTGTATTTAATCACTTAGCAGTACATGTGCAGTACCAATTTTGTTCATACCTACCCTTCAAATTTCCTGGGTGCTATTGTTCCCGTAAAAGTAATTGGTTATAGCCTCCATTGTCCAACAAAATATCAGCTTGTAATTGTGCGTCGCTCCTGTATCGCGTTGTGCTTGGGTAGGTATTTTATCTGCAACCAGTAGTGTGGCAAATGATGGATAATTTTTTAGAAGTAGCAAGATGCCCATGCGTTGCACACATCAAGATGCATTTGTATGAGTAGTTTATCTTGTGGGAGAAAAGGATGAACGAGGGAATGCCTTATTTGCAAATGCGGAGAGGGGTGTGGGTATCTTTTTGCAAAATTGCCACAGTTTCCTTCCTATCCGTCGGATATAAATCGGATGGCCTATATTGCAGGATGGCAGGAACAACATCAACACCAACTCTGTTTTTATAAGATTAGGTAAAAAGTAGAGAAAAAAATAGAGAGTAGAGAAGTAGATATAAATATTAAATATAAAATAAATATAACAGTAGAGAAGAGAGTAGAGATAGCAGAGACATCGGGAAAGAATTGCGCGCGCGGGGGAAAATGCGACCGGGCGTGAGCTAGTTTTGGCGCGCGGCGTCCGGCGCACTTTATAAAATCCAACGCCCTCCCATTGCTCTGTGCCTTGCCACCGCTCTCTCCCCGCTCTGTGCCTCTCCACCGCTCTCTCCCCACTCTTTCTCGCCTCGCCGCGGCCGCGCCACCATGCCGCCGCGTCGCCGGGAAACTTGGGGATACCTCGGCGTCCGCGTGTGCCCCTTCGGCGGCTTCTCCGCCGAGACCCGGTTCCGCGGGATGCGCCTCGGCCTCGGCAATTTCGACACCGCCAACGAGGCCGCCCGCGCGTACGACGCGGCGGCGTGGCACCTCCGGTGGCCTCATAGAACATTGAACTTCCCCAACGTGCCGACACGGGAGCGGGCACAGGAGCTCGCGCCTCTGCCGCGGCTTATCACCGACGAGGATCGTCGCGACAACCGGAGGTGGGAGCACCGTCTCGGCATCGCCGAGATGGACAAGGAAGCCATGGCGCTGGGGTGCCAACGCTTCCCGCAGGACATCATCAATGAGCGCGAGTTCTACGAGCAAAGGAGGGCGGAGAGGGATAAGAGGAGGGCGGAGCGAGCCGCCTATCGCGAGGACAAGCGTAGGCGAAAAGCAGATGCTCAATTCAACATGTGGCTAGGAGCAGTGTCGCCCTAGGAATCCGACGATGATCGGTATCTTCAGGCCTACAGTCAGACGTCGGAGGAGGACATCACCGAGGAGGAGTCGGACGACGAGGAGTAGTTGAATAATCTATTTTTTTTATCTATCTATGCTGAGAACTATCCTCTACTCTCTATCTCTACTTCTCGATCTCAGCACTGTAAACGCTTTTTTAAAGCGCCGCGCGTGCGATTCTGTTGGAGATGCTCTAACATGGCAGACGAGTTCTTTAATGTTGCCCACAAGATGCGCGAGTATTACTAGTAGTATATTTTTCTTGCCATGTTGAGATTTTAAAACCACGAGTGCGAACATGCAGAGGAGCAATGATGACCAAACACGGGATATTGGGGACATCTTCAAGGAGCGTGGCAAGTTAAAGAGGAGCTACACCAAACCTGTAAAACGAGCTTTGGTAAGTAACACCCTTTCAATTACTTTCATTTAGCCTCGTGTTCTTCGATGTGTATATGTTGTAGTTTCTGTTTCTCTTAAGCCTCGTGTTCTTTGATGTGTCATAAGAAGAGCCGTAATCGTCCTAATGCTTTCGTTTTTAGCTTGATGTAGGAAGTGGGTGTTCTCACCTTGTAGTCGGTTTTTATATTTTTTCCTTTTGAATTCACTTCTCCCAGTTCTGTTTATCTGGCTTCTACTAAATGGATCTGGGTTGCTCTGAGTAATTATCTAAAAAAGAAGTAACATCATGTCAGGATGTAGTTCCTGCGAGGAGGGAAGTATGGTCAACCTCGAGATCATGTTTCCAGAATGAGGCTGGATTACACACAAGGTGCAAGTTCCCTAATGATGCTAGATTAGACACAAGGTGCAAATTCCCAGATGATGCTGGATTACACACAAGCTAGGTGGAGTCGTCAGCTGTTCGTGTCCTCGTGGCTCTACTAATGGCTGAAAGAAAGCGTGCATCAGCCCTTGAGAATGTAGCTGAGTTCCTGAAGAAGCGAAAAGAGCAATCAGATGCTCTATTCACCCATGCTAAAGAAGAGATGGAAGAAGCCAGAAATAAGCTAGCAGAGGCAGAGCAGGCTAGGCATCTCCTGCTATCTAAAACTGTTGTCAATACAAAATTTCCTTCAAAGTAGCTAGGTTCAAATGTTTATCCAGTTAGCATGCCTGTTGTGATGTCCGTGCATCTACTGATGTGGCACAATTTTTTTTCGGGTCAGGTAATAACAACAATTACTTTCCAAACAATAATAGACGAAGCATTGGACATGGTACAGTTCACGTGCAAGCCCGACATTCCAAGTTCAACTTCCACATCAAACTCATGTTCACAGATATCTCCACATTCATATATAATGTCCACAACCATGATTCACTTCAAAGCGAAAAAATTGAGGAGCGTTATGAATAAAGAAAAACCTCTAGTTCCTGCTACCAGTGCGAGCACAACAAGTCAAGACCATGCGTAATTAATTATATTTTGGTCATTTTTTGTGTTCTAAAATGCCGGCAGGCTCACGGAAGGACGTGTTGCCGGCACACGGGAGGATTCAATGAAGGCAGGTGGGGCAGTCTGAAGCCGGTTGCATGCGGTGAGGAGGCGTGTTCAGCCGGGCCTGCAGCGAGTGGGGCCCTCTTGACCAGCGCACCGGTTCAATGCCTGCGCTATGAGAGGTCGCGTTCATGTCAGAGCAATCACTCCCTCCAGTCCTTTTTTGTTTGCGTATAACAAAATCTTGTTTTCCATTCACATTTTACAAGTAAAATTCGTGGACAAACTTTGACCCAAAATAGGATGGGGACTAGTAAACCAGAACGGAGGTAGTATTTTTTTAATCAAAGAAGGGTTTCCCTCCTTCCGATTTTCATTACTGAAAACCAACATCTAAATCTAAACATAGTATTTGCCCTAGAACTACCAGGTTCAACATCTCGCAACATAAACCCATACAACCATACGCCAAGGAGGTACATAGTACCATGAATTCCATTTTTGCTCCATACCAATCGTTCTAAAAACTACTTAGTACTTATAACGCGCCATTGAAAATCGGAACTCTTAACCCCGCTAAAAAATGACATTTTAAACGTGGCTACTTGATCTGTGGCAACTGGTGAGCCACCGCCTCCAAGTCGTTCACCTGTGGTCCCGACCATCAACTCCTACGGATCAAATTATCACGCGAGCTGACTATTCCTACAAAGCTGTGCTCCACCACGTACCGGTACCCGCGAATGTAGCAATCGTGCACCTAGGGTTTTAGGGTTTATTTGTTAACGTTGCATTTACGTAACACTCATGTGTGCGAGACAGCGAGAGACCGACTGCGTGCGTGCGCCTTGCTACCTCTTGACCTTGTGTTGTATTCCCTCGAAGAGGAAAGGGAGATGCAGCACAGTAGCGTAAGTATTTCCCTCAGTTTTTGAGAACCAAGGTATCAATCCAGTAGGAGACCACACGCCAGTCCCTCACACCTGCACAAACAAATAAGAACTTCGCAGCCAACGCGATAAGGCATGCATCTAGTGTATTGAGTTCATATGAACAGAGTAACGCCTTAAGCAAGATGACATGATGTAGAGGGATAAACTCAAGCAATATGACGAAAATCCCATCTTTTTAACCTCGATGGCAACAATACAATACGTGCCTTGTTGCCCCTACTGTCACTGGGAAAGGACACCGCAAGATTGAACCCAAAGCCAAGCACTTCTCCCATTACAAGAACTATAGATCTAGTAGGCCAAACCAAACCAATAATTCGAAGAGACTTGCAAGGATATTATGAGCACACATAAAAAGTTCAGAGAAGAACCAAATATCTTTCATAGATAACCTTGATCATAAACTCACAATTCATCGGATCTCGATAAACACACCGCAAAAAGAGATTACATCGAATAGACCTCCTCGAAGACCGAGGAGAACTTTGTATTGAGATCCGGAGAGAGAGATGAAGCCATCTAGATACTAGCTATGGACCCGAAGGTCTGTGGTAAACTACTCACAACTCATGGTGAGGGCGATGATGATGATGATGAAGGCCTCCGTGATGGATCCCCCTCCCGGAATAGGCTCCAAGATGGGATCTCCACGGGAACAGAAGCTACGGCGGTGGAATTAGGGTTTTCTCTCTTCGTATGGAGTTTCTGGGGGTACGTAGGTATATATAGGAAGAAGGAGGGCACCGGGGGCCACACGGGCCAGCCTCGAGGCAGGGGGGCGCGCCACCACCCTCGACGACAGCCCTTCTATCCCCTGACTTGGTCCTGAAGTTTCTCGAGCGTGATTTCCTCCAAAAATATCTCTCGCAAAGGTTTCATTCCATTTGGACTCCGTTTGATATTCTTTTTCTGCAAAACCCCGAAATAGGCAAAAACAACAATCTAGACTGGGCCTTTGGGTTAGTAGGTTAGTCCCAAAAATGATATAAAAGTAAATGATAAAGCCCATTAAACATCCAAGACTTCATAAATAATAGCATGGAACAATAAAAAATTATAGATACGTTGGAGACGTATCACGGCTGAATCTAAAAGATTTCTAGAAGCAAAATTCAAGCCAACATAAAAGTTCTGAATAATCATCCATAGATTCAAACCATGTGTAGAGCAATTACGTATCATCAATTTCATTCTCTCCGAAGCTTGTTCAACATGCTCTTGATCTAGTTGCTTAAAATTCATAATATCGTTTCTAAGAGAGATGATCTTAGCAGGAGGGAAATACTTAGAGATAAAAGCATCTTTGCACTTATTCCACGAATCAATACTATTTCTAGGCAAAGAGGAAAACCAAGTTTTAGCACGATCTCTAAGTGAAAAGGAAATAACTTCAATTTAACAATATCGTTATCCGTATCCCTTTTCTTTTTCATATCACACAAATCAACAAAGTTGTTTAGATGGGTAGCGGCATCTTCACTAGGAAGGCCGGAGAATTGATCTTTCATGACAAGATTCAACAAAGCAGCATTGATCTCACAAGATTCAGCATCGGTAATAGGAGCAATCGGAGTGCTAATAAAATCATTGTTGTTGGTATTGGAGAAGTCACACAATTTGGTATTGTTCCGAGCCATAGTAACAAGCAAGCAATCCAACACACACAAGCGAACTAGAAGCAAGCGAACGATAAACACACGGCGGAAGAAGGGCAAATAAAATGGCAAGGGTGAAGTGGGGGAGAGGAAAAGGAGAGGCAAATAAATGTAATGCAAAGGATAATGGTTTGTGATAGGTACTTGGTATATGACTTTTGCGTAAGCCTCCCCGGCAACGGCACCAGAAATTCTTCTTGCTACCTCTTGAGCTTGCGTTGTATTCCCTCGAAGAGGAAAGGGAGATGCAGCACAGTAGCGTAAGTATTTCCCTCAGTTTTTGATAACCAAGGTATCAATCCAGTAGGAGACCACACGCGAGTCCCTCGCACCTGCACAAACAAATAAGAACTTCGCAGCCAATGCGATAAGGGGTTGTCAATCTGTACGGTCACTTACGATAGTGAGATCTGATAGAGATGATAAGATAATATTTTTGGTATTTTTGGTTTAATAAAACAGCAAATAAAAGTAAAGTAGATGTAGATTGATATGTTGAGAATAGACCCGGGGGCCATAGTTTTCTCTAGTGGCTTCTCTCATGATAGCGATATTCTACGGAGGGTAAACAAATTACTGTCGAGCAATTGATAGAAAAGCGAATACTTATGAGACTATCTAGGCATCATCATTGTATATAGGCATCACGTCCAAGACAAGTAGACCGACTCCTGCCTGCATCTACTAATATTACTCCACACATCGACCGCTATCCAGCATGCATCTAGTGTATTGAGTTCATACGAACAGAGTAACGCCTTAATCAAGATGACATGATGTAGAGGGATAAACTCAAGCAAAATGATGAAAAACCCATCTTTTTATCCTCGATGGCAACAATACAATACATGCCTTGCTGCCCCTACTATCACTGGGAAAGGACACCGCAAGATTGAACCCAAAGCCAAGGACTTCTCCCATTGCAAGAACTATAGATCTAGTAGGCCAAACGAAACCAATAATTCGAAGAGACTTGCAAGGATATTATGAGCACACATGAAAAGTTCAGAGAAGAACCAAATATCTTTCATAGATAACCTTGATCATAAACTCACAATTCATCGGATTTCGACAAACACACCGCAAAAAGAGATTACATCGAATAGATCTCCTCGAAGACCGAGGAGAACTTTGTATTGAGATCCAGAGAGAGAGAAGAAGCCATCGAGATACTTGCTATGGACCCGAAGGTCTGTGGTAAACTACTCACAACTCATGGTGAGGGCGATGATGATGATGATGAAGGCCTCCATGATGGATCCCCCTCCCGGAACAGGCTCCAAGATGGGATCTCCACGGGAACAGAAGCTACGGCGGTGGAATTAGGGTTTTCTCTCAGTGTATGGAGTTTCTGGGGTATGTGGATATATATAGGAAGAAGGAGGGCACCGGGGGCCACACGGGCCAGCCTCGAGGCAGGGGGGCGCGCCCCGGGAAGGGGGCACGCCCCCCACCCTCGAGGGCAGCCCTTCTGTCCCCTGACTTAGTCCTGAAGTTTCCCGTGCGTGATTTACTCCAAAAATATCTCTCGCGAAGGTTTCATTCTGTTTGGACTCCGTTTGATATTCTTTTTCTGCAAAACCCTGAAATAGGCAAAAAACAGCAATCTGGACTGGGCCTTTAGGTTAGTAGGTTAGTCCCGAAAATGATATAAAAGTGAATGATAAAGCCCATTAAACATCCAAGACTTCATAAATAATAGCATTGAACAATCAAAAATTATAGATACGTTGGAGACGTATCACGCCTCTTCTCTTCATATATGTACGCCACCGTTTGTCTGGTGTCCAAAAAATTATAATAACTACTAGCAATGTGCCAATGCGTTGCCACACGATCTGAGTAGATTAATACATATTCACCAATTTGATAGAAAAAAGGTCTAGTTTTGAAATACGTATATCACTAAAAATTGTTATGTTTCACTCAAAATATATTCCTTTGGCCGTTTTGATGAGATAAGGGAGAAATGTTGTTGGTTTCAAGATTTGAGAAGTGGTATATGTCTAATTTCTACTCTTACTAGCAAGATGCCCGTGCGTTGCACGGAACATCAAGATCTTGTGGGAGAAAAGGATGAACAAGGGAAGGCCTTGTCTGCAAATGTGGAGAGGAGTGCGGGTAAATTGCCATAGTTTCGTTCCTATCCGTCAGATATAAATCAGACGGCCTATATTGCAGGATGGCAGACCCACCATCATCACCAACTCCGTTTTTATCCCTACTCTTATAAAAAGCATAGTCGGTGATGATCGTGTGCCTGCCATCCTGCAATATAGGCCGTCCGATCTATATCTGACGAATAAGAAGGAAACTATGGCAATTTTGCAAAAAGATACCCACACCCCTCTCTACACTTGCAAATAAGGCCTTCCCTTGTTCATCCTTTTCTCCCACAAGATAAACTACTCATACAAATGCATCTTGATGTTCCGTGCAACGCAGGGGCATCTTGCTAGTTGTTGCAAAAAGCCCATGTGTGTGAGAGAGAGATAGGGAGAGAGGAGGAGGACAGAGTGCATGTGTGGCAAAGACACAAAGAGCGTGTGTGCGAGTGGTATTAGCTAAAAATGAGGCGATAGTGTGTGTGTGCACGATCGAGAGGGCGTGTCTCAAGAAGAGAAGAAAAATCTACATATATACAAGGAGCGGGAGAGAGACATGTATGCGATAGTGGAAGCACGAGTGTGCGGGTGTATAAACCTATCTAGAGGCTAGTCGATAAATGTTTGTGAGAGAAATACAAGTCGGGGGTGCGGAAGCGAGAGTTTTGTGTGTGAGAGAGAGATGGTAGTCGGGAAGGGGAGTGGAAGCAGGAGTTGTGTGTGTGTGTGAAAGAGAGAGGGGGGAGTTTGTCTGATCAGATCGGTAAACAAATGAATAATGCCAGTCTGGGATGGAGACGAAAAGGAGACCGCAACAAATGTTGTGTCTACAGGAGAGAGAG
>LR738713.1:549326405-549432968 GCA_902687465.1 Secale cereale | reverse complement strand
CGAAGAAAACTTGACGCGGGTGGGGGCGGGGGTGGGGGGTGGGGTGGCGGAGGAACACAGGCGGTGGGGGCCGATGGTCCGGCCGGCGGCCCGTGCGGTGTTCTGTATTGGAAGAATCAGAGACGAGGAAGAAGAAGGGTTAGGAGACGTAGGATCTTCATCCAACCGCCTGAAATGGTCGACTGACCCAAATGACAAAAGTCACGCGACTTGCATGCAGACATGCCTTTATGTTCAGTACCATCATCATACCTGCTTAGCACTGCTCCTGAATCCATCAAGCTAAACAACGTGCCACTCATAATTCCAAACTTTTTGCTCAAGTACGAATCTGATATAATGCTGATATTACTAAAACAGATAACATTTAATTGGTCAACTAATGTTCCTACTTTACTTTCGAAAAGCACGTGCACCACATATAGAGAGACAACATAGAGTGTCTTTCTTAATGCGCTCTGGTTCATCATGTGTGGGCACTGCGCAACAAACATTTTATTATCCAAAATCTACTTGCTCTTCTTTAGCATGTTCCTCTTCCGTTCTTCTTCAATATGTACTCTCTCCGTTCCTAAATACAAGTCTTTGTATAGATTCCACCATGGACTACATATGGAGCAAAATGAGTGAATATACACTCTAAAATGTATCTGGATACATCTGTATGTGATCCATAGTGGAAATCTCTACCAAGACTTATATTTTGGAACGGAGGGAGTATGATAGTAGTACAATATGTTCCTTGTAGTGAAGATGAGCAGGGACATTTGCAGTGTAGAGGTCTATACGGTCGGTTGTATGGACACTTTGAACTCTTCGGGCCTCTTTGATTTGTAGGACTTTGCAAACATGGGAATAGGATTTGTAGTGGCCTGCCCACTTGAATCCTATAAGAATAGCAAGGAAATGTGGGGAGTTGTGTCTCCTTTGAGAGTTATATGGATATTAACAGTACCGCACCTTCAGTTGAAGAGAGCTGGTATCTGAAGCCTTTCTAGCTTTACCGGCAATACTAGCACATATATTCCAGCAAGTTCCACTTTGCTGATTTTACTCTGATGCTTACGGTTTTCCCGTTATATCTACACTATGATCTGTGTAGCTGCTTTGTGTCGCACTAGCAGCAGTCCACTCTTGAAGCTAGACACCGCAATGACTTACAAAATTAGCACCAAGGCATTGAGTGCCATTATGGATGCAATGAAACTCATACGCTCCCCACCTGTTGGTTCTTGTTCAGAATATGATCCTAATGACTATTCTAACCTCGAGGAGTCAAAGGCAGATGGCCTGTCCTGTTCACCTATCAAGGTGCCTGTTCTAATTTGGCAAGGTTTTATTGATTGCATGTATCTTGCATATGTTGTCTTGCATTTCTTCTACTTTGTTGCACCGCCATCTGCTTAGTTTACTCATCTTAAATGTCGAGATGCCATGCCCATCCATTATCAATACATATTCCATCTGTCATCATACCATGTTTTCCCACTCAAATGCTGTTCTTGTGCATCAGACATTAAAAAGGAAGAGGGTGATTGCCGAACCTGAAGGAGCACCGGCAAAGTCCTTGAAAAATGTGGTTGTGCCGGAGAAATCAGACAGCACCCCACTTATATTGTATGTACAACCAGTGACACAAAATGTAGGACCGACTCCAGCAGACTGTATCCATACTTCACTGGCCACACCACTAGCCGCACCACACAGGACCTGCACTCCAGCAAAAGGTATACCGATTTCAGTTGCCATAGCACCAGCCGTACCACAGAAAAATCCCACTCCAACAAAAAGTACAGCAAGTCTACCGACCGAAAACCTATCCCAACTGGATAGATGGCCAGTTCCTGCAGATTGGAACCCCATTCCAGTTATTCCCAGTTTAAAAGACAATGCTATCAATATTGTTAGGGACTACATGCATATATTCCCATCATGGGAAGATTATAGTGAAGACAAACACCATTTTCACATATTCCTGTCCCACTTACGTGTAAGTGCTATTATTCATGGTGATTATTTTCCTGTTTTCTGCTGATTGAACACATCAATGATTTACATTACATTGTTGTAAGTAGACGAGGGTCAATCTGGATAGTCATGACGAGCAAAGCTTGCTTGCACTTTTCAAGGAAGCATTGCAACAGTATTGGTGTTACCTGAGGAAATGACACTTTGATGGCAAGTCTATAAACAAATTTCTGGTGAAGTCTCCTGTGCTAAATTTAGAAGACATTTAATGGAAAAACCTTGTTATGCACTGGTCTCATTCTGAGGATGAGGTACTGTCTATGATATCGCATGACAATTTGAACTTCTACTTTTCCGCATGTGCCTTACAGATATTTTTTGCAGGAAATCTGCTCGAAAAAGAATTTCATTTTGAAAAGAATGACAGGATATCGCAAATATGCTGCCCGCTGCTTTGCTCTTGTTAGTACATGTTGTCCTGTATCATTGTACTTGCATACATACCCAGTTCATTGTGTGACAGCAGTATGCATGATAGCTTGCTTATCATTTGTTCGCTCCAAATTATCGGATCTGTATGAATGGTTACATTAGTGTAGAATATATCCAATGCCAATGAATTTTTTAGCTCTGCATTGTTCTTGTAAGTACCTGCTGTTCTTTATCAGTGTACTTATATTGACAGGTAGTTGTTCATCTACCATCACTCTGCAACTTATTTTCCTTTGCCCTCCATTCTACACATAAGAGCTATATTTACTCTTACCATAAGGTTGGATAACACCGATGGTACTGAAGAAGTTTAGCTCTGCATTGCTCTTGGCTGTACCTTTTGCCTGTATCGCTGTACTTACATTTATAACTACTTGGTTATGTAGCATCACTCTTCATCTTATCTTAAATATTCTCCATTTTTTCTTATATTGTCACATCTATATTTACTCTTAACAAAATGTAGAATAAAGTCAATGCTTATGAAGAAGATTCTATGGTAAACTTCGTGAATTGCCCCCCCCCCATCATCATGGACAAGGGCTTTATAGAGCCTGCCTTCACCAATAATGTAAGTTTTTCCTTCTCAAGCCTTCAAACTTTGTTGTGTATATTTGGTTAGGCATGACTGCAACAACTATTTATTTTTTGTGTTTGCATTAAATTGCATGTTTAAAGTTTATTATGTAGTTCATAAACTAAAGTTTTTCCTTCTCAATTTAAGTTTTCAGTTGTACAACCAAGTTCCTTGTTCATACCATGTAAATTAAACTATATAGAGCAAGCGATATTCTTTTGCACTGCATGTATGCTTCTGTTCTTGATCCGTAATCCAGTGGTGTGGTGAACCTACCCACTACAATACAATGTCATATTCTGCAATGTCTTAACTATGAACTATGTCATATCATTCTACTATTATTTAAACCGTCTCTTTATTTGCCAATCTGAAATGGGATAAATTGACAACACACTAACCATTGATACTTATGAGTTCTTGATCTGCAATCGAGTGGTGTCGTGAAGCTGCCAACTCCTTCACAATGTCATTTCCTGCCATGTCTTGACCTGAACAATACCATATTGTGTTAATGCAATTTTAAACTGTGCACTTTATTCGTCAGTAAGAAATGTGATGAATTGTCCGCACTAATACTTTTATGTGCAAAACCTATCATCTGTCTGCTTGTTTATCTTTCAGAGTGAGGAGTATATAAGTGTCAAACAAGTGCAGTCTCATCAGCTTGTGCTGCAGCTCCCCAGCAGGGCTAACCTTTCTTGAACTCTATTGAAGTGATTTCGGTTTTGTATATTATTTTGTCGGCGTGTGAAGTTACACCAGTGGCGATCTTTGATGCCCCGTGTATGTAATCTGCTGTCTGCTTGTGCTTTATTATCATAGTGGCGAACTTTGATGCCCAGTGGATGTAATATGCCGTAATTTCTTTATTGTATAGTCTAGGTTTTTTCTTATTCATGATGCTGCAGTTATTTTACTGTATATATATCCTGTCTTCAAAGTAAACTAGCCAAACCGTAAAATTACGGTACATAATCGGGCCGTCATGCAATCAGGATGTATGATCCGCATCATGGGCCCCATCATCTTGGCCCGTTAGAAGGCCTAAATGTAAACTAGCCCACTAGTAGAGTCGGGCCTTTAATAGGCTGAGTAAACCGTCGGCCCTCTTTTCACAAGAAAACTCAATGGGCTTTTAGGAGGCTGAGAAATAGGTTGGGCCTGAAACGTGCCGAACAGCTCACGGTCCAGCAAAAGCCTGAAATGGACCCTAGCCCATGATTGTGCCAATCAAATCATGGGCTTTTAACAGGCCAAAATTGTCTCAGTCCTTGTTTGGCCCAATCAGATTATTGGCTGCGAGCAGGCCGGATGCAAACCGGGCCGTAGTTACGCCCAACTATATGACGGGCTTTTAACATGCCGAAATTAATATAGGGCCGAAATGTTAAATGGGCCCTTAACAGGCCGAAACTAATATCAGGCCGAATTACTAAATGGGCCTTTAGCAAGTGGGCCCAAAAGCATAGCGTCCAGTTGACGGGCCGAATCTGATGTGGGCCATAATTTAGCCCAAAACCTCTTAAATGGCCGGACCTGATCTGGGCTGTAATTTGGCCCAGAACATGGTACACTTTTAATGGGCTGGATCTCATATGGGCCATTGTTAGGCCCAGAACGTGGCAGGCCATTAATGAACTGGGTCAAATATGGGCCAGCATTTGGCCCAAAACATGGCGGCCAATTAATGGGCTGGCCTACTAGGGTCCTCAAAATCTTGTGGGCCTACAGCTGGGCCGACCCATTAATGTCGGCGAAATCTCGTGGGCCTTTAGCTGGGCCGGCCCATTATGGTCCACAAAAATCTTGTGGGCCTTCACCTGGGCCGGCCCATTATGTCCCGCAAAAATCTTGTGGGCCTTTACCTGGGTCGGCCCATTATGGCCCGCAAAATCTTGTGGGCCTTTAGGTGGGCCAGCCCATTATGGTCCGCAA
The DNA here is from genome assembly GCA_902687465.1 of Secale cereale. Classification (NCBI taxonomy): domain Eukaryota; kingdom Viridiplantae; phylum Streptophyta; class Magnoliopsida; order Poales; family Poaceae; genus Secale; species Secale cereale. Next base: position 549,427,993 of record LR738713.1, on the reverse strand, counting down.
AATCTCGTGGGCCTTTAGCTGGGCCGGCCCATTATGGTCCGCAAAATCTTGCGGGCCTTTAGTTGGGCCGACCCATTTAAACTTTATGGGCCACTTTTGGGCCGGTCCACGTGTCAACATATCATAGGCGCATCTCGCCCATTGGATGAGTGACACCTATGCCAACGCGGAGCTGACACGTGTTTCCGTCAGCCAATCAGAATTTTACACGTGGAAAATCCCCGGTCCGGGCTAGTAACGGGTTATCGGATCCAAAACCGGACCCGATAGCTTAACAGTGTTCCGTTATGATGGATGCCATGTGTCGGTCGCCCTTGACGAAAGCACTTCTATGACGCGTGATTTATCGTCATGGAAGTGGACACTTCCGTGACGATAATTATGGTAATGTCATGGAACACTTCTAGGACAGCACAGGTATGACTATCTTGATTCTGTCATAAAATTGTCATGGATGTACATGCATGACAGAAAACGTGACCTACTGTGACAAACACGTATAATCATAGAAGTGTATTTTTTGTAGTGATGGAGGTAATACCCTACTTCCTGCTTGATTGATCTTGATGAATATGAGTATTGCAAGAGTTGATCTACCACGAGATCGTAATGGCTAAACCCTAGAAGCCTAGCCTGTATGACTATGGTAATGAGTCTCCCCTTTCCGGACTACACCCTTCGGTTTATATAGACACGGGGGGGGGGGGATCTAGGGTTACATAGAGTCGGTTACATAAGAAGGAATCTTCATAGTTGGTCGCCAAGCTTGCCTTCCACGCCAAGGAGAGTCCCATCCGGACGCGGGTTGTCGGGGAAACTGATCGCCCACGAACACCTATGGGACCGGAGCCCCTTTTCGGTACGGCGAGGGGGCGGAGGATGCACAAAGAGCGGATCGAGGCGTGCACGCGAGCAGTTTACCCAGGTTCGGGCCGCGCGGAGGCGTAAAACCCTACTCCTGCCTTGGTTTGTATTGTGTTTTTGGCTCGGGAGCGAGAAGAACTACAGTGTTGATCGCTAGCAGCACCGAGCGTGAGAGTGATCGATGATCCGAACCCCGTCTACGTTGCGCATGGGCCTCCTTTTATAGGTCAAAGGGGTCACCGACAGGTGGCAACGCAGTCGAGGGTAAAAACGTAAAAATGGTGGTAGTTGAAATAGTGTATGCATAGTGGTCTATACCTAACTCTGACGGCAGGGGACAAAGGCATTAAATGCCCGTCGCCGTCGCCCTAAACAGTGCAAAAAGCGTCCGTCAGGGCGCCTCCGTCCGCCACGACGGTGGCCTCGTCATCGCAGCTCGCCACCGTGTACCCCAGGCTGCACAGCCTTCCGCCACGTGCGCCTGGAAGGGCCCCAGGACGACGCATGGGCGGATGCGCTGGAGCGCGGGTACCTAGTGGAAGTTTGCCGCGGCAAGCGCCTTGCCACGGCTGCTACCTTGTCGCGCCCGTAAGCTTGTCGCTCCTCGGGCCTTGCCGGGACGCATGGCGCGCCGCGGCAAGTCTCCTGAAATGCCATGTTTGGGCCTTCCCGGCAAGCTCCTCTTGCCAGGGTCTTGTGCCAAAGGGGTGGTCTTGAGCCTAGAGCGGCCTTCCCGGCAAGCTCCTCTTGCCGGGGTCTTGTTCATGTAACTTGAATACTTTGATCTTGAATGGCTCAAAAGGAACCATAGTGGGCCTTGGCGGACGCGCGGCAAGCTCTGCCACGGGACGCTGCTACTATCCGTGCACAAGTTCGGGATACTAAGGTACCCCTACTTTAGTACACCGACAGGAGCCCCCGGGCCTGGGCCACACACGGTGCCGAGCGCTGTTGGGCCAGGCCCAAAACAATGCACGGGCACACGCGGCCCATGGCGCGCCGTATCCCACTCTGTATCCACCGCGCCCCTCCCTAACGGTACGCGTCAATCGCGGCGTCGTGGGAGAGATCGTGGCCTGTTTCTTTAATGGGGAAATGCGGAACGCCCCCCTCTCCCCCCTTAAAAGCAGGGGAAACAGGGGCAGTTCCTTCCATTCGCCCGTTGCTTCTTCATCCTCCAGAAACCCCCGCCGCTCCCCTCCTCCCGAAGATCGAAAGAGAGCAGCGTTCCGCCCCCGTCCGCCGCCGCCAGCACCTCCAGCGCCGTCGACTCCCTTCGCCGTCCCTGCCATGGTCCCGAAGAGCGACAAGGCGAAGGTCGCGAAGACTGCCAAGGCGCTGCGGCTAGCAGCGATGCGGAAGAAGATGGCGGTCTTCCCGCCACAGCTCAGTGCGGAGGAGCTGAAAGATGCCTTCTACCTCTTCTGGTCGAGGGAGACCAAGGCGCATCCACGCACCAAGGTACTCCCCGCCGTGGCCTGCGATATGTTCCCGGGCGGCTATGCCTTTTTTTGCTCTGTTCTTCTAGTGCGGGCTCTGCCCACCATATTCCGAATTCTTCTGCGATATCATGAATACCTACGGGTTTCATCTCCTTGACTTCACCCCAAACGCTGTCTTGACCATGGCCATTTTCGCACACCTGTGCGAAAATTTCGTCGGAGTTTACCCCAATGTAGCCCTCTTCCGCCATTACTTCATTCCTCGAGTCGAGTCTGGGTCTCCTCTGTCCGGCGGGATCTTTTGGATCTTTAGGCTTCATAAGAAAGAGGCTTACTTGACGGGGGAGCTCCGTGGCAAGTGGGATGAGTGGAGGGCCAACTGGTGTTGGATTATGGAGGATGACCCGCAGCAGTTTACTTCCCAGTGCCAAGTTGCAGTGGTGCGCGGCAATGACTGGAGTGACCTGGCCCCTGAGGACGATAAGCTGAAGATAGCCATCACTAGGATTCTTCGCCTCCGGCAAGCCAAGCTCACTGTAGGTGCTGTCGGGGCAGACTTTCTTCGCCGTCGCATCGCTCCCTTGCAGGAGAGGAAGAGGGCTGCTTGGGAGTTTGATAACGCGGCAGACATTATGAGGCTGCGCCCAGGCCTTAACTACAATTTCACTGTCTTGGAGCTCAACGCAATGCTCCAAGCGTTATTCAAGTACGACTCCGCCCATCCAGAGTGGTTCGCGTTGCCGCAGGGCGTAGTTCCGTTGTGCAACAACTCGTCGCTCAGCGCCATCCGCGCGGCGATGCCGTTGTGAGATTCCCACGGGATCGACCCCACTTGGCGGGAACCTTCTGATGAAGCCGTGTAGACGTTCTTCGACAACCTGGTGGAGTTGCCAATCAAACCCGACGAGAAGAGGGGCCTCACCCGCGACACCACCGACCAGGAGATGGCGTATATTGCCACCAGGTTGGAGGAGGCAGCCGCAGCCAGGGCCGCGGGCGAGTTTGGATACACTTTGGAGGAGGCGGATGCAGCGGAGGCGGTAAGTCTCGCGGAGGAGGAAGAGCTCCGCAAAGCGGGAAAGCCTGCCGGGCAACTTGCCGGGACAAGCGAGGCCGCTGAGCAAGGCGTAGAGGCGACTGGGCCCGCCGAGCAGGCCGTTGGATCAAGCGATCCTGCCGAAGACTCAGGTGGGTCACTGAACCTCGACTCCTCTTCTTCGTCCTCAGGGAGCTCACCACCACCAGCAAGCCCTCCGGCTCCAGCAAGGAGGCGCCTCCGCAAGGCCGTAGACGTAGCGGGGCGGCCGGCGGGCCAGCAGCCGCAGCGCCGTCCGACACGCGCCACCGCGGTGAATAAGGCGGCCAAGGGAGTGCCTCGCGTCTCAACGTCAACCGGAGGGGGGCCTTCCCGGACCGGCTCCACGGTTCCATCCGCCCCCCGGGCCTCGGCAACAACCGAAGCGGGGCCTTCCCAGACCACCGCCCCTGCTCCCGCCAATCGGCCAAGGGAGCCCACTCCTCCAGCTCCTCGCGCCGGGACGCGCGAGCCGGACTTCGACTTCTCGGCGCTCAGCTCCGACGACGAGGAGGAAGAAGAGTAAGCCTCCGCGATTCTTGTTCCCCTTTGTTTTCTGTTGATTCTTGTCTTGCACTTCTTTGCCTGATTCCGATCTTGTTTTTCGTCTAGGACCCTGGCCCAGAGGGCGGCGAAGAGGGCCAAAGTCCCAGTAATCGTCATTGAGGACGAGCCCGCCACCGCAGCAGGGGGTGCGCCGGCGTCAAGCTTGCCGGACTAGGTAGCTACTCCGCAGAGCAGCCCCCAGCGCAGCCCCCAGCGTAAGTCTTCTGTCCACTCTCCGCTTGTCGGGCGTGCGTGGGCTTGTTATCCTTGTTGACGTTTCGTTTGTTTGTTGACTTGCGCAGCAGCAGAGCAGCAGCATCAGGAGCGCCAGGAGAACGCTCCCGACGAGCCGCATGTCTCGACCACTCCGCCGAGGAGGAGCTCCTCGGCGAGGGTGGATACTCCGCCCAGGGCGAGTACTCCGACAAGGGCGAGCACCCCGCCAAGGGCGATTAATCCGCCAAGGGCGAGTACGCCGCCAAGGGCTAGTACGCCGCCAAGGGAAGGCGCTGGCGACCCTCCGCCGGCAAGAGCTTCTACCACGCCGCCGAGGGAGAACTCCCCGGCAAGGAACCCCGTCGAAGAGGAGGCCCGCGCAGGTAAATTCTTGAACTTTTCTTTTCTCTGAATTTCTCTTTTTGGATATTTGCTTGACCATTATTTTCTTCTTTCTTCTTCTTGTCTTCAGACGTCCGTAGCTGAGCCCATGGAGACGGAAGTCGCCGTCGAGGAGGACGCGCGTGGCGACACCGGCGACGCCGCAGCCATTGAAGGGGCGGTCGGTGCTGACGAGCCCGCCGTCGAAGAGGTAGCCAAGGCCGCCGGCGCGGCAGCTGAGGAGGGGACCGACAGTCGCACTGACGGCCCTGAGGCCGCAGGAGCGTCAGACGCTGCGCCGACTGCCGACCCTGCTGCTGCCGCGGCCGAAACAGGCGCCTACCTGGAGGCCGGCAACGGAGTCTTCATCCAGCTCCCGTGGGCGTCCACGTCAAGGGCGCCCGCGGAGGGAGAGGTCTTCGACGGGGAGGTCCTCGCCTCTGCCGGGCTAAAGTTCGTCGACGCGCCCGGCAGCAGTAGCGAGCCCGAGGAGGAGCGGCTTCTGCGGAGGCTTCTGGCCCTGTACCGCGCCAGGCAGGCCAAGTTGGAGTCCCGAGAGGCTCTTGCCGCCAAGGCGGGCACTGACTTGGAGAAGCGCGCTGAAGAGCTCCGGGCCGCCAACCAGGCGGCTCTTCGATCCTTGGCGGAGGAGCGGGAGCAGCTGGCCGAGGCGCATTAGGCGTTTATTCTTGAGAAGGCCGAAGCAGAGGAGCAGCAACGGCTCGCCGCCGAGGAGCTGTCCCGGAGAGAAGGTGAACTGACACAGTGGAAGGTCGACCACGATAGCCACGAGGACGAGCTTGCCGCGCGCGAACAGTCTCTTGGCGGGGCTCTGCAGGAGGCGAAGGACGCTGCTGCAGCTGCTGAGACCGCCAAGAGAGACTTGGAGGCGAGGGTGGCGCAACTGGAGGTCCACTTGAAGACAAGCGAAGAGAAGGTTGCCGCACTTGTGTCGGAGAGGGAGAAGGACGCCCACAGCCACTCCGAGCTGCAGGCCCGCCTCTCCGACAAGGGCAAGGAGCTTGCCGTGGCCAAGGACTCCATTGCCGATCTGGAGTTGAAACTTTCCACCCTCACCGCATCACTTGATGGTGCCAGAGAGCGGGAGACGAAACTGAAGGAGGATCTCAGGGGCGAGAGGGCACTGTTGGAGAGTGCCGCTATCTCCCAAAACAACTTCAGGCAAACTGTCGAGCTCTGGACGGAGGGTCTTGTCCTTGCCGCCACCAACATTGACAAGGAGCTGGAACTGCTGGGGGCGGAGTATCTCGGGTACTCCACCGACGAGAATCTCCACCCCAGCGCCAAGCTTACCTTGTTCCTCCAGGGCGTGGGGATGGCCCTCCAGCAGCTCCGGGAAAAGATTCCCACGCAGCTGGCGAACGAGGCGCGCAGGCTTTGCACGGGCATCTTGGAGAAGGTGCTGATGAAGATAGTCTTCCGCAACCCAGGACTCAACCTCAATAACGTCCTCAGGACCTTGCCGCCCGACGCCGACCAGGAGACGCTCAAGGCCCTTGTCGCACCCATCGTGGCCAAGGTGGGCAAGATCAAGAGAATCGAGGGCGACCGCGCAGACTAGGCTGTTTTCCTTTCTGCTTCCTTAGTCGCTGCCAACCATGTTACGAACAATGGTCCATCAGTACTGCGACAAGTCATTTTGTAATATAACTTTATCTTGGGTAGTTAAAGCAATGTTATTTCCTTTACTTGACTTCTTTGCTTTGTATGCTTTTACCCTACGCTTTTAGGGAACTTGCCGGCGTAGGGACCCTTGCCGCGAGCGCTGAGTGCGGAACTTCAGCAGCTTGCTGGCAGTGCCGTTGCCGACAAGAAACCTTGTCGCAGCTAGTCGCAGCACACTTAGGTTGTTGAGCGATCTCGAAAACGAAGTAAGGGCGCGACACTTATCACAGCACGCTTAAGCCGTTGAGCGTGCTCGAAACAAAGTAAGGGCGCGGCTAGCCACGAGTTGGTTCCTCCGCGCACAGGTTTTCCATACAAAGTGCGGTCGTTCAAGGAAGATAACTTTAAAATTTAAAAATTTGATCACTCAAACTTTGGCAACTTAGCTTTTGTGTCGTTTGCTTCCCGGCAAGGCGAGGCTTTCTTGAACGGCACTTGGTCCATACCACTGTCTCCTTCTCCTTCCCCCCGGCAAACTTGTGCGCGAGGAAAAATTCTCCTGCTTAAGAGAAAAGAGAAAGGGGGGAAACATAGATATGGAGCCTTGCGGCTCGTTATTGCCTACCGGGGATGCGTGCTGCACAAAGTGTCAGATAGTACATGCAAGAAAAATGAAAAGGCATGAAATGACAAGTTGTGCTATGCACATAAGTTTTACTGATGCACGGGGTCTGCGCCCGGCTTTGTACAAAGGATTACATGCAACAGCGGCAAGACTTGTACAAAAGGTGGTTGCCGAAACGGATCACGGCAACCGCGCCTCACGGGTAAAACTTGCGAAGATGCTCAATGTTCCAGGAGTTGCTCACCGGTAAGCCATCTTCGGTCTCTAGGCGGACTGCGCCGGGCCTAGTGACTTGTTTCACCTGATAAGGGCCTTCCCACTTCGGCGTCAACTTGTTGGAATTCTTGGCGGACTGAACGCGCCGAAGAACAAGGTCGCCTTCCTCGAGACTTCTAGCCTTAACTTTGCGGCTATGGTAGCGGCGCAAAGCTTGCTGGTATCGAACAGCTCGTACAGCAGCCTGAAGACGGTCCTCCTCAAGGAGCATCGCATCATCTTCCCGCAGCTGCTCTTGCTCGAGCTCATCGTAAGAGAGCACTCGAGGCGACCCGTATACGAGTTCCGTGGGGAGAACTGCCTTTGCTCCATAGACAAGAGCAAAGGGTGTCTGCCCGGTGGCTCGATTTGGTGTCGTCCTGATTGACCAAAGAGCCGCCGGCAACTCCTCGATCCAGTTTCTTCCGCACTTGCGCAGCCTGTCAAAAGTTCTCGTCTTGAGTCCGCGCAGCAGTTCAGCGTTTGCCCTCTCCGCTTGACCGTTGCTCCTCGGGTGAGCAACAGAAGCGAAGCAGACCTTGGCGCCAAGGTCTTGGACGTATTGCATGAAGGTGCGACTTGTGAATTGTGTGCCATTGTCAGTGATGATCCTGTTAGGGATTCCGAAACGGCAAACAATCGACCTGAAGAACTTGACTGTTGACTGTGCGGTTACCTTTCTCACTGGTTCCACTTCCGGCCACTTTGTGAACTTCTCGATGGCGACGTACAAGTACTCAAAGCCCCCGGCTGCGCGGGGAAAGGGGCCGAGGATGTCGAGCCCCCAGACCGAAAATGGCCAGGACAAAGGGATCGTCTGGAGAGCTTGAGCTGGCTGATGTATCTGCTTGGCATGGAACTGGCACGCTTCACACTTGGTTACTTGTGCAGTTGCATCTTGGAGGGCTTCTGGCCAAAAGAAACCTTGTCGGAACGCCTTGCCGACAAGTGCTCTTGCGCCAATGTGGTGACCACATATGCCTCCATGTATTTCTGCCAACAACTTCTGTCCATCTTCCCGGGGAATACACTTTAATTTCACGCCATTGAGTCTTCTTCTGTATAGTTCGTTACCAACAAACTGATACATACTCGACTGCCGGGTTATCCTTTCTGCTTCTTCTAGCTCTTCGGGAAGTTCTCCTGTTTGAAGGAACTGGACGATCTGCTGCGGCCATGCTGGGGCCTGTGGCTCAGCAACAAGGGCTAAAGGCATCTGTGCTGCTGCGGGAATGTCAGCTTCCACGGCAAGAACCTGCGGCTCGGCCGTAGCTTGACGCTCCCCGGCAAGCTTGCCGGAGCAAAGCTTGTCGGGAATGCCTGCTTCAACTGTACAAACCCTTGGGTTCGCAGGAGCAGACTGTTCCTCAGCGATCTTGTCGTTGACCTTGGGGACCTTGTTGGCAGCGGCTTCAGGAAGCTCTGCCGACAAGTAGTCGCCAGAAACCAACTTTCTATTCTTACTTTGTCCAGTTGATGGCGTTACGGACGGTTGAGTTAGCTTGAGCACAAAGATGCCTGGTTCCACAGGTAGCTTTAGTGCAGCACATTTTGACAGGCCATCTGCGATGTCGTTTTGAGCTCTTGGAACGTGCTCCATCTGTAGGCCTTCAAAGTGCTCTTCAAGCTTTCTCACTTCGTCGACGTAAGCTTCCATCAACGGACTCTGGTAGCTCTTGTACACTTGGCGGACGACCAACTGTGAATCACCCCGCACAATCAGCTTCTTGATCCCAAGCTCTGCTGCGATTCTGAGGTCGGCAAGCAAACCTTCATACTCCGCAGTATTGTTCGTTGCTTGCTCCTTGGGAAAGTGCATTTGGATGACGTACTTGAGGTGCTCGCCAGTGGGGGCGACAAGCAGCGCGCCGGCACCGACGCCTTGCAGCGAGAAGGCCCCATCACAGTACATTATCCATTCTTTGCTTGCTTCTTTGACGGGGATGCTTGTCTCTGGAATTTCTTCGTCTGGCGTTGGTGTCCATTCTGCTATGAACTCCGCCAATGCTCTGCTCTGGATAGTTGAAGTACTTTCAAACTTGAGACCAAAGCTTGACAGCTCCAGTGCCCACTCGACAATCCTGCCTGTTGCTTCTGGATTTTGCAATATCCTTTTCAGCGGAAAGCGAGTGACCACTGTTATCTCATGTGCTTGGAAGTAGTGGCGCAGCTTTCTTGAGGCCATAAGAAGGCCGAAAAGCAGCTTCTGCACCCTAGAGTATCTTGACCTAGCCCCCTGGAGAAGGGAGCTAACAAAATAAACTGGGCGCTGCACCATCTTCTTCCGTACCTCTTCTTGCATCTGCGCAGACCCATCCTTGTCGGGACCAGAGCTTGCCGGGGAAGCCCCCTGCTTGTCGCTGGATGTGCTTGCCGGGGCTGTTGGCTCCTCATCTGCCTCCCTTTCCGCTACTAACGCAGCACTAACCACTTGATTGGTTGCCGCTAAGTACAGCAGCAACTTCTCTTGTGGCTTAGGTGCGACAAGTATTGGAGTGGCGGACAAGTACCTCTTCAAGTCCTGCAGCGCTGCCTCCGCTTCCGGAGTCCATCTCATTGGACCCGCATTTTTCAAGATTTTGAAAAACGGCAAAGCGCGTTCTGCAGACTTAGAGATAAACCTGCTGAGAGCAGCCACGCAGCCGGCGAGTCTTCGTACATCCTTGACGCATTTCGGAGCTTTGATCTGCTCGATGGCTTTAATCTTGTCGGGATTGGCTTCAATCCCCCTCTGAGACACAAAGAACCCGAGAAGCTTGCCGGAGGGGACTCCGAAGACGCACTTCTCGAGGTTAAGCTTGAGTTGTATCTTGCGCAGATTCGCAAAGGTTTCATCTAGGTCTTGAATCAGAGTAGCCCTGTCCTTGCTCTTGACCACTATGTCGTCCATGTAAGCTTCTACATTTCTGTGTATCTGTGGTTCAAAAGCTGTATGGACTACCCTCGCAAACGTTGAACCGGCATTCTTCAATCCAAAAGGCATACGTATGAAGCAATAAGTGCCACATGGAGTAATGAATGCGGTCTTCTCTTCATCTTCTTCAGCCATAAAGATCTGGTGGTATCCGGAGTATGCATCAAGAAACGAAAGCAACTCACATCCAGCCGTGGAGTCAACGATCTGGTCAATGCGCGGCAAGGGAAATGGATCTTTGGGACAAGCTTTATTCACATCGGTGAAGTCTATACAAAGCCTCCACTTCCCATTTGCTTTGCGCACGACAACAGGGTTGGCCAGCCACGTGGGATGGAGTACACCTCTGACAAGGCCTGCCGCTTCCAGCTTCTTGATTTCTTCAGAGATAAACTCCTGGCGCTCCATCGCCTGCTTCCTGACCTTCTGCTTGATGGGCCGCGCGTGAGGACAAACGGCAAGCTTGTGCTCAATCACTTTCCTGGGAACACCGGGGATGTCAGACGGTTGCCATGCAAACACGTCGACATTCGCCCGCAGGAAAGCAACGAGCGCGCTTTCCTATTTAGGGTTGAGCGTGGCACTAATGGTGAAAGTACCACCGGTGCCGTCCTCCTTGGCGGACACCTTCTTGGTTGCAGGTGGAGCTGCCATTCCCTTCTTGCACTTGCCGGTGGAGCTCGATGGTGCGTCCTCGACGGCAGCGCAGCACTCCGAGGAGGTGCGTTTGCCGGAGTGGGCCCCAGAGCTCTTGCCGGACTTGGTCTTGTTCTTCCCCCCGGGAGCTTCAGCGGCAAGTGTCTCGCTATCTATTGCGGCTGCTGCATCCCGGTAAATCTTGTCGGCACAGATAAGGGCGTCCTTCTTGTCGCCGGGGCCAGAGATGACACTTATCGGGCCTGGCATCTTGAGCATGTTGTAGGCATAATGAGAGGCTGCCATGAACTTGGCAAGCGCCGGACGGCCAAGTATCCCATTGTAAGGCAATGGGATATCGGCAACGTCAAAGGTGATCCTCTCAGTCCTGAAATTCAGCTCTCCGCCAAAAGTCACTGGCAGTGTGATTTTCCCCTTCGGCTTGCTCCTTCCCGGGTTGATCCCTTGGAATATGCCGGTTTCCTCGAGCTCGCTGTCGGGGATCTGGAGTTTCCGGACTACAGCGGAGGAGATCAAGTTCAGGCCGGCCCCGCCGTCAACCAACATCTTGGTGACTTTGAGGTTGCGAATAGTTGGTGAAACCAACATCGGCAAGCACTCGACTGCAGTTGTGCGACCAGGGTGGTCCTCAATGTCAAAGATGATGGGCGTGTTGGACCACTTCAGAAGTTTGCACGACTCGACGGGTGGCTCTGCTGCATTAACTTCCCGCACCCATTGTTTGAGTTGGCGGTGGGAAGCATGCAGAGAAGCACCACCGTCTACGCATAAAACCTCTGTTGCCTTCTGGAACTCCTGCTCGCTGTTATCTCCGTCGTCCATGTCTTCATCGTCGTTTTCGTCTTCGTCCTTGTCGCGGCCGCGGGGAGGTCTGTCTCCTTGACGCTGCTTGGCCTTGCCGCGGCGTCCTCCCCGGCCATTGAATGGCCTCTTCTTGCCGGACTCTCCACCACCTCCCTGGGCCTTCTCCTTGTCGCGTCGCTCGTACTCAGCCTTCTGCTGTTCGACGAGGTACTCGACCCTTTTGCAGTTCTGGAGGTCGTGGCCCTTGGTGCGGTGGATCTTGCAGTACTGCTTGTCGGAGCCGTCCTGCTTGTCGGCGGCCGCCACAGCGGCAGCTTCCTTGCCGGAGCCACCAACCTGGGCTTTCTTGGCGCCAGCCTCCTTGCCGGACTGCTCGACGACCAGTACTTCTTTGTTCTTCTTTTTCCTGTTGTTCCGCCGCCGGTTCTTCCTTGCCGGGGCGGCATCCTCACTATCTGTCCCCCCTGCTCCAGTATCCTCCCTGGGGAGTCTCCTCCCCTTTTCAGCGCGTGCGCACTTGTCGTCCAGGGCATAAAGCTCACTGACGTCTCGGATCTTGCACATCGCCATTTCCTCCCTCATCCTGCGGTTACGCACGTTCTGGTGGAACGCGCTGATAACTGCGGCAGGGTGGACGTCTGGGATGTTGTGCTGGACGCGGCTGAATCTCTGGATGTACTTTCGCAGGGACTCTCCTTCCTTCTGGGCAAGTATATGAAGGTCGCTCTCCTGGCCATGAGGCTTGTGGCCACCTGTGAAGGCGCCGACAAACTGATGGCACAGGTCGGCCCAAGAAGAAATAGAGTTTTCCGGCAAGTGCATGAGCCAAGATTTGACGCTTGGCTTGAGCACTAGCGGGAAGTAGTTCGCGAGTATCTTCTCGTCTCGTCCCCCGGCAGCCTGCACCGCGATGGTGTAGATGCTGAGGAACTCTGACGGATGTGTCTTACCATCGTACTTCTCGGGTACGTCGGGCTTGAAGTTCTTCATGCTGGGCCACTGGACTTGCCGCAGCTCACGAGTGAACGCAGGGCATCCTGCCGCGTACGGTAGGTCGCCTGGTCCCCCGGGCGCGTGCACATCAACAGTGGGCCCAGCGCACTGGTTGGATTGACGCCGCGCTTCTCTCCGACGCTCGATGCGGGTCCGAGCATCTTCTTGCCGTCCGTCGTCAAGGACTTGGCGTTGATCACGGCGAGCTCGTGGATCCGACGACGCCGTGGAGTCGTCGTCGATGTTGATCCGGCGAGTCGGCGATTTCGGCCTTCGGGGCGGGGAGTGCACGGTAGTTGCACCCCCGGCGGTCTTGTCGCCATCAGCCCGCGCCTGGCTAACTTGCCGCGGCCGCGACGTCGTCGGCTGCTGCGGAGTGTCGTTATTGGCGAAGGCGATGAGGCTTTGGATGGTGGCCCTCCAGTCGTCGGCCTTGTCGGCCGCTGGAGGGAAGTCGAGGAGTAGCTGAGCTCGAGCTAGAGCTTCTGCTGGAGTGGCGGGGAGCGGTGGCGAGCGGTGCGAGGAGCGAGATATGCTCGGACTTCTAACAGCGTTAGAAGGAGCAGCGTCTCGTCCCGGTGACCGCGCCTTGCTCGTGCCAGCACGTTGGCCTTGAGTGTCCCGCGTACCGCCAGCTTGACCTTGGCCCAACAGGCGTATGGTACCTTGTGTACCACGTCGCTGCCGGTCCGGCGCCTCCTGAGACGGGCGCGGAGCATGCACGGACGCCGAGGTCTTGGAGTGCGCTCGGTCGTCCGTCTTATCCTTGGACTTGGCGGCGCTATGAGTTTCCTCGCCGGCGTCCGTCCTTCCGCCGGCGTCTACCCCACCAGCCGTTGGCTCTGGCGGTGGTGGGATTGACGCAGACGGGCCTGCTGCCTCCGAAGCCTTCTTCTTCGGCGGCATGTTGATGTAGTCGATGAAGTTGATGAGGTTGATGGAGATTTCGCCCGCGTGAACACCGGATCGGGTTCACACAACCTCGACGCACCCCCTACCTGGCGCGCCAAAGATGTCGGGGAAACTGATCGCCCACGAACACCTATGGGACCGGAGCCCCTTTTCGGTACGGCGAGGGGGCGGAGGATGCACAAAGAGCGGATCGAGGCGTGCACGCGAGCAGTTTACCTAGGTTCGGGCCACGCGGAGGCGTAAAACCCTACTCCTGCCTTGGTTTGTATTGTGTTTTTGGCTCGGGAGCGAGAAGAACTACAGTGTTGATCGCTAGCAGCACCGAGCGTGAGAGTGATCGATGATCCGAACCCCGTCTACGTTGCGCATGGGCCTCCTTTTATAGGTCAAAGGGGTCACCGACAGGTGGCAACGCAGTCGAGGGTAAAAACGTAAAAATGGTGGTAGTTGAAATAGTGTATGCATAGTGGTCTATACCTAACTCTGACGGCAGGGGACAAAGGCATTAAATGCCCGTCGCCGTCGCCCTAAACAGTGCAAAAAGCGTCCGTCAGGGCGCCTCCGTCCGCCATGACGGTGGCCTCGTCATCGCAGCTCACCACCATGTACCCCAGGCTGCACAGCCTTTCGCCACGTGCGCCTGGAAGGGCCCCAGGATGACGCATGGGCGGATGCGCTGGAGCGCGGGTACCTAGTGGAAGTTTGCCGCGGCAAGCGCCTTGCCGCGGCTGCTACCTTGTCGCGCCCGTAAGCTTGTCGCTCCTCGGGCCTTGCCGGGACGCATGGCGCGCCGCGGCAAGTCTCCTGAAATGCCATGTTTGGGCCTTCCCGGCAAGCTCCTCTTGCCAGGGTCTTGTGCCAAAGGGGTGGTCTTGAGCTTGGAGCGGCCTTCCCGGCAAGCTCCTCTTGCCGGGGTCTTGTTCCTTTAACTTGAATACTTTGTTCTTGAATGGCTCGAAAGGAACCATAGTGGGCCTTGGCGGACGCGCGGCAAGCCCTGCCACGGGACGCTGCTACTGTCCGTGCACAAGTTTGGGATACTAAGGTACCCCTACTTTAGTACACCGACACGGGTATGGTCTTCGGCCTTCATGTCTTCATAACCCACCAGTCTGGCCCATTGATAATAGGCCGGATGCCCGAGGACCCCTTAGTCCAGGACTCCCTCAGTTGCCCGTGAACCTGGCTTCAATCACGAGGAGTCCGGCGCGTAGATTGTTCTTCGGCATTGCAAGGCGGGTTCCCTTCTTCCCGAACTCCAAGATGGTCTTCGAACGTGATGATAGTATCCGGACCTGTATACACAACTGCAGAGGATATAATATTTCACGAGTCCAATCCGCTGACGACTTTTTGGTAAGACGACATCACGCCTGCTCGGCCATTATTTTCGAGCCGTTAGCTGGCCCGTCGTCCCATGTCTCGAGACGTGGTTTCATTGTTATTGTCTTACCCAAGCGGAGATCGTGTCTCCCCTTTTTAAGGGATTCTTATCAACCCGGACGTGGGTAACCCAACCGTCGCTTGGGTACAACTCCTCGGGAATAGGCAAGTTTCAAGACCCAGGAGGAGACGTTCGATATTCGTGGTCTTTATATAGGGGTTCAGACCCGTATTTTTCTTTCACGCTTGCTTCTTTCTCAACCCCTGCTACCCCAAGTTCCGACACCCAGGTTTCAATCGCCATAAGCTCCAATCATGTCCGGATCCAGCCGTCAAGGCTGGTGGGTGGCTTATTCTGTCACGGAGGGAGATATTGCAATACTTCGGGCGGCGAGGAATCTGACCGCAGAAATCCTTCATCGGATTCCGGCCGAGGGGCATGTTATTCCCATCCCCAGATCCGACGAGAGGGTCGTTTTCGTGTCCCACTTCCTCCGTGCGTCAGGGTTTGCACTTAATCCCTTCGTCCGAGGGCTCATGTTCTATTATGGGCTAGATTTTCACGATCTGGCCCCGGACTCTATTCTTCTTATCTCGGCGTTTATCGTCACGTGCGAAGCCTTCCTCCGAACTCCTCCGCACTTCGGCTTTTGGCTCAAGACCATCGGTGTGAAGCCGCAAGTGATAGAGGGGGAGTAGGCAGAGTGCGGTGGTGCCATGGTGAGCAAGCTCGCCAGCGCTGTTTGGCTGAAAGGATCCTTTGCCAAGTCTTCCGATTTATGGCAGCGGGGGTGGTTCTATATCACTGAGCCCCGTGGCTCCAAGTGGGCAGCTGTGCCCGTATTTCGATCCAGCCCCCCAACTCAGCTTGCATCATGGATTAATAAGGGGTTGGACTGGGGATCAACGGACGAGGTGCGGGTTTTGCAAAGCCGCATCAGAAACCTCATTGAGAGGGACATCAATATCGTTAACGTTGTTCAAGTAATGCTAGTCCGCCGGACCCTGCCGTGCCAGCGACGGCCTCTCTGCATGTGGGAGTTCAATCCAGAAGGGCCGCGGACTCTTCAGCACTTCTTCGGCACTACGCATGAAGAAATGTGGAGATTATTTTTCGGGAAACGAAAGCAATGGCCGGACATCACCGAAGATGTCAGCCTAGATTGTAACCATCCGGACACCCCGGTAAGTACCCGCTCATCAAACACCTCATAATCAGACACCCAGTGGTAATACACTGACTAAATCATCCTTTTTCAGGGCTGGATAAAGAAAGTGGAACGGATTAGGTGCCCGGCTCCCCTTACCGAAGACTCGGCTAGTCCCATGTTAACAAGGATGCTAGCCTCGGCACCATACCAGGCGCCGACAGGGGAGGGTAAAGAGGAGAGTGAGAAGACCCGAGATGACCTTTGTTCCGGAGGTAAGTCGGATACTGAGTCCGGAGAAATCGACGTTTCCTCGCCTGAAGGCAGAGGAGAAAGAGGACCCAGTATCCTTTCTCCGAGCAGGAGGAAAAGAGCCGCCTCCGCAGGTTGGGAAGGGCGGTCTCCAAAGAGAGGCTGGATGCCACCGTCGAGCGGCCTGGGTTTGGAAAGCGATGCCGTTGAATAGCTCCAACATGGGGACAAGCCCTCGACCAAACCGTAAGTCAATCCGGGGTACTTTGATAGCGTCCCGCTCCTTTGTCGTTACCGAAGGCGGTGGAAGATCAGGCTCCGGCAATAGGAGAAGAAGACGTCCATCAACCCCTTCCAAACCTTTTTACGTCAAGAAATGCCTATGAATTATTCACTTGTTATTGAACCATTTGATGTTTGGGGCGTTGATTATATGGGACAGTTTCCTTCCTCCAATGGGTACACACATATTTTAGTTGCTGTTGATTACGTTACTAAGTTGGTAGAAGCTATTCCAACTAGTAGTGCTGATCACAACACCTCTATTAAGATGCTTAAATAAGTTATTTTCCCGAGGTTTGGAGTCCCTAGATACTTAATGACTGATGGTGGTTCACACTTTATTCATGGTGCTTTCCGTAAAATGCTTGCAAAGTATGATGTTAATCATAGAATTGCATCCCCTTATCACCCACAAACTAGTGGTCAAGTAGAATTAAGTAATAGAGAGCTGAAATTAATTTTGCAAAAGACAGTTAATAGGTCTAGAAAGAATTGGTCCAAGAAACTTGATGATGCATTATGGGCCTATAGAACTGCATACAAAAATCCTATGGGTATGTCTCCATATAAGATGGTTTATGGAAAGGCTTGTCACTTACCTCTTGAGCTAGAACATAAGGCATATTGGGCTATTAAGGAGCTCAATTATGATTTCAAACTTGCCGTTGAGAAGAGGTTATTTGACATTAGCTCTCCTGGTGAATGGAGAACCCAGGCCTATGAGAATGCCAAACTGTTTAAAGAAAATGTTAAAAGATAGCATGACAAAATGATACAAAAGCGTGAGTTTAACGTAGGTGATTATGTCTTGCTATACAACTCTCATTTAAGATTTTTTGCAGGAAAACTTCTCTCTAAATGGGAAGGTCCTTATGTTATCGAGGAGGTCTATCGTTCCGGTGCCATACAAATCAATAACTTCAAAGGCACAAATCCGAAGGTGGTGAACGGTCAAAGGATCAAACATTATATCTCAGGTAATCCTATAAATGTTGAAACCAAAGTTATTGAAACCGTAACTCCGAAGGAATACATAAGGAACACTTTCCAGAACGATTCAGACTCCGAAAAGGAAGATGTACGTGATATGGTAAGTAAATCGACTCCAAAACAGTTCTAATGGCAATTATTCACCGTTTTGGAGTATTTAGAAAAATAGAAAAATAAGTGGCAGTCCGGAAGGGACACGAGCCGTCCACGAGGGTGGAGGGCGCGCCCCCTCTACCTGGGCGTGCCCCTGCCTCGTGGGCACCTCGTGTGCCTCCCGGACTCCGATTTCTTGTCGGTTACTCCTTTTGGTCGGTAAAAATTCATTATATATTCCCCCAAAGGTCTTGAACTCTGTATCACGCAAAAATGCTCTATTTCTATTTCGAACTATTTTCTGCTAGGGTTGACGAGGTCAGGCGTCATGTCGTTTTCCTCCTCCAACAATGAGGGCAATGATGCTTGGCTAATGAAGATAGATCTAAACAGGGAAGGACCCGAGGAGATCAACAATGAGAATAGGATCAAGAAGGCGGTGGAAAATCAGGCTCCGGCAATAGGAGAAAAAGACGTCCATCAACCCCTTCCAAACCTTTTTTACTTCAACTGAGATTGAAGCTTTCAAGATGATTGAGTTACCTCAAATTCAAAACAAGTATCTCACAAGTGAAAATATTTTGTTGAAGGAGCATATAGCTGCTCTCAAAGGTATTGTCCACAAGTTGGAGGATTTCCTACGCTCGATGTATGATGATCCGGTGTCACTACTTTTAACTCCATCATCACCACTTCTGAAGAAGGGGACATAATCATATGGGTATGGGCACTCCCCTTGGCAACTGCCAAGCTTGGGGGAGTTGCCCCGGTATTGTATCACCATCACACTCCTATCTTTACCTTTTTTCTTAGTTCGATCCTTCTGGTAGTATCTTGATCTTGTAGAATAAACTTAGCATGATCTAGTTGTGAGCTTTTGCTTTATGATATTTACCTTTGTAATCGAGTCCATGAGCTATATAATAAACATTAGTGTTGAGTCAAGGGCTTCATTTCCTCACTTTGGTCATGATAGAATAAAAGAAAATATAAAAAAAAGTATCAAAGAGATCATATTGATCTTATGGGAAGTAATGACTTCACATATAAAGAGTATGATGAATAAAAGTTGTTGAGAGTTGACAAACATAGTTTTGGTCATCGTTGCAATTAATAGGAAGTAATAAAGAAAGAGAGGTTTCATATACAAATATACTATCCTGGACATCTTTTATGATTGTGAGCACTCATTAAAATATGACATGCTAAAGAGTTGATGTTGGACAAGGAAGACAACATAATGGGTTATGTTTTCTTATATTCGAAATAAAGTATATTGTCATGGATCATCCAACATGTTGAGCTTGCCTTTCCCCCTCATGCTAGCCAAAACTCCTTGCACCAAGTAGAGATACTACTTGTGCTTCCATACATCCTTAAACCCAGTTTTGCCATGAGAGTCCACCATACCTACCTATGGATTGAGTAAGATCCTTCAAGTAAGTTGCCATGTTTGCAAACTCTCTAAAATATGTATGATTTATTAGTGTGGAGGAAATAAGCTTTATACGATCTTGTGATATGGAAGTAATAAAAGCGACGAACTCCATAATGAAGGTTCTTATCACAAGTGGCAATATAAAGTGACATTCTTTTGCACTAAGACTTTGTGCATCCAACCATAAAAGTACATGACAACCTCTGCTTCCCTCTGCGAAGGGCCTATCTACTATTCTTGCCTTATAAGAGTCAAGGTGGAAATCACCTTTCCTTTTTACATTTTATCCATTGGCAAGCACATTGTGTTGGAAAGATCCTGACATATATACCCAATTGGATGTAAGTTATCATGGTTTATTACTGTTGACATTACCCTTGAGGTAAAAGGTTGGCAGGCAGCACCATAAGCCCCTATCTTTCTCTGTGTCCGATTAAAACTCCATCCATAATTATTGCGTGAGTGTGAGCAATTGTGAAACACTATATGATAGTTGAGTATGTAGGCTTGCTGAAAAGCTCTTATGTTGACTCTTTCCGATGTTACGATAAATTGCAATTGCTTCAATGACCGAGATCATAGTTTATTGGTTTACAATGAAGTTTCTAATTCATACTTGACATTGTGAATGAATTGCTACTTTAGCATAAGAATCATATGACAATATATATGTGTTGCTGTTATAAGAATGATCATGATGCCCTCATGTCCGTATTTTATTTTTATCGACACCTCTATCTCTAAACATGTAGACATATTTTTCGATATCGGCTTTCGCTTGAGGACAAGTGAGGTCTAAGTTTGGGGGAGTTGATACGTCCATTTTGCATCATGCTTTTATGTTGATATTTATTGCACTATGGGCTGTTATTACACTTTATGTCACAATACTTATGCCTTTTATCTCTTATTTTACAAGGTTTACATGAAGAGGGAGAATGCCGGCAGCTGGAATTCTGGGCTGGAAAAGGAGCAAACACTGGAAACCTATTCTGCACAACTCAAAAATCTCTGAAACTCCACGTGACACCGTTTCAAAAAATATAAAAAATATCTGGCGAAAGAGATTCATCAGGCGAGGCACCACCTGTCCACGAGGGTGGGGGGCGCGCCCCCTGCCTCATGGACCCCCCGATGGCCCCCCGATGCCCATCTTCTCCTATATGAGGTGTTTTGACCTAGAAAAAAAATCAGAAGGAGGCTTTCGGGACCATACGCCGCCGTCTCGAGGCAGAACCTTGGCGGAAACCAATCAAGGGCTTTCGCAGAGCTGTTCTGCCGGGGATACTTCCCTCCGAGAGGGGGAAATCGTCACCGCCGTCATCAACAACAACTCTCCCATCTTGGGGAGGGTTATCTTCATCGACATTTTCACCAGCACCATCTCCTCTCAACCCCTAGTTCATCTCTTGTATCCAATCTTTTTACCCAAACCTCAGATTGGTACCCGTGGGTTGCTAGTAGTGTTGATTACTCCCTGTAGTTGATGCTATTGGTTTACTTGGTGGAGGATCATATGTTCAGATCCATTATGCATATTAATACCCCTCTGATCATGAACAATATTATGTCTTGTGACTAGTTACTTTTGTTCCTGAGGACATGGGAGAAGTCTTGCTATAAGTAGTCATGTGAATTTGGTATTCATTCGATATTTTGATGAGATGTATGTTGTCTCTCGTCTAGTGGTGTCATGTGAACGTCGACTACATGACACTTCACTATTATTTCGGCCTAGACAAAGGCATTGGGAAATAGTAAGTAGATGATGGGTTGCTAGAGTGACAGAAGCTTAAACCCTAGTTTATGCGTTGCTTCGTAAGGGGCTGATTTGGATCCACTTGTTTCATGCTATGGTTAGGTTTACCTTAATACTTCTTTTGTAGTTGCGGATTCTTGCATTAGAGGTTAATCATAAGTGGGAGGCTTGTCCAAGTAAGGATAGCACCCAAGCACCGGTCCACCCACATACCAAATTATCAAAGTACCGAACGCGAATCAGATGATCGTGATGAAAACTAGCTTGACGATAATTCTCATGTGTCCACGGGAGTGTTTTGCTTCATATAAGAATTTGTCCAGGCTTGTCCTTTGCTACAAAAAGGATTGCGACATCTTGCTGCACCTTATTTACTTTTACCTTTTGTCACTTGCTACCAATTACCTTATCACAAAACTATCTGTTACCGATAATTTCAGTGCTTGCAGAAAATACCTTACTGAAAACTGCCTATCATTTCCTTCTGCTCCTCGTTGGGTTCGACACTCTTACTTATCAAAAGGACTAAGATAGATCTTCTACACTTGTGGGTCATCAAGACTCTTTTCTGGCGCCGTTGCCGGGGAGTGAAGCGCCTTTGGTAAGGGAAGATTTATATAGTGTGCTGAAATTTACTGTCAGTTGTTACTATGGCTCATCATCCTTTGAGGGGCTTGTTCGGGGTATCTTCATCCCGACCAGAAGAGCAAAGAGTTGCTCCTCAACCTACTGCACCTACTGAACATGTTTGCTTTGAAATTCCTTCGGGTATGATTGAGAAACTGCTAGATAATCCTTTTACAGGAGACGTAACACTGCATCTCGATTTACACCTAATCTATGTGGATGAAGTTTGTGGATTATTTAAGCTTGTAGGTATGCCCGAGGATGTTATCAAAAATAAGTTATTCC
Organism: Secale cereale; assembly: GCA_902687465.1. Lineage (NCBI taxonomy): Eukaryota > Viridiplantae > Streptophyta > Magnoliopsida > Poales > Poaceae > Secale > Secale cereale. The sequence continues at coordinate 549,406,426 of LR738713.1, read as the reverse complement.
CTTTATCTTTGAAGGGAGATGCATTGACATGGTTTAGGCTATGCGATGATATTGGATCATGGAACTATATTCGACTGAAGTTGGAATTTCATCAGAAGTTCTACCCTATGCATCGGGTTCATCGTGATCGTAATTATATATATAATTTTTGGCCTCGCGAAGGAGAAAGCATCGCTCAAGCTTGGGGGAGGCTTAATTCAATGTTATATTCATGCCCCAACCATGAGCTCTCAAGAAAAATTATCATTCAAAATTTTTATGCTCGACTTTCTCTCAACAATCGCACCATGCTCGATAATTCTTGTTCTAGTCTTTTATGATGAAGACTGTTGAATTCAAATGGGATTTATTGGAAAGAATTAAATGCAACTCTGAAGATTGGGATCTCGACGAAGGTAAGGAGTCAGGTATGACCCCTAAGTTTGATTATGTTAAAGCTTTTATGGATACCGATGTTTTCCTTGAATTTAGCACTAAATATGGACTTGACTCTGAGATAGTAGCTTCTTTCTGTGACTCATTTGCTACTCATGTTGATCTTCCCAAGGATAAGTGGTTTAAATACCATCCTCCCATTGAAGTAAAAGTAGTTGAACCTGTTAAAGTTGAAGAAAAGACTTTCACTTATAATGTTGATCCTATTGTTCCTACTGCTTATATTGAGAAACTACCTTTCCCTGTTAGAATAAAGGATCATGCTAAAGCTTCAACTGTAGTTCGTCAGAGTAGTACTAGAACACCAACAACCTCAGAGCAAATTAAAGTTGAACCTAAAGTTGCTATGGTTAAGGATCTCTTGGTTGAAAATTTAGATGGACATGTTAGTCACCTCCAAGAGGAAGCTGCTAGAATAGCCAAACCCGATGCTAGAAATAAACATAGACCTGTTGTAGGCTTCCCTATTATTTCTGTCAAAATAGGAGATCATTGCTATCATGGTTTATGCGACGTAGGTGCTAGTGCAAGTATAATCCCTCATTCCCTATATCAAGAAATTATGCATGATATTGCACCTGTTGAGTTAGATGGGATTGATGTTACTAGTAAGCTTGCTAACAGAGACACTCTTTCACCAGTTGGGATTGTTAGAGATGTTGAAGCTTTGTGTGGGGAAGTTAAATACCCTGCTGATTTTCTTGTTCTTAGTTCCCCACAAGATGATTTTTGTCCCATCATATTTGGTAGACACTTCTTGAATACTGTTAATGCTAAGATAGTCTGCGTGAAAGATATTGTTACTGTTGGTTTAGGGGATATGTCTCATGATTTTATCTTTGCTAAATTTCGTAGACAACCCCATGATAAGGAATTGCCTAGTAAGGATGAAATTATTTGTCTTGCTTCTATTGTTGTGCCTCCTAACGAACCTTTAGAACAATATCTACTAGACCATGAAAATGATATGTATATGAATGAGAGAAGGGAAATAGATGAAATATTCTTTAAGCAGGGACCCGTATTGAAAAACAACTTGCCTGTTGAAATCCTAGGGGATCCTCCTCCACCCAAGGGTGATCCCGTGTTTGAACTTAAACCTTCTCCTGATAATCTTAAGTATGTTTATCTTGATGAAAAGAAGATATATCATGTTATTATTAGTGCTAACCTTTCAGAGCAGGAAGAAGAAAAATTGTTTAAAACTTTGAAGAAGCACCGTGCTGCTATTGGATATACTCTGGATGATCTTAAGGGCATTAGCCCCACTTTATGCCAACACAAGATAAAATTGGAAGAGGACGCTAAACCAGTTATTGATCATCAACGACGGTTAAATCCTAAGATGAAAGAAGTGGTAAGGAAGGAAATACTAAAGCTTCTAGAGGCAGGTATTATCTATCCAGTTGCTGATAGCCAATGGGTAAGTCATGTCCATTGTGTCGCAAAGATGGGAGGTATGACTGTTGTTCCTAATGATAAAGATGAATTGATCCCACAAAGAATTGTTACAGGTTATAGGATGGTAATTGATTTCCGCAAATTAAATAAAGCTACTAAGAAAGATCATTACCCCTTGCCTTTTATTGATCAAATGCTAGAAAGGTTATCCAAACATACTCATTTTTGCTTTCTAGATGGTTATTCTGGTTTCTCTCAAATACCTGTGTCAAAAGGGGATTAACAAAAGACCACTTTTACTTGTCCTTTCGGTACCTTTCCTTATAGACGTAAGCCTTTTGGTTTATGTAATGCACCTGCTACCATTCAAAGATGCATGATGGCTATATTCTATGATTTTTGTGAAAAGATTGTTGAGGTTTTCATGGATGATTTCTCCGTTTACGAAACTTCTTTTGATGATTGCTTGAGCAACCTTGATCAAGTTTTGCAGAGATGTGAAGACACTAATCTTGTCTTGAATTGGGAGAAGTGCCACTTTATGGTTAATGAAGGCATTGTCTTGGGACATAAAATTTCTGAAAGAGGTATTGAGGTTGACAAAGCTAAAGTTGATGCTATTGAAAAGGTGCCGTGTCCCAAGGACATGAAAGGTATACGAAGTTTCCTTGGTCATGCCGGGTTTTATAGGAGGTTCATTAAGGACTTCTCCAAAATCTCCAGGCCTCTGACTATTCTCTTACAAAAAGATATTCCTTTTGACTTTGATGATGATTGTCTAGAAGCATTTGAAATACTTAAGGAAGCATTGATCTCTGCACCTATTGTCCAGCCTCCTGACTGGAATTTACCCTTTGAGATTATGTGCGATGCTAATGATTATGCTGTAGGTGCTGTTTTAGGACAAAGAGTTGATAAGAAATTGAATGTTATCCAATATACTAGTAAAACTCTAGACAGTGCCCAGAGAAATTATGCTACTACCGAGAAATAATTTTTAGCAGTTGTATTTGCTTGTGATAAGTTTAGACCTTACATTGTTGATTCTAAAGTAACTATTCACACTGATCATGCTGCTATCAAACAGCTTATCGAAAAGAATGATGCTAAACCTAGACTTATTAGATGGGTTCTCTTGCTGCAAGAATTTGATTTGCATATTATTGATAAAAGGGGAGCTGAGAACCCCGTTGCATATAACTTGTCTAGGCTAGAGAATATACTTGATGACCCACAACCTATTCATGATATCTTTCCTGATGAACAATTAGCTGTCATAAATATTTCTTGTACTACTCCATGGTATGCTGATTATGCTAACTACATTGTTGCTAAGTTTATACCTCCTAGTTTCACATACCAGCAAAAGAAAAAGTTCTTCTATGATTTGAGACATTACTTCTGGGATGACCCACATCTTTATAAAGAAGGAGTAGATGGTATTATTAGACGTTGTGTACCTGAGCATGAACAGGAACAGATCCTACGCAAGTGCCACTCCGAAGCTTATGGAGGACACCATGCTGGAGATAGAACTGCACATAAGGTATTGCAATCAGGTTTTTATTGGCCTACTCTCTTCAAGGACGCCCGTAAGTTTGTCTTATCTTGTGACGAATGTCAAAGGATTGGTAATATTAGTAGACATCAAGAAATGCCTATGAATTATTCACTTGTTATTGAACCATTTGATGTTTGGGGCTTTGATTATATGGGACCGTTTCCTTCCTCCAATGGGTACACACATATTTTACTTGCTGTTGATTATGTTACTAAGTGGGTAGAAGCTATTCCAACTAGTAGTGCTGATCACAACACCTCTATTAAGATGCTGAAAGAAGTTATTTTCCCGAGGTTTTGAGTCCCTAGATACTTAATGACTGATGGTGGTTCACACTTTATTCATGGTGCTTTCTGTAAAATGCTTGCAAAGTAAGATGTTAATCATAGAATTGCATCCCATTATCACCCACAGCCTAGTGGTCAAGTAGAATTAAGTAATAGAGAGCTGAAATTAATTTTGCAAAAGACAGTTAATAGGTCTAGAAAGAATTGGTCCAAGAAACTTGATGATGCATTATGGGCCTATAGAATTGCATACAAAAATCCTATGGGTATGTCTCCATATAAGATGGTGTATGGAAAGGCTTGTCACTCACCTCTTGAGCTAGAACATATGGCATATTGGGCTATTAAAGAGCTCAATTATGATTTCAAACTTGCCGGAGAGAATAGGTTATTTGACATTAGCTCTCTTGATGAATGGAGAACCCAGGCCTATGAGAATGCCAAGCTATTTAAAGAAAAAGTTAAAAGATGGCATGACAAAAGGATACAAAAGCGCGAGTTTAACGTAGGTGATTATGTCTTGCTATACAACTCTCGTTTAAGATTTTTTGCAGGAAAACTTCTCTCTAAATGGGAAGGTCCTTACCTTATCGAGGAGGTCTATCTTTCCGGTGCCATAAAAATCAACAACTTCGAAGGCACAAATCCGAAGGTGTTGAACGTTCAAAGAATCAAACATTATATCTCAGGTAATCCTATAAATGTTGAAACCAATGTTATTGAAACCGTAACACCGGAGGAATACATAAGGGACACTTTACAAAATGATTCAGACTCCGAAAAGGAAGAGGTATGTGATATGGTAAGTAAACCGACTCCAAAATAGTTCTAATGGCAATTTTTCATCGTTTTGGAATATTTGAAAAATAGAAAAAATAAGTGGTAGTCCGAAAGAGACACGAGCCGTCCACGAGGGTGGAGGGCGCGCCCCCTGCCTCGTGGGCACCTCGTGTGCCTCCCGGACTCCGATTTCTTGTAGGTTACTCCTTTTGGTCGGTAAAAATTCGTTATATATTCCCCGAATGTTTTGACCTCTGTATCACGCAAAAATCATTTGTTTCTATTTCGAGCTATTTTCTGCTAGGGTTGACGAGGTCACGCAACATGTCATCTTCCTCCTCCAACCAGGAGGGCAACAATGCTTGGCTAACGAAGATAGATCTAAAGAGGGAAGGACCCGAGGTGATCAACAAGGAGAATAGGATCAAGAAGGCGGTGGAAGATCAGGCTCCGGCAATAGGAGAAGAAGACGTCCATCAACCCCTTCCAAACCTTTTTACTTCAACTGAGATTGAAGCTTTCAAGGTGACTTAGTTAGCTCAAATTCAAAACAAGTATCTCTCAAGTGAAAATATTTTGTTGAAGGAGCATATAGCTGCACTCAAAGGTATTATCCGCAAGTTGGAGGATCTCCTACGCTCGATGTATGATGATCCGGCGTCACTACTTTCAACTCCATCATCACCACGTCCGAAGAAGGGGACATAATCATATGGGTATGGGCACTCCCCTTGGCAACTGCCAAGCTTGGGGGAGTTGCCCCGGTATCGTATCACCATCACACTCCTATCTTTACAATTTTTCTTAGTTCGATCCTTTTGGTAGTATCTTGATCTAGTAGAATAAAGTTAGCATGATCTAGTTGTGAGCTTTTGTTTTATGATCTTTACCTTTGTAATCGAGTCCGTGAGCTATATAATAAAGATTAGTGTTGAGGCAAGGGCTTGATGTCCTCACTTTTGTCATGATAGAATAAAAGAAAATATAAAAAAAAGTATCAAAGAGATCATATTGTTCTTATGGGAAGTAACGACTTCATATATAAAGAGTATGATGAATAAAAGTTGGTGAGAGTTGACAAACATAGTTTTGGTCATCGTTGCAATTAATAGGAAGTAATAAAGAAAGAGAGGTTTCACATACAAATATAATATCCTAGACATCTTTTATGATTGTGAGCACTCATTAAAATATGACATGCTAAAGAGTTGATGTTGGACAAGCAAGACAACATAATGGGTTATGTTTTCTTATATTCGAAATAAAGTATATTGTCATGGATCATCCAACATGTTGAGCTTACCTTTCCCCCTCATGCTAGCCAAAAATCCTTGCACCAAGTAGAGATACTACTTGTGCTTCTATACATCCTTAAACCAAATTTTGCCATTAGAGTCCACCATACCTACCTATGGATTGAGTAAGATCCTTCAAATAAGTTGTCATGTTTGCAAACTCTCTAAAATATGTATGATTTATTAGTGTGGAGGAAATAAGCTTTATACGATCTTGTGATATAGAAGTAATAAAAGCGACGGACTGCATAATAAAGGTCCTTATCACAAGTGGCAATATAGTGAACGTTCTTTTGCGCTAAGACTTTGTGAATCCAACCATAAAAGCACATGACAACCTTTGCTTCCCTCTGCGAAGGGCCTATCTATTATTCTTGCCTTATAAGAGTCAAGGTGGAAATCACCTTCCCTCTGAAAAGCTCTTATGTTGACTCTTTCCGATGTTATGATAAATTGCAATTGCTTCAATGACCGAGATCATAGTTTGTTGGTTTTCAATGAAGTTTCTTATTCATACTTGACATTGTGAATGAATTGTTACTTTAGCATAAGAATCATTTGACAATATATATGTGTTGTTGTTATAAGAATGATCATGATGCCCTCATCTCCGTATTTTATTTTTATCGACACCTCTATCTCTAAACATGTGGACATATTTTTCGATATCGGCTTTCGCTTGAGGACAAGCGAGGTCTAAGTTTGGGGGAGTTGATACGTCCATTTTGCATCATGCTTTTATGTTGATATTTATTGCACTATGGGCTGTTATTGCACTTTATGTCACAATACTTATGCCTTTTCTCTCTTATTTTACAAGGTTTACATGAAGAGGGGGAATGCCGACAGCTAGAATTCTGGGCGGGAAAAGGAGCAAACACTGGAAACCTATTCTGCACAACTCAAAAAGCTCCGAAACTCCACGGGACACCATTTCAGAAAATATAAAAAATCTGGCGAAAGAGATTCATCAGGGGGCCACCACGTGTCCACGAGGGTGGGGGGCGCGCCCCCTACCTCGTGGGCCCCCCGATGCCCATCTTCTCCTATATGAGGTGTTTTGACCTGGAAAAAAAATCAGAAGGAGGCTTTCGGGACCAGACGCCGCCGTCTCGAGGCGGAACCTTGGCGGAAACCAATCTAGGGCTTCGGCAGAGCTGTTCTGCCTGGGATACTTCCCTCCAGGAGGGGGAAATCATCACCGCTGTCATCACCAACAACTCTTCCATATTGGGGAGGGTTATCTTCATCAACAACTTCACCAGCACCATCTCCTCTCAAATCCTAGTTCATCTCTTGTATCCAATCTTTGTCCCCAAACCTCAGATTGGTACCTGTGGGTTGCTAGTAGTGTTGATTACTCCTTGTAGTTGATGCTAGTTGGTTTACTTGGTGGAAGATCATATGTTCAGATCCATTATGCATATTAATACCCCTCTGATCATGAACAATATTATGTCTTGTGAGTAGTTACTTTTGTTCTTGAGGACATGGGAGAAGTCTTGCTATAAGTAGTCATGTGAATTTGGTATTCGTTCGATGTTTTGATGAGATGTATGTTGTCTCTCCTCTAGTGGTGTAATGTGAACGTCGACTACATGACACTTCACCATTATTTGGGCCTAGAGGAAGATATTGGGAAGTAATAAGTAGATGATGGGTTGCTAGAGTGACAGAAGCTTAAACCCTAGTTTATGCGTGGCTTCGTAAGGGGCTGACTTGGATCCACTTGTTTCATGCTATGGTTAGGTTTACCTTAATACTTCTTTTGTAGTTGCGGATGATTGCATTAGAGGTTATTCATAAGTAGGAGGATTGTCCAATTAAGGACAGCACCAAGCACCGGTCCACCCACATACCAAATTATCAAAGTACCGAACGTGAATCAGATTATCGTGATGAAAACTAGCTTGACGATAATTCCCATGTGTCCTCGGGAGCGTTTTCCTTCATATAAGAGTTTGTCCAGGCTTGTCCTTTGCTACAAAAAGGAGTGGGCCATCTTGGTGCACCTTATTTACTTTTACCTTTTGTCACTTGCTACCAATTACCTTCTCACAAAACTATCTGTTACCAATAATTTCAGTGCTTGGGGAAAATACCTTACTGAAAACTGCCTATCATTTCCTTCAGCTCCTCGTTGGGTTCGACACTCTTACTGATCGAAAGGACTACGATAGATCCCCTACACTTGTGGGTCATCAAGACTCTTTTCTGGCGTCGTTGCCGGGGAGTGAAGCGCCTTTGGTAAGTGGAATTTGGTAAGGAAAAATTTATATAGTGTGCTGGAATTTACTATCACTTGTTACTATGGCTCAGCATCCTTTGAGGGGCTTGTTCGGGGTATCTTCACCCCGACCAGAAGATTAAAGAGTTGCTCCTCAACCTACTGCACCTACTGAAAAATTTTGTTTTGAAATTCCTTCGGGTATGATAGAGAAACTGCTTGATAATCCTTTTACAGGAGACGGAACACTGCATCCCGATTTACACCTAATCTATGTGGATGAAGTTTGTGGATTATTTAAGCTTGCAGGTATGCCCGAGGATGTAATCAAAAAGAAGGTCTTCCCTTTATCTTTGAAGGGAGATGCATTTACATGGTTTAGGTTATGCGATGATATTGGATCATGGAACTATAATCGACTGAAGTTGGAATTTCATCAGAAGTTCTACCCTATGCATCAGGTTCATCGTGATCGTAATTATATATATAATTGTTGGCCTCGCGAAGGAGAAAGCATCGCTCAATCTTGGGGGAGGCTGAAGGTAATGTTATATTCATGCCCCAATCATGTGCTCTCAAGAAAAATGATCATTCAAAATTTTTATGCTCGACTTTCTCTCAACAATCACACCATGCTCGATAATTCTTGTTCTGGCTCTTTTATGATGTATACTGTTGAATTCAAATGGGATTTATTGGAAAGAATTGAACACAACTTTGAAGATTGGGATCTCGACGAAGGTAAGGAGTCAGGTATGACCCCTAAGTTTGATTGTATTAAAGCTTTTATGGATACCGATGTTTTCCATGAATTTAGCACTATATATGGACTTGACTCTAAGATAGTAGCTTCTTTCTGTGAATCATTTGCTACTCACGTTGATCTTCCCAAGGAGAAGTGGTTTAAATACCATTCTCCCATTGAAGTAAAAGTAGTTGAACCTGTTAAAGTTGAAGAAAAGACTATAACTTATAATGTTGATCCTATTGTTCCTGTCGTGGTTTTGTCACGGGAGATGTCCTAGCAAAAGGACTTAGTCGTGGAGCCATCGCTACGGGTTAGCTTAAAGGGGTTAAAGCGGAAAAGGACGCAAGGAATTTTATACTAGTTCGGCCCCTTTGATGAAGGTAAAAGCCTACGTCTAGTTTGGTGTGGTATTGCTAGGGTTTCGATGACCAGGGAGCGAATCCGCTTTGCCTGTGTCTCGAGTTGTTGTTCTCTGTCCCTGAACCGTCGCTGGGTCGTTCCTTTATATACACAGGATGACGCTCATCCGGTTTACAGAATCCCGAGGCCGGCTCATAAACGTGCCCGGCTCGGTCTCTATCTTTCCTATCTTACAATACAAGTTACACGCCATATGGCGGTTTACATTTACGGGCCCTAACACCCTTTGGGCCTTGGATCTTTAATCTTTTGTAGTAACGCGCCATATTCTGTCGTGCTGAGCTTCAGTAGAAGTAATTCCTTATGGGCATAAATCGGCCCCTCCTGGGTGGTTTATACCTAATAGTTATATCCCTCACATTAGGCCCCAGATTGATTTGAACCTGTTCATGTCAATCTTCAACACCTTGGAAAAGTAGGTCCTCCATGGCTTCAAATATCTTGTAAACCGCCATGACGTCATCCTCCCGGATTATGTTGAACCACCATGACATCACCTATTCATTTACTACTTGTAACCATTTTATTCCTTATTTATTAAAATCTCCGAAGATCGAGGCGACAGTGTCGTCCCATATCCACTTTGCGGGCTCCTTGATTCCCGCGCCTGCCGTTTAACCTTTCGGCTTATAAATACGGCGAGGGGTCATTTCTTTTCCCCCCTCATCTCTTCGCTCCTTCTTCTTCCTCGCGCCCGTACGTGCCTAAGCACCGCCGCGGCCGTCAACCTTTCCCTCTTCTTCAACTCAGGCCGCTGCATCAACCTGCTCGGACCAGAGCCTCGCCAGCGCGCCTCTGCACCCAACAAATTCGGTAAGTTCTTTCCTTACTTTTCATATATATCTCGTTAGGGTTTCTTCTGCGAGTTCGTCACGGCTAGGGCGTAGTTCTTCGCTGTTCTTCCTTATGCTTCGTCATAGCTCCGATAACTAGTGCAGATCTGATGCTTTTGCCTGCGACTGTAGTAATAACTCTGCTTATTTTGCATACTTATCCTGCTCCAAAGTACTCCCCAATCTAGGTTTGTTTGAACTGCTGCAGTACCCGTTCAGTATTGATCCTGAATATTTCTTAACTTTTTTGACATGCCGTAGATCTGCAATTCTGTTGCTGCTTTGTGAAACCTGTTTTTCCATAACTTTAGATCTGCACCTTTCATGTTCTCACCGGCGGTTTAACTTTTAGAAAAATCATAAACCAGTAGATATCATTAGGCCCCGCTTAAACCGCCTTTGCAGTCGCCTTCATAATACTTCCGATAATTAATTCCGGTTTATTATTGCATATTTCTGAATACCTGCCAGTCATAGATCATAAACCGGCCCTTCACTGTAATTTCAGCTTTTTCCTTCAAAATGGCAAAGCAAGCCAAGCAATTCACTTCCTGCAACTGGGTTCCATCCCGGGTTACCGAAGAGGAATTGAATGGTTGGGCCGAGTGAAAGATCGTGGATGTCGCCTAGAGGGGGGGGGGTGAATAGGTGCTTTTAAAATAATTATGGTTTAGGCTTGAACAAATGCGGAATAAACCTAGCGGTTAATTTTTCAAGCACAAAACCTACAACAACTAGGCTCACCTATGTGCACCAACAACTTATGCTAAGCAAGATAAACAAGTAGGTGATAGCAAGATATATGACAAGAAACAATACGGCTATCACAAAGTATAGTGCATAAGTAAAGGGCTCGGGTAAGAAATAACCGAGGCACGCAGAGACGATGATGTATCCCAAAGTTCACACCCTTGCGGATGCTAATCTCCATTTGGAGCGGTGTGGAGGCACAATGCTCCCCAAGAAGCCACTAGGGCCACCATAATCTGCTCACACCCTCGCACAATGCAAGATGCCGTGATTCCACTAAGGGACCCTTGAGGGCGGTCACCAAACCTGTCAGGGATATGGTTAGTAGGTATAAACCAGATATTGTAAACCGGCTTAGTTATGTCATACTGGGTTTTACTATTTTAGTAGAGATCACGGCCCATGAGGTTTCAAGGCCCATGTATAGAAATACGGTTTGTAAACCGCCAAAGAGATGTAACTTGAGAGATAAGAAAGAAAGGGCAGAGACCGAGGCGGACACGATTATGAGCCGGCCTCGGGACTCTGTAAACCGGACCAGGCGTCACCTCTATATAAAGGGACGACCCGGTACCGGTTCAGGGAGAAGCAACAATCAATCCGTCGAAACGCAGGCAAGCGAATCCGCTCCCTGTAAACCGACGCCCAAGCAATACCAGACCAACTAGACGTAGGCTTTTACCTTCTCGAAGGGGCCGAACTAGTATAAATCCTTTGTGTCCCTTGTGTGCCATGAACCCTTTCAAGCTAACCCGTGCGATGGTTCCATCATCAAGTCCGCTAAACCGGACATCTGCCGTGTTATTTCCACGACAGTTGGCGCCCACCGTGGGGCCTGCGCACGATGGTTTCGAGTTCTTGAAAGGCGGCTTCGAAGGGTTAAAAGGCTACGCAGTCGGCTGGATGACCAAGAGTCGTCGTGGCCGGATCTACATCGACGACGCGGGTTGGGGACCGGAGGCCGATTCGATCAAATACGGGTACCGGGTCCCCTTCGGCAGCATCCAAGTCTTCATTGGCAAAATTGGTGAACCGGGACCTGAGCCGGACACCCTCCCCAACATCATCGAGCCGGCTCAGCGTACGAGATCGACCCGGATTCAGCCTGCCGTGAAGCATGTGCTCGTTGGGGCGATTCACGGAGGACAAGCCGGAGACGGATCGGAATCTGATGGTGCGACCGTCGTCTGCTCAGATGACGAGTCTTCGTCCGGGGAAACTGAGTCTCTGTATCAGTTGCGGGACGGCCGGTCTGAGGGCGAGTCCGACGGAAACAGTATTCCGGGCCCCTTCGGCCCGCCAAACCGGGTGGCGGTCTTCATGGCCGGTTCACAACCCCCGACGAACGGAACCACAGCAGAAGCTGGTGCAGGGGGAAGCGGTTCGAATCCCTCCCTTACTGCAGTTCTATCCACCTTGATCGAGGAGTTCGCAGCTAAAGCAGTCGAGGTTGTAGCTCCAGCAGACAAGGCGCAACATGATGCAGTGCTTCTTCAGTTAAAGGCCCGGATCGATCAGTTGAAGGAGGATTTAAAGGCAGAAGGGGAGATGTTAGCTGCAAGACAAGCAGAGTTGGATGATCAAGCTTTTCACTTGAGGATGGAGCAGGCTTCTATGGAAGGAGTGAGGGGGCGAAAGTATCAATCCCGCCTACCGCCGGGTTTCGAATCTGCGAATTTATTCAGAACACCTGGGGCTGGGGCCAGTAATAATCCGGCTTTAAACCGGAGGAGCCCCCCGGCTCGGGATGAGCCGGTTCAGCAGCCCGCGGCAGAACGGGAGCGTCGGATTACATCGACACCTTATGTTCCTATCCCTCCGGGACATTACTCAAACCCTTTGGATAACATTGCTGCGGCGGCAGCATGGTTGGCCGCTTTACCTGTGGAAGAAACATCCCCGGTGGCGATAGAGGCGCGCAGGGCCCAGAAGCTGCTTAATACGGAGTTAATACAGCAGCAAGCATACTCTCATAGCAGGGAAAGGTTACATTCAACACCACGTCCCAACCGAAGTTATTCTAGACGATGGGAAGAGCCGGAAGTGTCTAGCAGTGAGCGCAGGAGACACCAGCACAGGCAGGATAATCCGGCAAGGGCAGAGATACCAGCCCCGGACCTAAACCGGCCTAGATCGGAGGCCAGGGAGGAAATTCGGCAGTCGACGCCGGTTCACACGGCCACTACAGGGACAGGAGCTACAGCAAGCGGTTTCGGAATACAATGTCTCGTCCCTGCCCTACGGAGCGTTAAGTTGCCCAAAGATTTCAAAGGACCTCGCAAGGTGCCTAATTACACAGCCGATTTACCACCCGAAGCTTGGGTGGAAAGTTACGAGATGGCCATGGAGATGCTGGATGTGGATGAATCGGCTTGTGCCAAGTATTTCACTATGATGCTCGAAGGCACGGCCCGGACTTGGCTGAAGGCGCTACCTCCGAATTCTATCGGATCATGGGGGGAGCTGCGCAGTCAGTTCATCAAAAATTTCAAGGATACATGCAAACAACCAATGTCGGTGATAGACTTGGCAGCCTGTGTGCAAGGCGAGCAGGAGTCTACAGCAGCTTGGGTACGCAGAGTGGCAGAGATATTACACTCCTCAAATGGCATCAACCCTAGCACAGCAATTGTAACTTTGGAGAACAATTGCCGGTTTGAGTCGTTAAGATTGAAACTCGGACGACTTAAAAGGGAATGCAATGACATGGGGACTCTAATGAGTGCCCTGGTAAAGTACGGAGACTCAGATAATACAAAGTATCCAGAAGCAGAAGGAGATAAAGCGGGAAAGGCCAGCAAGACTGGCAAACCGGCGCCGGTTAATCCGGTTACTTCAAGTCTTTTGGGCAAACGGAAACCGGAAAACAGCTCCGATTTTGTGGCTAATACACAGGTTCATGGCGGTTTTCAGGGCAGTCAGCAAGGTCCTACTCGCCAAACCGGTGGAGGAAACCCGGGTTGGGAGCAGGATTTGGATCAACCCTGTCTAAAGCATAGCGGAAAAAAGGGGCCTGCACGGCACACTGCAAGAGAATGCCTGTACCCAGGGAACGGCCGTTTTAATCCTCTTAGCCGGCCCCCAAACGGCGGTTCAGGGCCCGGGTTTTATGGTCCGGGTTACCAAGGGAACAACTCCGGTTCAGGATATAGGGGCAACAGCGGTTATCAAGGGAACAACGGTGGTTATCAATCCCGGCCAGGCGGCCAAGGTAGTCAAGGAAACTACAATGGTCAAGGAAATCAGTCACATTATCAAGGCGGTTATCATGGTCAGGGAAATCAATCGTATCATCAAGGTGGTTACAACAATCAGAATAATCAGCAGCAGGGCCAAGGGAATCACAATAACCAAGGAAATCAGCAGCCGCAGCGTCCGCAGCAACAACAGCAATCCGGATACCAGAGTAATCCGAAGGAGTTAAGCAGCGGTCAATATCATGTTTTCACCACGAGTTTATGCAAGAGAGACCAGAAAGTTTTAAAGCGGGCTGTTAATGCGGTAGAACCGGCGACGCCACAGTTTCTACGATGGTCAAAGCAGCCCATTGTTTGGAGCAGAGAGGACCACCCGTTACGGGTAGACAATCCGGGACATTTAGCCTTGGTGGTGGCACCTCAGGTGGGAGGATACAGGTTCACTAAAGTCCTCATGGATGGAGGTAGCAGTATCAATATATTATATTACGAGACTTTTCGCCGTATGGGTCTAACAGATAAAATGTTAAGGACATCAAACACAGTGTTTCACGGGGTGGTCCCAGGTAAGTCAGCTTATCCAGTTGGTAAGGTTGACTTAGAAGTTACCTTTGGGGATGAGCGTGATTCCAGATCGGAGATGATCACCTTTGAAGTTGTCAAAATTAAAAGTCCGTATCATGCTTTGTTTGGGAGGACGGTTTATGCTAAATTTATGGCTAGGCCATGTTATGTTTATCTGCAGCTCAAGATGCCGGGTCGTAAAGGCACCATTACGGTGCACGGCAGTCGTAAGATAGCAGTGGAATGTGAGGAAGGTGATGCAGCTTATGCAGAAGCGGTATGTGCCACGGAAGAGTTAAAATTTTATAAGGATAATGTTGATCCGGCAGACATGACTCCGCTGAAGAAGCCAACCACCGAGCATGATCCGGCTTTGAAGTTCAAATCAGCGGAAGAGACTAAGCAGGTCAATTTTGTGCCTGGAGATTCGTCTAAGCAATTCACCATCAGTGCTAACCTGGATCCTAAATAGGAAAGCGCGCTCATCGAGTTCATCCGTGAGAACCGGGATATCTTTGCATGGAAACCTTCTGACATGCCAGGTATACCGAGGGAACTCGCTGAGCACAAGTTAAATATTGATCCAAAGTTTAAACCGATAAAACAGTATCTGCGCCGCTTTAACGAAGAGAGGCGCAAGGCTATAGGAGAAGAAGTGGCCAAGCTTTTGGCGGCAGGGTTCATAGTGGAAGTGTTTCATCCGGAATGGTTGGCTAATCCAGTACTAGTTGTAAAGAAGAATGGGAAGTGGAGGATGTGTGTGGACTACACTGACCTCAATAAAGCTTGCCCAACTGATCCTTTTGCGCTACCTCGCATTGATCAGATTATTGATGCTACAGCAGGGTGTGAGCGGCTGAGTTTTCTGGATGCGTACTCAGGTTATCACCAGATCAAAATGGCAGTTGAAGATCAAGAGAAGACAGCATTTATAACCCCTTTTGGTGCTTTTTGCTATGTGTCTATGCCTTTTGGGCTCAAGTGTGCGCAGGCAACTTATCAGCGTTGTGTTCAGAATTGTTTGAAGGGGCAAATAGGAAGGAACGTACATGCTTACGTGGACGACATTGTGGTTAAGTCAAAGGAGGAAAGGACAATGATAGAAGATCTCAGAGAAACTTTTGATAATCTTCGGACTTACAGGATGATGCTCAATCCGGAGAAATGTGCCTTTGGTGTCCCGGCCGGTAAGCTTTTGGGGTTCCTGGTCTCAAACCGGGGAATAGAAGCCAACCCGGAGAAGATCAAGGCCATCACATCTTTGGCGAAACCGGCTTGCATTAATGATGTTCAGCGCATAGCTGGCCGGATTATGGCGTTGAGCCGGTTTATCAGTCGCTTAGGAGAAAAGGCGATCCCGCTTTATCAAATGTTGAAGAAAACGGACCGATTCATTTGGAGTGATGAAGCGAATACAGCGTTTGAGAATCTGAAACAGCAACTAGCGAAGCCACCGGTTCTAGCTGCTCCTATCGACAAGGAGCCTTTGTTATTATATGTTGCTGCAAACACACGGGCAGTCAGCGTTGCGATTGTGGTTGAGCGCAAGGAAGCAGGGAAAGAACATCCGGTTCAGCGCCCGGTTTACTATGTGAGTGAAGTACTCATCGAGTCCAAACAAAGATACCCTCATTGGCAGAAATTGGTATATGGGGTGTTCATGGCAAACCGGAAATTGAAGCATTATTTCCAAGGGCATCCAATAACTGTGGTTAGTTCAGCTCCGTTGGGAGATATAATCCAGAATAGAGAAGCTACAGGCAGAATAGCCAAGTGGGCTATTGAGCTCAGTCCGCATGAGTTGAAGTACGTACCACGTACTGCTATAAAGTCCCAGGCCTTGGTCGACTTCATCAACGACTGGACAGAATTACAGACTCCGGAGGAGAAGCCGGATCTCACTTATTGGACGATTCACTTCGACGGTTCGAAGCAGTTGGAAGGCTCGGGGGCTGGAGTTGTTTTAACTTCCCCCAGAGGTGATAAATTTTGTTATGTCCTCCGATTGTTATTTCCTTGTACTAATAATGCAGCGGAATATGAAGCACTACTTCATGGTTTGCGGTTGGCAAAAGAGATGAATTTGAGCCGGGTTAAGTGCCTGGGCGATTCAGACCTAGTGGCACAGCAAGTTTCGGGCAAGTGGGATTCAAGGGATCCCCTTATGGCGGCTTATCGACGAGAGGTTGAAGCAGTCGCAGGTTACTTCAAAGGGTATCAGGTGGAGCATATAGACTGGCGGAAGAACGAAGCAGCTGACGCTTTAAGCCGGCTAGGGTCGCAACGTAAACCGGTACCACCAAACACCTTTTTGGATGAATTGCACAATCCTTCAGTTCAAGTACCTTCAGAGGACGATCTAGCTGTTCCGGACCCAGAGGCACAGTTGGTTGCGGCAACCCATATTATTCCGGATTGGACGTTACCTTATTTGGTATATTTAAGCCGAGGAGAGTTGCCAGAGGACGACGATGAAGCACGGCAGATAATCCGGCGCTCCAAATCTATGACAATTGCCAACGGGGAGCTGCACCATCGTAGCACCTCTGGAGTATTTCAACGGTGTGTTTCAGCTGAGGAAGGTTGTGAGATCTTAAGGGAGATTCATGAAGGGGATTGTGGTCATCATGCCGGATCAAAATCTTTAGTCGCTAAAGCTTTCCGACATGGCTTTTATTGGTTAACCGCACATGCAGATGCGGCAGACCTGGTCCGCAAGTGTGACGCTTGTCAGAAGTTTTCAAGACGTGCCCTTGTTCCGGCACAAGAACTCCGGATGATACCAATAACTTGGCCTTTTGCAACTTGGGGGCTTGACATGGTTGGTCCTTTCAAGAGATCCCAAGATCAGAAAACTCATCTACTAGTGGCGGTGGACAAGTTTACGAAGTGGGTTGAAGCGGAACCTATAAGCAAGTGTGATGCGGCAACAGCGGTTAAATTCATCAAAAAAGTAATATTCCGGTTTGGTTTTCCACACAGCATCATCACAGATAATGGCACCAATTTATCTCAGGGTGAGATGGAAGAATTCTGTCGACGAGAGCATATTCGTTTGGACGTATCTTCTGTGGCTCACCCCCAATCCAATGGTCAAGCAGAAAGGGCAAATCAGGAGATTTTGCGAGGAATCAAGCCCCGGCTTATGACACCTTTGCAGAGAACCCCAGGATGTTGGGTTGAAGAATTACCGTCTGTCCTTTGGAGCATTAACACTACACCCAACCGGTCTACAGGTTATACACCTTTCTTCATGGTTTACGGTGCAGAAGCAGTCCTTCCAAGTGACATACGCCATGATTCACCAAGGGTAGCGGCCTATGTAGAAGCCATCAATGAGGAGTCAAGACAAGACGGTTTGGATCGGTTGGATGAAGAGCGTGACATAGCTGCAGCACGGTCGGCGATTTATCAGCAAGACCTGCGCAGATATCACAGCCGCCGGATCAGAACCAGGACATTCCAGGAGGGTGACTTGGTACTCCGGCTTATCCAGGATCAAACAGATATGCACAAGCTATCCCCGCCATGGGAAGGGCCCTTTGTGATCAGCAAAAATTTACACAACGGGTCATATTATTTGGTGGACATTCGAGAGCACAAAGATTCACGGACATCAGAAGAGGAGACGAAAAGGCCGTGGAACATTGCTCATCTACGGCCATATTACACTTGAGCCATAGGCTTCCATGTATCCTATGTATATATTATGAATAATGAATAAACCGGCACCCTCGGTAAACCGAGGGCTCAGCCTTTTTTCCACATACATAAATTTTGCGGCAAGGATCCATGTCAGTTTGTTATCAAGAATTATATTTCAGTATTGGCTGGTTTTTAAACTAATCTTTGCAGGGTATGTGAAGGAGCGGTAGAACTCACGGGAACGAGAGATTATGTCCGGTTCAGGAAGAAAAAAAAAACCTCATAAAAAGAAAAAGGAAAAACCGGCAGAGTCAGGAGGAACGTCAGAGGCCCCTGGGGACAGTTGGGTTCGCCCACATCCCCTTGAATGGCTATGATATGAATTTTTGGGCTCCCTGAACAGTTGGTACGCCAACGTTCAAATGATGACCCGGCCCCTGGGGACAGTTGGGTTCGCCCACATCCCCTTGAATGGCTATGATATGAATTTTTGGGCTCCCTGAACAGTTGGTACGCCAACGTTCAAATGATGACCCGGCCCCTGGGGACAGTTGGGTTCGCCCACACCCCCTTGAATGGCTATGTTATGAATTTTTGGGTTCCCTGAGCAGTTGGTACGCCAATGTTCAAATGATGACCCGGTCCCTGGGGACAGTTGGGTTCGCCCACATCCCCTTGAATGGCTATGTTATGAATTTTTGGGCTCCCTGAACAGTTGGTCCGCCCACGTTCAAATGATGACCCGGCCCCTGAGGACAGTCGGGTTCGCCCACATCCCCATGAATGGCTAAACTTTGTTTTGAGCCTGGCAGCTCTTTGAAAAAGCCTCGATTACATAGTTTGATTTACAATAATTATGTGTTTCTTGATGTTTTTTGTGTTTCATAACGTTTTTTACCAAAGGGAACAGCTCTAGAAGTTGACCGTCTATCTAGTGTTACAAGTCTGGGTCATGAACACCAGCGAGAGTTAAACCGGCGTTCATCGTAACCCGGCTCGACTTCATAATGAGCTGACAGTTGGCAGCACATGATCAGCTGCAAATTACAAATTTCTGAACCGAGAAGAGAAAGATTTATCGACAAGGTGAACCGAAGAGTTTCAAGGGTTTATTAGAATTAATGAAGACTGATTAAGGTGATTTTAAACATCCTGACCGGTTTAAGGTATTTTGGCTACATACAATTCAGGTATCACAGTTATTTGTTAAAAATATGATTATTAGTTATACCAAGAGAACAAGTTAATCCGTCCAGTGGTAAAGCCACTAGGACATATTCTTGATCTTCTTTATGGACAGAGCAAGGAATCCGCATCAATCAACAAGTCAATGAAGGAATACTTCATAAAGACCAAAAGTCGGATCACAGTGCATTAAGTTTCAGCTAAACCTATTATACGGCATAAAAGCCAAATAGTTGGAAACATTGTTTACAGAATAACAATCATGATTACAACAATAGCATTCAAGATTGTGCTTCTCCTTGCCGGGATGATTGGCCACCGTCTTGTTCCGGAACATCTTCCTCCTCGTGAAGTGGTGGGAAATCTGGTGCACGCCAATCAATCTTGGCCAAGGCACGGAAATATACTTCATCGTTGATCAGCTCAGCAGGATCAATATCAGGAGCAAAGGTGTGAGGACGAACCGGCGGAGTTAAGTTTGCAACATCGTAAACCGGTCGTTCCACCCGCTCGTTCTGCAGGTTGTATGCTGGATGATATCGAGATAAGTCAGATTCCATCGCAATCTTGCTAGCAAGGGGACGCACTTCCTTGGTCAGAGCATAAAGATCGTTTTCATCAAAGGTTGAACCGTCCTCCTTGGTATCAGGAAATCCGGTTAGCACTTCTTCCGGATCAAGGTCTAGAACCCAAGCTTTAGCCCTTGTAAGGGCCAGAAGAGCACCTCCTCGAGCAGCCGATTTCTTCACCTCTTCAAGACGAGTTGGCAGAATGGACAAACTGTTCAAAGTAGCCTTGATGGTTGAAGGAGCCGGTTTACCAAAGGAGGTAGCACTGATAATCCTTTGTGCTCCAGAGTATAATTGTTCAACCAACGTATAACAGGCCTTCAGCTTCTTCCGTACATCATCCCCAAGATGGGAGACACGGCGTCCTACATACAACAGATGAAAGTTAAACCGGCGTAGGTCACAGGTTGCAAAGATAACAGACAAGCGTTCAGGTTATGCTTACCAAAGATAGCAGAAGTCATCAAATCAATTTGGCACTTTAACCCGGTCAATTCTTCAGTAACCGGGTTAAGTGCTCCTTCGGCATCCTGAACACGTTTTTCAAGATCCTTTTTCTGGACTTCAAAAGCAGTCCGTTCCTCATCAAAGAACTTCTTTAAATCTTCAGCAGTCTTTAAACTCACTTGAAGTTCTTTCTTCGCTTTTGAAGCGGCTGACTCAGTCTGTATAAGCCGAGTTCGAAGTTCACTGATTTCTACAGCGTTCCGGTTCAGCTCAGCCTGTAGACAAAAAATTTAAAAGCAGGGTTAGAAATTACAAGTCTCAAGCACACAACCAAGTTGTCTACTTGACACTTGGGGGCTAATGGCAGTTGAAGTAATACAACAAAGACAATTGGAAAATGCAAGTCTCAAGCACACAACCAAGTTGTATACTTGACACTTGGGGGCTAATGGCAGTTGAAGCAATGCATCAGAGACAATTTTTATAAGTATCAACTACATAACCAAGTTATCTACTTGATACTTGGGGGCTAATGTATGGATCAGCAGTTAAAAACTACAAAGTTCCGGATTACCTTCAATCAAGAAGATAAACCGGAACTTGGGGGCTGTTATAAGATAAAGATGCGTCGAAAAAGGCAAAGTCAGAAGAGGAAAACTTACTTCATATTTCTCTCTCATCAGGTTTACTAGGCTGGCTTCATAATCCCGGCTGCTATGGAGCCGGTTCAAATATCCGGAATAGATATCTTGAGCACTCATACTTGAGAGGCTGGATATATCAGTACTCCACTTCCCCTTTTCCTGAGTCATCTTTTCCGCTTTAGCTGTATGTTTCGCTAAAACGGTGGGTTCGGCTGGCGCAACATAAGCAGTGCCAGTAACCACGACATCAGGGGAAGTGGGTGCATTGGGAGGAGTAACTTCAACCTGAGCCGGATCAGGAGACGCCGGGTTAACTTGAGGAGAACTAACCCGGGCCGGACTTGGTGGGTCTTGGACATCTTCAGCAGCCAGAGTGTCAAGAGAAGGATCTTGAACCGGAGCGGCAGGGGTACCTTCAGGAGGAACGGCTGTGGACGGCTCAATTACCGGTTCATCAATAGAAGGATCAGCAACAGGCTTTTTTGCCTTGGCCTTTTTGCTAGGTTTCGGTTTGCTGGAAAAACAAGCAAAAATAAGTTAACATTATAAAGGAAGGGGGTATCATAAACCGGAAGAAGTAAAGAGAATTACCCGGGGACGGTTTTCAAGGGAGGAAGCTGTGTAGCGGTTGACTCGCCAGAAGAAGACAGTGGAGTTTCCTGATAATCAGGATCAGTCGGTTTAAGTGGTTTTCTGATAAGA
The DNA here is from genome assembly GCA_902687465.1 of Secale cereale. Classification (NCBI taxonomy): domain Eukaryota; kingdom Viridiplantae; phylum Streptophyta; class Magnoliopsida; order Poales; family Poaceae; genus Secale; species Secale cereale. The sequence goes on along the minus strand of LR738713.1, from coordinate 549,384,736 downwards.
CCGGCCTTGGGGTGAAGAAGGGTTGGAGAGAGTATCACCTCAGCGCGGCGCTTTCGAGCCGGAGTTAATGAGATTCCAGAGGATTCCACTGCTAAGCCACTATGGCGAGTGGTCCGGCGCAAAGCTTCGTGCTGTTGCTTCTTCAAAGCAAAATTAGGATCCAACTTAGCATAAGGATGAGAAAATTGATATTTTCTAACAGTCCGACGGCTCTTTTGAGGAGGAGGTTCTGAATCAGAAGAAATAAGGGTTACCTCAATCTCAGCCGGGTTATCACCTTCAAGCAGTTCCTGTGAAAAGGTATCATTAGATATGAGTACAAGTACAGAAAGGCAAAACTTAAACCGGAGTAAGGCATACATCGGAATCCGGATCATCATCCTCAGAAGGTGAACCGGCATCAACGGCTGCTTTCCTCTTCTTGTTTGCAGGGGTTTTCCGGCGAGTCTGCTTTACAGGTTTTTCCTGAGGTTTTCTCCTCCAGAAGGGGTTGTCAGCCTAAGTGAAAAAGCAAAGGCAAGTGAAAGACGGTTCAAAGAGGACGGTTTATAAAATATAAGTTAAAGACAAACTTACTTCAGGCAATTTATTCTTCTTAAAGTATGGGGCCAAGCCAACCCTGGAGCAATCTGTTAAAGCAGGGTTGACGATCTTCTTGGCAGACTCTATCACTTCCGATTCAGAAAGCTGCTCTTTAGTAAACCTCTGAGGATCTTCCGGTTTACCGGAGTACTTGCACATCAGCTTAGGGCGCCGGCTTAAGGGAAGGATGCTCCAGGATAACCAGCAACGGAGGAAGTCAGTGCCAATCAGACCATTTGCCATAAAGGCTCTCAGCTTGGACAGTTGTGATGAGAACCGGGTCCGTTCAACAGCACTTAATCGTTGTGGCAAGGGGTGATTCGCCGGGATACGAGTTTCCCGATAACCCGGTAAAGGATTTTCCCCTTCAGGAGATGTGTCTACACAGTAAAACCAGGACTTGTTCCATTCCTTAGGATGAGTGTGTAAGGAGGCGTGAGGAAAAACTGCATCCCTCCTTTTCTGAATACTAATACCGCCAAGCTCTTGGTGAGGCCCGCTGGTGAACTCAGTGCGCCGGTTTGCATGGAAGAAATCCCGGAATAAATCAACTGAAGGCTCCTCTTGCAGATACACTTCAGAAAATACTTGGAAGTCGCAAATGTTGGAAACAGAGTTTGGTCCGATATCTTGTGGATGCAGTTGGAAGGTGGCAAGGACATCCCGAAAAAATTTTGAACCGGGGGGAGAGAAACCTCTGGATATATGGTCCAGAAACACAATGACTTCCCCGGATCTAGGGGCAGGAGGACACTCATTACCCGGAGCACGCCATCTTAGTTCAGCTCGAGGACCTAACGTGCCAATGCTCGACAGCTTGACTAAATCTTCCTCAGTCACGACAGAGCGGACCCAGTCGCACGAAACATACTGCTTAGCCATTTGAGCAAAGTGCTGAAGAAGAGAAAAGTGCAAGGACGGATTATGAAAAAACAACGATCTAGGATTTATTCATAATATACAATGGTTGAAACGGAGAATCATTTGGCAAGATTAAACCGGCAATTATGAAACAAAGTTTTATCATTTCCGGTTTAAATGGCAGTTGAAGAGGAACAGTTTAAATCGTCGCATCAGTTTATATCATTTCCGGTTTATGGCATGACAATTTAAACCGGAGCATACTTAGCGAATCTACTAAGGAGAAAAACAGGTTTCTAAATAAATGCTAAGAGGGAAAGATCTGAGTATGCTGAGGAAAAGAAACTAATCTACAGCGGAGTAATAAACGCTAAAGGAGAAAGCTACGCAGACTTCATACCAAAAGGACAAGTTTACATGTTAGACAGGTGCAGTAAGGATCCGACGCATCTACAGCGGAGTAAAAATGGAAAAAGATCGATAAATAAGACTATCATGAGTCACAGGTTCAAGGAACGAACAGTATGAAGCTTGCGGAGAACTCTAATGGCGGAACGGATAAAGCTACAGAGTTATTACGGTAAGATCTAATCTGGTGCTAAGCGGGAGATCTACAGACTAGGGCCTAAAGGTTACAAGACTTCTATGAGAAAAGTATCTACGAAGGGACGGAGCTTCATCGGAAGCCCTAATGGCGGAAGAACACAGGCGAAGCAATGGCGGACACAGATCTACAGTGAGGAGGATAAACGTACCAGGGACAGTGAGAATCGGCGGCGGAGAGAGTCTGGTCAAAGCTCAGGTTGATGCAGCGGCCGGTCGAGGACTGAAGATCCGGCGGTCGTCGGCGGCGTTCTTGAGCTCGAGCAGCAATGGAGGAGAGAGACGCAGGAAGAAGATGAAGGGAGAAGAAGATAACGAATGGAGCGGGGCAGTATTTATAACCAGAAGTTAGGTCTGAAACGGCAGGAACGAAAATCGAGGAGACAGAAATCGGATAAAGATCCCGTGATGCCTCGATCTTCGGGATAACCCTTAAAATACGCTACAGTACAGCTTGCAGCGTTAAATGCGGAGATGATGTCATTGTCAGACTTTAATGATTTCGGAGGATGACGTCAGAGCCGGTTTACAAAGATGAAGACAGAAGAAAATTACAGGAGACGACGGAGACTGATATGAACAAGTTCAAATCATTCTGGGGCCTAATGTCAGGGATATGGTTAGTAGGTATAAACCGGATATTGTAAACCGGCTTAGTTATGTCATACTGGGTTTTACTATTTTAGTAGAGATCACGGCCCATGAGGTTTCAAGGCCCATGTATAGAAATACGGTTTGTAAACCGCCAAAGAGATGTAACTTGAGAGATAAGAAAGAAAGGGCAGAGACCGAGGCGGACACGATTATGAGCCGGCCTCGGGACTCTGTAAACCGGACCAGGCGTCACCTCTATATAAAGGGACGACCCGGTACCGGTTCAGGGAGAAGCAACAATCAATCCGTCGAAACGCAGGCAAGCGAATCCGCTCCCTGTAAACCGACGCCCAAGCAATACCAGACCAACTAGACGTAGGCTTTTACCTTCTCGAAGGGGCCGAACTAGTATAAATCCTTTGTGTCCCTTGTGTGCCATGAACCCTTTCAAGCTAACCCGTGCGATGGTTCCATCATCAAGTCCGCTAAACCGGACATCTGCCGTGTTATTTCCACGACAAAACCCGTACAAATGGCAACCCTTGGGGGCGGTCACCGAACCCGTACACTTTGGCAACCTTTGGGGGCGGTCACCGGTACCCGTCAAATTGCTCGGGGCAATCTCCACAACCTAATTGGAGACCCCGACGCTTGCCCGGAGCTTTACACCACAATGATTGAGCTCCGAACAACACCAACCGTCTAGGGCGCCAAGGCACCCAAGAGGAACAAGCTCTAGGGTGCCCAAACACCCAAGAGTAATAAGCTTCTCAAACTTCACTTCCACGTATCACCGTGGAGAACTCAAATCGATGCACCAAATGCAATGGCAAGGGCACACGGAGTGCCCAAGTCCTTCTCTCTCAAATCCCACCAAAGCAACTAATGCTAGGGAGGGAAAAGAGAGGAATAACACGAAGGAGAACACCAAGAACTCCAAGATCTAGATCCAAGGGGTTCCCCTCACCTAGAGGAGAAAGTGATTGGTGGAAATGTGGATCTAGATCTCCTCTCTCTTTTCCCCCCAAAACTAGCAAGAATCCATGGAGGGATTGAGAGATAGCAAGCTCGAAGAATGTCAACAATGGGGGAAGAACACGAGCTCAAAGGATAAGGTCCAATGGGGAAGAAGATCCCCCTTTATAGGTCCCCACGAATCTGCCCGTTATGTGCAGAAAACTATAGGACCGATACAACCAGTGCACGAACCAGTACAACCGGTCAAAGCAGAGGAAAAACCAACCTGTAGGAAAAAGCACTAAGCGGTACAACAACCCGGGGAACCGGTAGTACCGGTTAAACTAAACTAACCAGTACAACCGGTCAACAACCGCCCAAGAACCGTTCCAAAACAGAAACCATTTCGGTGGTAGAGCGGTACATGGCCGGTACAACCTTCAGACCAATTCTGGAGCGGTACTACCGCTCCAAACACCGGTTGTACCGGTCAACCGGTACAACCTCTCTATGGGGCGGTACAACCTCTCTATGAAAAACACGTAAGATCAAAACAGTCACAACTTTCGCATACGAACTCTGAATTCGATGAAACCAAGTTTGTTGGAAAGCTAGCGACAAGGGCCAACACAATCTTGAAAGAAATATCAATAAGAAGCAAATTAGAAAAGTCCCATGAGAAAATGGTGAGAACCCTTCCTCGGATAAGACTGGTAAAACCTCCAACACCCAAAACATCATAGAAGACGCATGTGAACTCCGTTTTCGATGAACTCAAGCTTGTCATCAAGATGACCATAAGCTCTAAGACTCACAAAGAGAACCAAACAAGAACCAAGAAACATGATGCAAGGATACAATGGTTTGAGCTCTCTAATAACGATACGATCAAGCTACCAACTTGAGAGCCCCCCTTGATAGTACGGCAAACGATCCTATAACCCGGTCTCCCAACTACCACCACGAGACCGGTAAAATAGAAAACCTATCAAGGGCAAACCTTTGCTTCGCACAAAGTCCACTTGAGCTAAATGTAGACGATCTTGACTTCCTCAAGTTGGACCACCTTTCTTGATTGCATTGTCTCGGTGAAGACTAGTACATTGCTCCCCCATACTCCACTATGGGTGTGCCACTCTTCGGCATATCTTCACAAGTCCATTGTCACCACAATGGACGGCAAGCTTCAAGCACTTGATCTCTTCGTGATGCTCCACTTGAACTTGCACACCGCAACCTAACCCCACAAAGAACTCTCACGAAGACCATGGGTTAGTACACAAAGCGTGATTGAGAATGCTTACCATACCATGGGATTGCTTGATCCCTCTCGGCACATCTTCTACACTTTGTGTGTTGATCAACTTGATTCATTCTTTGACTTAGTTTTGATCAACCTTGAATCTTTCCAACTCTCTTCATTTGGATGATGTCTTGAAGGTAAACATGAATGATCACAAACTCTTCTTCTTCAAGACATGCTTGCAATAAGCTCAACACCCACAAAACCAATCTTTGGATAATTCCTTAATAGCATCTTGGTCATCACAAACTCTCCTTGAAACCATCAAATGAACTCCAAGAAAATCCTATGGACAAACCCTTCAAATATAACTCAAGGCAACCATTAGTCCATAGAGATTGTCATCAATTACCAAAACCAAACATCAGGGCACCGCATGTTCTTTCAATCTCCCCCATTTTGGTAATTGATGACAATCACTTTCAAGAGAGTTTATATAAGGAATTATGCATCACCATACCATGCTACAATAATGTATGCGCATGAGATGCAAATGCTTAGGAACGAAACCAAAGCAAGAAGAGATGACTCTCTAAAAACCTCACAAAACTAAACTCTCTGAAACTTCTCCCCCATTGGCATCGATTGCCAAAATGGGCGAATAACTTAGAAGGCCAATATAAATTGTGTTCCTCCATAAATTGCGTATTCCTCAAAATTGAGAGTGGAATGCAATACATATATCCAACTATAAACATTCGGAGGAAAACAAACTATATTGAGGTCCAAAGATTGCAAAAGAATGATATGCCACAAAGGCATAACAAAGGAAGAAAAACACGCAATCAAGCAATCAAAGGATACCAATTGAATCAAGCTATCAAAAGATACCAATTGACCCAACTAGACCAATGATCCTACATGCCAAATGAATAAAAGATATTATGATAAGGGCAAAGGAGTGTTCTAGAGAAACTAGAGAAGCTCCCCATGATTTGTGCACAATTTAGTTTTGTAATTGGATGCAACGAGCACAAAATAGGATCGTCGCTCCCCTAAGATCAATAGAACCTCACGACATAGCAACAAAGTGTTCTAAAGACACTAGTGAAGCTCCCCATAATTTATGCACCCCTTAGAATATTTTCATTAGGATACCAAGTGCACAAAATAGGATCATCACTCCCCCAAGATCAATAGACACTCACACCAAGTGCAAGTGAGCATGAAGGAAACAAAGCCTAGAACTTGCAACAAACAACTGGTTGAGCAATATATAAAAGAGTCAACTTAAGAGTAGGCTCAACCAAAATGATGTGTGTGAGTCATGGCAAAGCACTTGAGAAGATTAATGTATGGATTAACATTAAGCGTCAATATACTCTTGAATGAATGAGATACACAGTGCAAGGCCTATCATTCTCACACACAACAGCAAATGGGTTCACAAGCTCACTACTAATCATATAAATAACCTATGCTTGTGAAAACCTGTGGTGAAGATATAAAAAGGATAGCTTTGTCATGAGGAGGGATACCAATAGAAATGACAAAGGCCTCGTCAGGACAAGCAAGAGAAAAATGATCTTCACCACAAAAGAGTGCATCAAGATGCAACGATATAAGATCCGCACTCGAGACACACACCTTCACGGAGCCACCAAAGAAATAAAACAGGAACGAAAAGGTGGACATGAAAGAAGGGGATATCAAATAGATATGCAACTTCTCTCAAGTGTATAAGATTCTTGGTAGATGAAGATCATGATGATATCAATCCACAAAGAAGGATGTACACACGAAATTGTTGCAGAAAAGGAATGAATAAGATATCCCCAAGGAAGTCATAAATATACCAATAAGATATTTGCTTGAAGGCATAGCACATGGCTAGATATGTTCTTATTGTATATAAATGAGTTCCAACCACACGAGCATCAAAGACATCACAACTAGCAACAAGAGATCATTGTTGGGATGCTTTGAGAAAGGAAACAAGTATCATAAGAAGGAATGACTAACATGCCATGATACAACCTACACATGGTTGGTGCAAGAAATGTGTGCATGAAGTAGATGGTGATACTTGTTACCGAGATACCATTGGAAGGATGTAGTAGATACCAATTGAAGGTAGATAGTAGTTCATTGATCATCCTAGCTTGACTCCAATAAGCACATGGTGACACCACCTTCCTTTTGAATGAGCCGAGCATCCAATGCATCTCCTATTGTTCCTAGAACACCAACACAAACAAAATGGTACCCAAACTCATTGGGACCAAAGAGTTAGACACACCAATACATAGGAAAAACTCCACAAACATATGTGCATTTATATATGAAAATGAATTTCATGCACATCTCATCCAAATTGAGACTAGGTGGAGTTTCCCTTATATATTGGGTTAAAGAAAGAAAGCATGCCAAAGAAAATACATGAAGTAAATACGCATGCTCAAGACTTTCAAGAAACGAAACAAAATGAAAAAGAAATACCAAGTGAAAATAGGATACCAAATGGAGAAATCATCACTTGGAAGATATCTATTAGAAGATACATCAAGGAATGAGATATCCATTGATACACGCAAAAGGAAAGATATCGGACTCCCAAAAGAGAGGATGGTTCCAAACAAACCAACCCATCTACAAAGTTTCATGATGGCACAAGTACCAAAAAGAAACGGCTTGCCTTCCATCAACACACACTTGATATGGATCACAAGATGAGTGTTCTATCGAAAATAGGATAGCTCCCCCACGAATTGTGCCTTTAAAGAGAATTTGCATTCGAGTACAAAATGCACAAGGTGGGATCACCACTTTCACTATATCTAGAAAACACTCGACAAAAACAATAAAACACGAGATCCACAAGTGGCATGGAAGGAAATGGGAGTTGACACAAACTTGGCAAGAGATAAGACAAATAAAACCAAAAGACAATGTAAAGATGATCAATAATTTCCACCACATAAATGATTACCAATTGTCAAAGACAAGAGGTATTTGGAAATAATTCCTAGTGATAGATAGCAATGATATCCAACATCATCTTCACACCAAACACAAGCAAAATGCAACTTGTAGAGCTAACATGCCACCTAGGAACAACATAATTTATACTATCAACTCTAGGTGACAATATCTCAAATTTACACATTTTATAGGCTTGTAATATGCACATAGAATATTACTCCCCCATAATGTGATACCAATGAAAAACTTAGCATGCAAAAGAGAACCAACAAGAGATAATTAATGGAACATTTAGAATTTGACTTTCTCATGAGAAGATATACCACATAGATACTAGATAATCGTGTAATATCAATACTAGATGGTATTCCTCATGTATACACATTTATAGGATTGTGAGGTGCACAAAGCACATCACTCCCCCAAAATGGGATGTTCCATTAATCTCTCACAAGAGCCAACTAAGATAAAAGCAAGAAGCACAAAGGCTCAACGCACGACACACACATACATGACGTGCAAACCAATATACACATACTTGATTTATCAAGATACGCAAATTGGACGCACAGCATATACAAACACATGCAAGGAACAAAACATAAACATGCAAAGGGGCAAATAACTTTCAATGTAAACAATTTAAGCATGAGTTACCGCAAGGAGGAACTTGGATATAATATAGAAACTTGATAATCCGAATGACTTGGCTTGAGACAATATGAATGATGAAGACCCCTTAATTCTTCGTAATGTAGCCAAGTCTCCAATGCCCTCCAACAACGCCTATTGATCAATTTTAGCTTGTTGGTCCCCAACCAAGTTGGGTCCTAAGAGGTAGTCACAATAGGCTTGGCCACCCAAATGGTTCTTTTCTTGACACCACTTTGAGTACCAAAAAACTTGGCAAACACATTGCCAACCTTATCCTTCCCAAGATAGTAGATATCATCAATAATAAGTGGGTTGGATAAGTTACCACTAGTGCATGAAGAAGCAAGGTGACCCTTCTCACGGCATAAGTAGCAACATCTACTCTTCACTTTCTTCTCACTTGATTTCTCAAAATGAGAAGCATTACTAAGAGTCCTCTTGGGAAGTGGCATTTCTTCAACTTGCGGTATAGCATGAGATTGAACTTGTGGCATCTTCCCTTGTTGCTTGTCACTAAGGTCCTTCTTCTTCAACGGGAAAGATCTAACATGATGCCCTTCAATTTTGCACTTGAAGCAAATAATCTTGGTCGAATTCTTGACTTGTTCTTGGCCCTTCTTCTTGTTAATGATCTTGGACTTTTTCTTCTTGTTGGAGTTGAATCCAAGTCCACCTTTGTCATTGGGGGATTTTTGCACACTCAAGATATTGTTGAGTGTGGACTTCCCTTCATGACACTTTTCCAAGTCTTTCTTCAAAGAAGTGACTTGGGCCTTGAGCTCTTTGATTTCCTCTACATGGTTAGTATCAATACAAGTACTAGAGGAAGTATACGCTTCATCATTAGAGCAACAAGGCAAGGAAAGTAATTCATCACAAGAAGTAGCAACATTGTGAGTAGATGAATTACGAGGACTAGCACATTGCAAGATAGCATTTTGACTTGAAGTAGTGATACTATCCACATGAGGCTCAATAGATGTTACCTTGATACTCATAGCCTCATGAGCTATCTTTAGCACATTATGGGATACTAGAAGATCATCATGAGAGCTTGTGAGCTTTACATGACTTTCTTCCAACTTCCCATAATTGCTAGATAGCAACTCAAGTTGAGCCCTTAGCTCAACATTCTCCTTGAAAATCGATGCTTCACTAGAATAGAGTTAATAGCATAAGCATCATCAATAATAGGAAGAGCAGAAGGCAACTTGGCAAGCTCTTTAGAATATGAAGCTTTAAGTTGAGCATGAGACTCGGTGAGTTTGATGAGCTCACTCTTAATGACCCTTGAGCCATTTTCGAGGTGCTCAAAATCCTCAAGGAGTATAGCATGTGGAACTTCAAGCTTCTCATTTTTAGTTTCAAAATCATTAGCCACCTCGAGAGCTCTATCACAGGATTCCTTTATTCTAGATAGTTCTAGAGCAAAAGTCTCCTCGAGAGATTCCTTGGCGGTTTGTTCAAGTTCAAGAGCTTGCGAGAGGTCGGCGATCTCATTAGCATAATCACGCTTATGACTTTCCATTTTCTCAATGGTGACCTCATGCTCCTCTAGATGAGATTCCAACTCCTCTATATATTTCTTGCCCTCAGTGGCAATAGACATGATTTCCATGAAGTTGGAACGAGCAATTTTATTCTTATGAAGAGCTTTAAAAATCATTTCCCCCTTAATTTTTTAGGAGGCAACATTATCATTCTCTTCATCATTATCAACATCATCATCATTGTCATCATCACTATCATCACAAGATATATTGGGATTCAAAGTGGGAGATACCTTTGAAGCCTTAGCCATAAGGCAAAACACAATAGATGATGATGTAGGATCCAATGAAGCACCATTCAAGACTACATCTTGTTCCATGGGGTGTTGGGTTTCCTCTACATTGTTAGCATAACAATTCGAGGAAATAGATGCATTTTTATCATGGCAACAAGATATAGCAAGCATATCATCATGAGTTTTAGTCAAGCAATTTCTACATGATATGCAAGGACTATCAACACAAGCATGTGAAACATGTAGGGTGCTCGAAGTGTTAAAGTCCAAAGAAGATGCATTGCAATAAGATAGTGATGAAGGATCATCCACAATAAGCATACTATCATCATTGCAATGACCAACACTACTCACCATATCATTACCTTGTGGCAAACCACATGTAGGTGAAGTAGAAGAAGTTGTAAAGACAACATGGTTGAAGGTGGAGGGAGAACAATCATTCCCACAATTCTGGGACACGCCATATTTATCTTGAAGCTTTGTCCACAACTCATGAGCATCCTGGAACGGCATGAGTTGAAATATAACTACATTGCTCAAAGCATCGAAAAGCACATTAGAAGCTTGAGCATTGAGATAAGAGTTTTTCCCATCCTCTAAAGATAATCTTTGGGGATCCTTTGGAGGAGAAAAACCCATATATACAATTCGCTCTAAATTTGGGTCCATGACCCTAAAGAGATTAAGCATGTGAATTACCCAAACATCAAAATTTGTGCCATCGAAACTAAGAGTGTCAGAAAATCCTAAGCCCCAAGTCGACATCCTTACTCTCTAGGCGGTTAAGACCTATAAAGAGAGACGAGGCTCTGATACCAATTGAAAGATCGTGGATGTGGCCTAGAGGGGGGGGTGAATAGGCGCTTTTAAAATAATTACGGTTTAGGCTTAAACAAATGCGGAATAAACCTATCGGTTAATTTGTCAAGCACAAAACCTACAACAACTAGGCTCACCTATGTGCACCAACAGCTTATGCTAAGCAAGATAAACAAGTAGGTGATAGCAAGATATATGACAAGAAACAATACGGCTATCACAAAGTATAGTGCATAAGTAAAGGGCTCGGGTAAGAAATAACCGAGGCACGCGGAGACGATGATGTATCCCGAAGTTCACACCCTTGCAGATGCTAATCTCTGTTTGGAGCGGTGTGGAGGCACAATGCTCCCCAAGAAGCCACTAGGGCCACCGTAATCTCCTCACGCCCTCGCACAATGCAAGATGCCGTGATTCCACTAAGGGACCCTTGAGGGCGGTCACCGAACGCATACACTTTGGCAACCTTTGGGGGCAGTCACCGGTACCCGTCAAATTGCTCGGGGCAATCTCCACAACCTAATTGCAGACCCCGAAGCTTGCCCGGAGCTTTACACCACAATGATTGAGCTCCAAATAACACCAACCGTCTAGGGCGCCAAGGCACCCAAGAGGAACAAGCTCTAGGGTGCCAAAACACCCAAGAGTAATAAGGTTCTCAAACTTCACTTCCACGTATCACCGTGGAGAACTCAAACCGATGCACCAAATGCATTGGCAAGGGCACACGGAGTGCCCAAGTCCTTCTCTCTCAAATCCTACCAAAACAACTAATGCTAGGGAGGGAAAAGAGAGGAATAACACGAAGGAGAACACCAAGAACTCCAAGATCTAGATCCAAGGGGTTCCCCTCACCTAGAGGAGAAAGTGATTGGTGGAATTGTGGATCTAGATATACTCTCTCTTTTCCCCCAAAAACTAGCAAGATTCCATGGAGGGATTGAGAGATAGCAAGCTCGAAGAATGTCAACAGTGGGGGAAGAACACGAGCTCAAAGGAGAAGGTCCAATGGGGAAGAAGATCCCCTTTTATAGGTCCCCACGAATCCGCCCGTTATGTGCAGAAAACTGTAGGACCGGTACAACCGGTGCACGAACCGGTACAACCGGTCAAAGCAGAGGAAAAGCCAACCTGTAGGAAAAAGCACTAAGCGGTACAACAGCCCGGGGAACCGGTAGTACCGGTTAAACTAAACTAACCGGTACAACCGGTCAACAACCGCCCAAGAACCGTTCCAAAACAGAAACCATTCCGGTGGTAGAGCGGTACATAGCCGGTACAACCTTCAGACCAATTCTGGAGCGGTACTACCGCTCCAAACACCAGTTGTACCGGTCAACCGGTACAACCTCTCTATGGGGCGGTACAACCTCTCTATGAAAAACACGTAAGATCAAAACAGCCACAACTTTCGCATACGAACTCCGAATTCGATGAAACCAAGTTTGTTGGAAAGCTAGCGACAGGGGCTAAAACAATCTTGAAAGAAATATCAATAAGAAGCAAATTAGAAAAGTCCCATAAGAAAATGGTGAGAACCCTTCCTCGGATAAGACCGGTAAAACCTCCAACACCGAAAACATCATAGAAGACGCATGTGAACTCCGTTTTCGATGAACTCAAGCTTGTCATCAAGATGACCATAAGCTCTAGGACTCACAAAGAGAACCAAACAAGAACCAAGAAAAATGATGCAAGGATGCAATGGTTTGAGCTCTCTACTAACGCTACGATCAAGCTACCAACTTGAGAGCCCCCCTTGATAGTACGACAAACGATCCTATAACCCGGTCTCCCAACTACCACCACGAGACTGGTAAAATAGAAAACCTATCAAGGGAAAACCTTTGCTTTGCACAAAGTCCACTTGAGGTAGATGTAGATGATCTTGACTTCCTCAAGTTGGACCACCTTTCTTGATTGCATTGTCTCGGTGAAGACTAGTAGATTGCTCCCCCATACTCCACTATGGGTGAGTGTCGGGGGAAACTGTCCTCCCACGAACACCTATGGGACCGGAGCCCCTTCTACGTTGCGGTAAGGGAGCGGAGGGAGCACGGAGAGCAGATCGAGGAGCGCACGCGGGCAGTTTACCCAGGTTCGGGCCGCGCGGACGCGTAAAACCCTACTCCTGCCTTGGTTGTATTGAGCTCGGGAGCTTGAAGAGCTACAGTACCAGCTACACCGAGCGAGGGAGTTGCTTAGGTTTCGAACCCTTTTCTACGTTGTGCATGGGCCTCCTTTTATAGCTCAAGGGGTCACCGACAGGTGTCAACGTAGAAGGAGGGTAAAAGTGTAAATTTGGTGGTAGTTGTAACAGTGCGTGAACAGTGCATGAACAGTGGTCTTCACCTAACCTTGACAGTGGGGGACAAGGGCATTAAATGCCCGTCGCCGTCGACCCCAAAAGCGCCCGTCCATGCGTCTCCGTTCGCCACGGCGGTAGCCTCGTCACCGTGGCTTGCCACCGTGTGCCCCAGGCTGCACAGCCGTCCGCCACGCGTCCCTGGAAGGGCCCTGGGGCGACGCGTGGGCAGGTGAGCTGGAGCGTGGGCACACAGCGTAGGTTTCCCCGGCAAGCACCTTGCCGGGGGCTTGATCTTGCCGGGCCCGGAAGCTTGTCGCTCCCCGGGTCCTGCCGGGGCGCATGATGCGCCGAGGCGTCTCTTGAGGTATGTATTCCTTGGTCTTCCTGGCAAGCTCCACTGGCCAGGGCCTTGTGCTAAAGTGATAATCTTGAGCCTGGTGCGGCCTTCCCGGCAAGCTCCTCTTGCCGGGGCCTTGATCTTCTGACTTGTATACTTTGTTCTTGAATGGCTTCATAGGGACCAGAAAGGTTTCCGGCGAGCACGCGGTAAACCCTGCCGCGGGAAGCTGCTACTGCCCGTGCACAAGTTGGGGTAATAAGGTACCCCTATCTTAGTACACCGACAGGAGCCCCTGGGCCTGGGCCACACACGGTGCCGAGCGCTGTTGGGCCAGGCCCATATCAGTGCACGGGCACGCGCGGCCCACGGCAAGCCGTATCCCCTTCCGCATCCGCCGCGTCCCTCCCTAACGGCACACGTCGATTGCGGCGTCGTGGGAGAGATCGTGGCCTGTTCTTTAATGGGAAATGCGGAGCGTCCCCCACTTCCCCCTTAAAAGCAGAGGAAGCAGGGGCAGTTCCCTCCATCGTCTTCATTGCGTCTTCATTCTCCAGAAAACCTCCGCCGCTTCTTGCCCCCGCCCCTCCTCCGCTGTCTTCCGCATCCGCGGCGCCGTCGAGCTCCTCACCTCTTCCCTCGCCGCCTCCGCCATGGCTCCAAAGAGCGACAAGGCGAAAGCGGACAAGGCCAAGAAGGAGAAGTCCGAGCAGGCGACGAAGCTGGCCGCCCTACGGAAGAGGAGCGTGGTATTCGCGCCGAGGCTTGGCGCGAAGGAGCTGCGGAACAAATATTATCTGTTCTGGTCGGGGGAGACCAAAGCTCATCCCCGCACCAGAGTCTTCCCCGCCGTCGCCAAAGATATGTTCCCCGGCGGGTACTTCTTCTTCGCTGCTTTCTTTCATTGTGGACTGTGCCCTCCGTTCTCGGAGTTCTTTTGCGATATCATGAACACATATGGCCTCCACCTCCTAGATTTCACCCCCAACGCCATCCTTACGATGGCCGTTTTCGCACATCTGTGTGAAAACTATATTGGGATTCATCCAAATGTAGCCCTTTTCCGCCATTTCTTTATGCCTAGAGTAGAGGCTGGCGCTCCCCTTTCCGGCGGCATCTCCTGGATCTTCCGGCTGAACAAGAAGGATTCATACCTGAAGGGAGAACTCCGCGGCAAGTGGGAGGAGTGGCGTGCAGATTGGTGTTGGGTGGTGGAGGACAAGCCGGAGCCCTTCACTGCGCCGCGCACAACAGCCATAGTGCGCGGCAGGAATAGGAGCGAATTGGCCCCGGAGGACAACAAGCTCAGTATTGCCCTCGTCAGGATTATTCGCCTCCGGGTAGCCAATCTGACTATTGGAGAGGTTGGGGCAGATTTCCTCCGCCGCCGCATCGCCCCCTTACAAGAAAGGAAGAGGGCCGCCTGGGAATTCGGCAATGCGGCGGATATCATGAGGCTGCGCCCTGGATTAAACTTCAATTTCACTACCTTGGAGCTGAAGGGGATGGTCCGAGAGCTCTTCAAGCATGACCCGGCCCACCCGGAGTGGTTCAAACCTTCCCGGGGAGTGGTGCCGCTGTGCAACAGCACTGCCCGGGATTCCTTGCGCGCGATGATGCCTGCGTGCGATTCCCACGGCGTCATACCCACCTGGATAGAGCCTCCGCCGGATACTGTGTTGAGCTTTTTCGACAACTTGGTCGAGACGCCCAAGAACACCGAGGAGAACAGGGGCCTCACCCGGGCCACCACGGCTCGGGATATAGCCTACATCGCCTCCAGGATGGAGGAGGCCGCCGCAGCTGCAGCGGCGGGTGACTTTGGATACACCGTGGACGAGGCGCAGGCCGCGGACGAGGCGAACCGAGCAGAGGAGGCGGAAATCCTCAGGCTGCTCAAGCTTCCGCCCGATGAGTTTGCCGGGGTGCCTTCCCTGAAGTTTGCCGGGATAGCCGGGGTTGCCGGGGTGAGCGAGGCCACCGGAGGGAGCGAGGTCGCCGGACATGGTACTGGGTCCAGCGGGCCTGCCGGGGAGGAGGAGGAGGAGGAGGACGTCGAGGCTGATGTGGATCTCTGGGACTTGACGACGATGCCTCCTCGTCCTCAGAGAACTCCCCGCCTCCGGCGAGTCCCACGCAACAACCAAGGAAGCGCCTCCGCAAGGTGGCTACGGCGACGAGGCCACAGGCGCCTCGACAGCAGCCTGCGCGCCGGGCGACGCGCGCCACCAGGGCGAGCCAAGTCGCGAAGGTGGCGCCCCGCGCACCAGCGCCAAGCGGAGGAGGATCCTCCCGGAGCGGAACGGCCGCTCCGCCTGCTCCTCGGCCTTCGGCGACGACGGAGGCTGGGTCTTCGCAGCCCACAGCCCCAGAGACCGCCAAGCGCCCGAGGGAGCCTTCTCCTCCCGCTCCTCGCGCGGGAGCACCTCAGGCGGAGTTCGATTTTTCCGCCCTCAGCTCCGACGACGAGGAAGAGGAGTAAGCACTTGCAACTTGTAACTTCTTTGATTTTGTCTTGATCTTCCTTGCTGATTCTGATCTTGTTTTGCTTTGCTTCCAGGACCCTGGCCCAGCGGATGGTGAAGAGGGCCAAGATCCCTGTGGTCGAGGTTGAGGACGACTCGCCCGCCGCGGCGACCGGAGACGCGCCAGCGGCAAGCTTGCCGGATCAACCTGTTGCTCCGAGGAGCAGCCCCCAGCGCAGCCCCCAGCGTAAGTCTGGTTTTTGATCTTCTGCTTGACGGGCCGGCTTGAGGTGATCATCTTCATCTGATATCTTGTGTGTCTTGTGCAGAAGTGGAGCCGCAGCCGCAGGAGCGCCAGGAGGTCGCCCCCGACGAGCTACTTGCTCCACCCTCCCCGCCAAGGGTGAGCTCCCGGCGAGGGAGGATGCTCCGCCAAGGACGGTCACCCCGCCAAGGGCGGGCACCCCGCCAAGGGTGAGCAGCCCGACAAGGGTGAGCACCCCGCCAAGGGAGGGCGCGGGCGGTCCTCCGTCAACAGGGGCCACTGCTCCGCCGCCAAGGGAGAACTCCCCGACGAGGGAGCCTGTCGTAGAAGAAGTCCGCGAAGGTAAATCCTTGTAGCTTTTCCTTCTTGAACTTGTCTTTTTTTGGATATTTGCTTGATCTTTTCTTTCCTTTTTCATCTGCTAGATCCCCCCGCCCCAGAGCGGATGGAGACGGAGACCGCTGCGGAGGAGGAGGTGCGCGGCGACGGCGGCAACGCCACTGCCCCTGAGGGCATGGCTGGAGCAGACGAGCCTGCCGCTGACGAGACCGCCCCGACCGCAGACGCCGCGGCTGGGGAAGGGACCGGCGACCACACTGCTGGCCCGGAGGCAGCAGGAGCGTCAAGCGCTGCACCGGCCGCCGACCCCTCCGCCTCCATGGAGCGGTCAGGCGTCTATATTGAGGCCCCCAACAGAGTCTTTATACAAGTCCCGTGGGGGTCCTCATCTCGAGCCCCCGTGGAGGGAGAGACCTTTGACGGAGAGGTCCTCGCCTCCGCGGGGTTGAAGGTTGTTGAAGCGCCTGGTGGCAGCGACGAGCCCGAAGAGGAGAAGCTCCTTCGCCGGCCCCTGGCCCTGTACCGAGCCAGGCAGGCGAAGCTAGAGTCTCGGGAAGCTCTTGCCGCCAAGGCTGGAGTTGACTTGGAGAAGCGCGCCGCGGAGCTCCGCGCCGCCAACCAGGCAGCCCTCCGTAACTTGGCGGAGGAGCGGGAAGAGCTTGCCGGGGAGCAGCAAGCCTTCCTCCTGGAGAAGGCTGAGGCAGAAGAGCGGCAGCGGCTGGCCGCCGAGGAGTTGTCTCAGCGTGAGGGGGCGCTCAACCAGCGGAAGGTCGAGCTCGACGCCCATGACGACGAACTCACCGCCCGGGAGCAGGCCATTGGCGGGGCCTTGAAGGAGGCGAAAGCTGCCGCAGCCGCCGTGGAGACCGCCAAGAGGGATCTGGAGCTTAAAGTGGAGCAGCTAGAGCGGTACCTGAAGGCGAGCGAGGACAGAGTCACCGCCCTCAATGTAGAGCGGGAGAAAGATGCCCACACCAACTCTGACTTGCAGGTACGTCTCTCCAAGAAAGGCGACGAGCTCACTGCCGCCAAGGATTCAATCGCTGACTTAGAGTTGAAGGTCTCCACTTTGACTGATTCGCTCGACGCCGCCCGGGACCGCGAGACGAAGCTGAAGGACGAGCTCCGCAAGGAGCGGAACTTGATGGAGAGCGCCGCCGTCTCAGCGAACAACTTCAGCCGGGCGGTGGAGCAATGGACTGATGATCTGGTCACCTCCGCCGCCAACATTGACAAGGAGATGGTGGCGCTGAGGGCGGAGCATCTCGCGTACTCTCCGGACGAGAACCTCCCCCACAGCGCCAAGTTGAGCCTCTTCTTCAGGGGAATCGCGCCGGCGCTCGCGAGGCTGCAGGAGAAGATCCCCGTGCAGCTGGCCGACGAGGCGCGTCGGCTCTGCATGGGCACCTTGGAGCGTGTCTTGACGAAAATCGTCTACCGCAACCCCGGCATCAACCTCGTCAATGTCCTCCGCTCCTTGCCGGACGACGCTGACCAGGAGGCGTTGAAGGCGCAGGTTGCCCACATCGTCGCCAAGGTGAACAAGGTCACAAGGCGTGAAGGCGACCGCGTAGATTAGGCTTCTTTCTTTCTGTTTCCCTTGCCGCTGCAAGGCGTGTTATGAACAAAAATATATTAGTATTGCTGCAAGTTATCTTTGTAATATACAGTCTCATTTTAATCAGTCAACGCAGTGTTATCTCCCTTGCTTTTGGTCCTCCACTTTGTATGCTTTCTACCCTACGCTTTCAGGGGACTTGCTGGCAAGGGGCCCTTGCCGCGAGCGCTGAGTGCTGGACTCTTAGCAGCCTGCTGGCAAAAGACCTCGCCGGCAAGTAACCTTGCCGCAGCTAGTCGCAGCACACTTAAACTGTTGAGCGAACTCGAAAACGAAGTAAGGGCGCGACACTTGTCGCAGCTCACTTAAGTCGTTGAGCGTGCTCGAAACAGAGTAAGGGCGCGGCTAGCCACGGGTAGGTTCCTCCGCGCACAGGTTTCCCATACAAAGTGTGGTTGTTCAAGGAAGATAACTAAAATTTAAAAATTTGAATTACTCAAATTTTGGTAACTTAGCTTTCATAGGTTGCTTGTTCCCCGACAAGGCTTCTCTTTCTTGAACAGCACTTGGTTCATCCTCCAACTCCTTCCCCCCCGGCAAACTTGTGCGCGAGGAATATTCCTTCTGCTTAAGAGGGAAAGAAAAAGAGGAGAGAAACAAGTATAGGGCCTCTCGGCTTGCTAGTGCTTACCGGGGATGTACGTTGCACAAAGTGCCAAACAATGCATGCAAATAACAAAGAAAAGCATGGAAATGGCAAATAATGCGAAGCACAAAAACTTTACTGATGCACGGGATCTGCGCCCGGCTTTGTACAAAGGTTTACATGCAACAGCGGCAAGACTTGTACAAAAGGTGGTTGCCGGAGCGGATCACGGCAACCGCGCCTTATGGATGAAACTTGCGAAGATGCTCTATGTTCCAGGAGTTGCTCACCGGTAAGCCTTCTTCGGTCTCAAGGCGGACAGCGCCGGGCCTTGTGACTTGTCTCACCCGATAAGGGCCTTCCCACTTCGGCGTCAACTTGTTGGAATTCTTGGCGGACTGAACACGCCGAAGAACAAGGTCGCCTTCCTCGAGACTCCTGGCCTTGACCTTGCAGCTATGATAGCGACGCAAGGCTTGCTGGTATCGAGCAGCTCGTACAGCAGCCTGGAGACGTTCCTCCTCAAGGAGCAATGCGTCATCTTGTCGCAGCTGCTCTTGCTCGAGCTCATCATAAGCGAGCACTCGAGGAGATCCGTATACGAGTTCCGTGGGGAGAACTGCCTCTGCTCCATAGACAAGAGCAAAGGGTGTCTGTCCGGTGGCTCGATTTGGTGTCGTCCTGATCGACCAAAGTGCCGCCGGCAACTCCTCTATCCAGTTTCTTCCGCACTTGCGCAGCCTGTCAAAGGTTCTTGTCTTGAGTCCGCGCAGCACTTCAGCATTGGCCCTCTCCGCTTGACCATTGCTCCTCGGGTGAGCAACAGAAGCGAAGCAGACCTTGGCGCCAAGGTCTTGGACGTACTGCATGAAGGTGCGACTTGTGAACTGTGTGCCGTTGTCGGTGATGATCCTGTTAGGGATCCCGAAACGGCAAACAATTGACCTGAAGAACCTGACTGCTGACTGTGCTGTCACCTTTCTCGCTGGTTCCACTTCTGGCCACTTTGTGAACTTGTCGATTGCGACGTACAAGTACTCAAAGCCCCCGACTGCGCGGGGAAAGGGGCCGAGGATATCGAGCCCCCAGACCGAGAAGGGCCAGGACAAAGGGATCGTCTGGAGAGCTTGAGCTGGCTGGTGAATTTGCTTGGCATGGAACTGGCACGCTTCACACTTGGTTACTTGTGCAGTTGCATCTTGGAGGGCTTCTGGCCAGAAGAACCCTTGCCGGAACGCCTTTCCGGCAAGTGCCCTTGCGCCAATGTGGTGGCCACATATGCCGCCATGTATCTCTGCCAACAATTTCTATCCATCTTCTCTGGAAATGCACTTCAACCTGACGCCATTGAGTCTTCTTCTGTACAGTTCATTGTCGACGAACTGGTACATACTTGACTGCCTGGTTATTTTCTCTATCTCTTCTGGGTCGTCGGGAAGTTCTCCAGTTTGCAGAAAATGGACGATCTGCTGTGCCCATGCTGGAGCCTGAGGCTCAACAACAAGGACTAAAGGCATGAGGGCTGCTGCGGGAACCTCAGCTTCTACGGCAAGAACCTGCGGCTCTGCCGGAGCTGATGGTCCCCCGGCAAGCCTGCCGGGGCAAGGCTTGTCGGGAACGCTTGCTTCAACTGTACAGATCCTCGGATCTGCAGGAGCAAACTGTTCCTCAGCATTTTGGTTGTTGATTTTGGGGACCTTGGCGGCCGCTTCTGGGAGATCCGCCGGCAAGTAGTCGCCGGAGACCAACTTTCTCTTCTTGCTCTGCCCAACTCATGGTGTAACGGATGGCTGAGTTAGCTTGAGCAGGAAGGTCTCTGGTTCCACAGGTAACTTCATCGCAGCACACTTTGAAAGGCCATCGGCAATATCATTCTGAGCTCTTGGAACATGTTCCATTTGCAGACCTTCAAAGTGCTCTTCAAGCTTCCTCACTTCATCAACATAGGCTTCCATCAAAGGGCTCTAGTAACTCTTATTCACTTGTCGGACCACCAACTATGAATCTCCCCGCACAATCAACTTCTTGATCCCAAGCTCGGCTGCAATTCTGAGGCCGGCAAGCAAACCTTCATACTCGGCAGTATTGTTTGTCGCTTGTTCATTGGGAAAGTGCATCTGGACAACATACTTGAGGTGCTCTCCGGTGGGTGCTATGAGTACCACGCCGGCACCGGCGCCTTGCAGCGAGAAAGCACCATCGAAGTACATTACCCATTCACTGCTCGCTTCTTGTACGGGGACGCTTGTTTCTGGAACTTCTTCATCGGGCGTTGGGGTCCATTCGGCTATGAATTCTGCCAAAGCTCTGCTCTGTATAGTTGAAGTACTCTCAAACTTGAGACCAAAGCTTGACAGCTCCAGTGCCCACTCGACGATCCTGCCCGTTGCTTTGGGATTCTGCAATATCCTCTTCAACGGAAAGCGAGTGACCACTGTTATCTCGTGTGCTTGGAAGTAATGGCGCAGCTTTCTCGAGGCCATGAGGAGGCCGAAAAGCAACTTCTGCACCCCAGAGTATCTTGATCTAGCTCCTTGCAAGAGGGAACTTACAAAATACACTGGGCGCTGCACCATCTTCTTTCGCACTTCACCTTGTTCCTGCGCAGACTTGTCCTTGTCGGGGCCAGAGCTTGTCGGGGAAGCCCACCGCTTGTCGCTGGATTCGCTTGCCGGTGATGTGGGTTCCTCATCCGCCTCCCTCTCCGCTACTAACGCAGCACTAACCACTTGATTGGTCGCTGCTAGGTACAGCAGCAACTTCTCTTGTGGTCTAGGTGCGACAAGTATTGGAGTGGAGGACAGGTATCCTTTCAAGTCTTGCAGCGCTGCCTCCGCTTCCGGAGTCCATTTCATAGGACCTGCCTTTTTCAAAATCTTGAAGAAAGGCAGGGCACGCTCTGCAGACTTTGAAATGAACCTACTGAGGGCAGCCACACAACCAGCAAGTCTCCTTACGTCCTTGACGCGCTTCGGGGCTTCAATCTGCTCGATGGCTTTGATCTTGTCGGGATTGGCTTCAATCCCCCTCTGGGACACAAAGAACCCGAGAAGCTTGCCGGAGGAGACTCCGAAGACGCACTTCTCGAGGTTCAACTTGAGCTGGATCTTGCGCAGATTCTCAAAAGTTTCCTCTAAGTCTTGGATCAGGGTATCTTTGCTCTTGCTCTTGACCACTATGTCATCCATGTAGGCTTCTACATTTCTGTGTATTTGTGGCTCAAAAGCAGTGTGCACCACCCTTGCAAATGTTGAGCCTGCATTCTTCAACCCAAAGGGCATGCGTATGAAGCAATATGTGCCGCACGGAGTAATGAATGCAGTCTTCTCTTCATCTTCCTTGGCCATAAAAATCTGGTGGTATCCTGAGTATGCATCAAGGAAGGAAAGCAGTTCGCATCCGGCGGTGGAGTCAACAATCTGGTCGATACGCGGCAAGGGAAATGGATCCTTGGGACATGCTTTATTCACATCGGTGAAGTCTATACAAAGTCTCCACTTCCCATTGGCCTTGCGTACGACAACTGGATTGGCCAACCACGTGGGATGGATCACGCCTCTAACTAGGCCTGCTGCTTCCAACTTCTTTATTTCTTCGGCGATGAATTCTTGGCGCTCCACGGCTTGCTTCCTGACCTTCTGCTTGACGGGCCGCGCATGAGGACAAACAGCAAGCTTGTGCTCAATTACCTTCCTGGGAACGCCGGGGATGTCAGATGGTTGCCATGCAAACACATCGACATTCGCCCGCAGGAAGGCAACGAGCGCGCTTTCCTATTTGTTGTCGAGTGTAGCACTGATGGTAAAGGTACCACCAGTGCCGTCCTCCCTGGCGGACACCTTCTTGGTTGCCGGTGGAGCTACCACCCCTTTCTTGCACTTGCCGGTGGAGCTCGATGGTGCGTCCTCGACGGCAGCGCAGCACTCCGAAGAGGTGCGTTTGCCGGAGTGGGCCCCAGAGCTCTTGCCGGACTTGGTCTTGGTCTTGCCCCCGGGAGCTTCAGCGGCAAGTGTGTTACTTTCTGCTGCGGCTGCTGCATCCCGGTAGATCTTGTCGGCACAGATAAGCGCGTCCTTCTTGTCGCCAGGGACAGAGATGACGCTTATCGGCCCCGGCATCTTGAGTACGTTGTAGGCATAGTGGGAAGCTGCCATGAACTTGGCGAGGGCAGGACGTCCAAGTATCCCATTGTATGGCAATGGGATATCGGCCACGTCAAAGGTTATCCTCTCCGTCCTGAAGTTGAGCTCCCCGCCAAAGGTCACTGGCAGAGTAATCTTCCCCTTCAGCTTGCTCCTTCTCGGGTTTATTCCTTGGAACGACCCGGTTTCTTCGAGCTCGCCATCTGGGATCTGAAGTTTCTTGATCACAGCCGAGGAGATCAAGTTCAGGCCGGCTCCGCCGTCAACCAACATTTTGGTGACCTTGAGGTTGCGGATAGTTGGTGAGACCAGCATCGGCAAGCACCCGACCGCCGTTGTGCGGTCAGGGTGATCCTCAAGGTCAAAAATGATGGGCGTGTTGGACCACTTCAGCAGCCTGCGTGACTCGACGGGCGGCTCAGGTGCGTTTACTTCCCGCACCCACTGCTTGAGTTGGCGGTGGGAAGTGTGCAGAGAGGCGCCTCCGTCGACACACAGGACTTCTGTGGCCTTCTGGAACTCCTGCTCGCTGTTATCTCCTTCCTCCATGTCATCGTCGTCGTCTTCTTCCTCATCCTTGTCGCGGCCCCGGGGAGGTCGATCACCTTGCCGCTGCTTGGCCTTGCCGCGGCGTCCTCACCGGCCATTGAATGGCCGCTTCTTGCTGGGCTCTCCTCCGCCACCTTGGGCCTTCTCCTTGTCGCGACGCTCGTATTCAGCCTTCTGCTGCTCTACGAGGTACTCGACTCGCTTGCAATTCTGAAGGTCGTGGCCCTTGGTGCGGTGGATCTTGCAGTATTGCTTGTCGGAGCCGTCCTGCTTGTCGGCTGCCGCTATAGGGGCAGGTTCCTTGCCGGAACCGCCAGCCTGTACCTTCTTGGCGGGAGCCTCCTTGCCGGACTGCTCGACGACTAGCACCTCCTTGCTCTTCTTCTTTCTGTTGTTCCGCCGCCGGCTCTTCCTTGCCGGGGCGGCATCCTCGCTGTCGCTTCCTCCTGCGCCAGCATCCTCTCCGGGGAGTCCCCTCCCCTCTTCGGCGCGCGCACACTTGTCAGCCAGAGCATAGAGCTCGCTGACATCCCGGATCTTGGTCATGGCCATTTCTTCTCTCATGCGGCGGTTACGCACGTTCTGGTGGAACGCGCTGATAACCGCGGCAGGGTGGACGTCGGGAATGTTGTGTTGCACGCGGCTGAACCTCTGGATGTACTTGCGCAGGGATTCTCCCTCCTTCTGGGCTAGGATGTGGAGATCGCTCTCTTGGCCGTGGGGTTTGTGGCCGCCCGTGAAGGCGCCAACAAACTGGTGGCACAGATCCGCCCACGAAGAAATGGAGCCCTCCGGCAAGTGCATAAGCCAAGAGCGGACATTTGGCTTAAGCACTAGCGGGAAGTAGTTGGCTAGTATCTTCTCGTCGCGTCCCCCAGCAGCCTGCACCGCGATGGTGTAGATGCTGAGGAACTCCGAGGGGTGCGTCTTCCCGTCATACTTCTCGGGTACGTCGGGCTTGAAATTTTTCATGCTGGGCCACTGGACGCGCCGCAGCTCACGGGTGAACGCAGGGCAACCTACTGCGTACGGCAAGTCGCCTGGTTCACCGGGCGCGTGCGTGTCGACAGTGGTCCCAGCGCGATGATCTGATTGCCGCCGGGCTTCTCGTCGGCGCTCGATGCGAGTCCGAGCGTCTTCTTCCCGCCTGTCGTCGAGGACTTGGCGCTGGTCCCGACGAGCCCGCGGATCCGACGACGCCGTGGAGTCGTCGTCGACGTTGATCCGGCGGGGTGGCGTCTTCTGCTTCCGTGGCGGGGAATGCACACTGGTTGCACCCCCGGCGGTCTTGTCGCCATCGGCCTTCGTCTGATCGACTTGCCGCGGCCGTGACGTCGCCGGTTGCTGCGGCGTGTCGTTGTTGGCGAAGGCGATGAGACTCTGAATCGTCGCCCTCCAGTCTTCGGCCTTGTCTGCCGCTGGAGGGAAATCGAGGAGCAGTTGCGCTCTCGCTAGAGCTTCTGCTGGAGAGGAGGGGAGCGGCGGCGAGCGGTGCGAGGAGCGAGATATGCTCGGACTTCTAACAGGGTTAGAAGGAGCAGTTTCTCGCCCCGGCGACCGCGCCTTGCTCGTGCCAGGACGATGGCCTTGAGCATCCCGCGATCCTCCGGTTTGTCCTTGCCCCAGCAAGTGGATGGTACCTCCTGTACCACGGCGCTGCTGGCCTGTCGTCTGCTGGGAGGGACGTGGTGCGTCTACGGACACCGAGGCTTTGGAGTTCGCCCGGTCGTCCGTCTTGTCCTTGGATTTGGTGGCGCCGTGAGTTTCCTCACCAGCGACCACCCTTCCGCAGGCGTCTCCTCCACCGACCGTTGGTTCTGGTGGCGGTGGGATCGACGCAGACGGGCCCGCGACCTCCGAAGCCTTCTTCTTCGGAGGCATGTTGATGTTTGCTGATGAAGTTGATGAAGCTGGAGAGATTGATGAAGAGTGCGCCCGCGTGAGCGCCGGATTAGGTTCGCACAACCTCGACGCCCCCTACCTGGCGCGCCAAAGATGTCGGGGGAAACTGTCCTCCCACGAACACCTATGGGACCGGAGCCCCTTCTACGTTGCGGTAAGGGAGCGGAGGGAGCACGGAGAGCAGATCGAGGAGCGCACGTGGGCAGTTTACCCAGGTTCGGGCCGCGCGGACGCGTAAAACCCTACTCCTGCCTTGGTTGTATTGAGCTCGGGAGCTTGAAGAGCTACAGTACCAGCTACACCGAGCGAGGGAGTTGCTTAGGTTTCGAACCCTTTTCTACATTGTGCATGGGCCTCCTTTTATAGCTCAAGGGGTCACCGATAGGTGTCAACGTAGAAGGAGGGTAAAAGTGTAAATTTGGTGGTAGTTGTAACAGTGCGTGAACAGTGCATGAACAGTGGACTTCACCTAACCTTGACAGTGGGGGACAAGGGCATTAAATGCCCGTCGCCGTCGACCCCAAAAGCGCCCGTCCATGCGTCTCCGTTCGCCACGGCGGTAGCCTCGTCACCGTGGCTTGCCACCGTGTGCCCCAGGCTGCACAGCCGTCCGCCACGCGTCCCTGGAAGGGCCCTGGGGCGACGCGTGGGCAGGTGAGCTGGAGCGTGGGCACACAACGTAGGTTTCCCCGGCAAGCACCTTGCCGGGGGCTTGATCTTGCCGGGCCCGGAAGCTTGTCGCTCCCCGGGTCCTGCCGGGGTGCATGATGCGCCGAGGCGTCTCTTGAGGTATGTATTCCTTGGTCTTCCTGGCAAGCTCCACTGGCCAGGGCCTTGTGCTAAAGTGATAATCTTGAGCCTGTTGCGGCCTTCCCGGCAAGCTCCTCTTGCCGGGGCCTTGATCTTCTGACTTGTATACTTTGTTCTTGAATGGCTTCATAGGGACCAGAAAGGTTTCCGGCGAGCACGCGGTAAACCCTGCCGCGGGAAGCTGCTACTGCCCGTGCACAAGTTGGGGTAATAAGGTACCCCTATCTTAGTACACCGACAGTGAGCCACTCTTCGGCATATCTTCACAAGTCCATTGGCACCACAATGGACGGCAAGCTTCAAGCACTTGATATCTTCGTGATGCTCCACTTGAACTTGCACACCGCAACCTAACCCCACAAAGAACTCTCACGAAGACCATGGGTTAGTACACAAAGCGTGATTGACAAATATTACCATACCATGGGATTGCTTGATCCCTCTCGGTACATCTTATACACTTTGTGTGTTGATCAAATTGATTCATTCTTTGACTTAGTTTTGATCAACCTTGAATCTTTCCAACTCTCTTCATTTGGATGATGTCTTAAAGGTAAACATGAATGATCACAAACTCTTCTTCTTCAAGACATGCTTGCAATAAGCTCAACACCCACAAGACCAATCTTTGGATAATTCCTTAATAGCATCTTGGTCATCACAAACTCTCCTTGAAACCAACAAATGAACTGCAAGAAAAACCTACCATACCATGGGATTGCTTGATCCCTCTCGGTACATCTTCTACACTCTGTGTGTCGATCAACTTGATTCATTCTTTGACTTAGTTTTGATCAACCTTGAATCTTTCCAACTCTCTTCATTTGGATGATGTCTTGAAGGTAAACATGAATGATCACAAACTCTTCTTCTTCAAGACCTGCTTGCAATAAGCTCAGCACCCACAAGACCAATCTTTGGATAATTCCTTCATAGCATCTTGGTCATCACAAACTCTCCATGAAACCAACAAATGAACTCCAAGAAAAGCCTATGGACAATCCCTTCAAATATAACTCAAGGCAACCATTAGTCCATAGAGATTGTCATCAATTACCAAAACCAAACATGGGGCACCGCATGTTCTTTCACCGAGGTTGGCGCTTTATGCAAGAAGGATGTCATCCATTGGAGAGTTCTTGGGCCGGAATGTCCTCCAGAGCCCCAAGATGGAGAAGTGATTATATTTGTTGATCATTTATCCCGAGGGTTTAGCCCTCCTGGATCAAAATTCTTTCGTGATGTATTGACTAGCTTCCAACTCCACCCCAAGATATTGGGCCAAAGTCTTTGTCCAACATTTGCAATTTTCAAGTATTTTGTGAAGCTTACTTGCAAGAGGAACCTTCAGTTGAACTGTTTAGAGATTTCTTCCACTTAAATCGCCGCACAGAATTTACGGACGGGCCCAACACTGAACTTTGCGGTATGTCCATCCAGAAAAGGAAGCATGTCAGCTTTCCTCACGCCAAGCACCATAGTCACCCTAAAGATTGGAACCAGACTTGGTTTTATTGTCTAGACACATCTCCAGCTGATGAAAATCCTCTGCCAGGTTACCATCCTCACCGTCTGGCGGGTTACGATGCTGACAATCGTCGGGTCAACGCGCCGATCCATGAAGTGGAGGATATCATCCCGCCCGTCCGTAAGCATACCTATGCCCCTGATGTTGAACCGTCTGAGCTCATAAGCGATGAAGCTGTTTTCCAGGCTCTGACAAAGATCAATTGGGCAACCATTGACTTCCAGCTGCTGGATGAAAACGAAGAAGAGGTGGCGCAGGATGATCCACAACCGTCTGGCCGGGCTAACGAGGAGTCATGAACCGGTGCCGGTTTAACGTTTAGTGTGTCGCAATACTTGATGAGGAACTGATACTATTTTGGCCTAAAAAACGCCTTGTAATAGGCTAGCTGAAACATTTGGTTATGTCTTCATGCACATTCCCTCTGCATAAGATTGCTCAATCCGGCAGTTTCATAGTATTTCTGCTTATTACGCTGAACAGTTTTACTCAACCTGTTTCTGCATAAGACAAAATTTAAAGGGTCCTGGCGGTTTATCGCCGGACGGGTCATAATGCCCAAATACATGATCTTGGTTTATAACCTGAGCTGTATTAAAATACGAAACATATATCATACCTGTGATATAAAATCGTGTCGTTGGTTTGACCAACTTTTGCAGTAAGGGTGATAATCCCTAATTGTGAGTATTGATGAGTCCTGCAATATTTTGCCGGTTCATGATGAAACCATACCGGGTTGTGATAAACACCGATTTAGCTGTAGATAATACTGATGATTTGTAATCAAACCAGACCGGGTTCTGTGAACGCTGGTTTAATAATGGTGGCGACTTGTAGTCAACCACTAGGCCGAATCAATAGATATCGGATGAGAAGTAAAAACTTGGCAAACAAAGCAAATAAAAACTTGTAGTCGAGGCTTTTTACCAGCTGCCAGGCTCCAAATTCAAGGCTTTTCATGGGCTGCCAGGCCGCTGAGTTAACCATTTTGCAAAGCCTGTTAAGATGGACCTCAATCTTTAACCAATCGTCATTTTAACATTGACAAGTTTAGGGTCTGTTATAAGATTGACTTGTCAATCGTTCGACGGGTCATACCAGGTTTACCTGGGCGGAGTGACTTACTTGATGCAGGCAGGTTAACCCGGGGTTTTAGGTGTATACACCAGGCTTCCAAGCCGTGGCTTGATAGTCTATTACAAGGGCCTTAAAAGTTCTTTGTCGTTGTGCGACAAAAGCCGCCAAGTAACGTTGTGAGTTGTGCTCATCGGGTGCCTATGTTTGAGTTGTGCTATGCATCAAACTCTCTTTTGCCCCTTACCATCATGTTGGCTTGATAGCCGGATTACCAAAGTAACGAGAGATGTGCTCTTATGATGATATTGGCTTGATAGCCGGTCTAAGAGGGCAATGGGAACTCCGTTTTACACACAGAAGCCCCCCATGTGACAAAATCTTATGAAAAAAGCAGCAGATACCCCGCTTTGACAGGGATGCCGATTTATTATATTGATCATAATATATACATTGCGAATATATGTAGATAGAGCGGAGCCTATGGCTCAGGTGTAGTAAGGCCGAAGATGAGCGATGTTCCACGGCCGTCGGGTCTCCTCCTCCGTGGTGCGTGAGTCCTTGTGTTCTTGAACGTAGATGAGGTAGTATGACCCATTGTGTAGATTCTTGCTGACCACAAAGGGTCCTTCCCAAGGCGGGGATAGCTTGTGCATATCTGTCTGGTCTTGGATGAGCCGGAGCACTAGATCACCCTCTTGAAACATTCTGGTCTTAACTCGGCGACTATGGTATCGACGCAGATCCTGCTGGTAAAATGTCGACCGAGCCGCTGCAATGTCACGCTCCTCATCCAGCCGGTCTAATGCTTCTTGTCGCGCCTTCTCGTTATCAGCTTCAACGTAAGCCGCCACCCGAGGCGAATCATGACAGATGTCACTAGGGAGAACCGCTTCAGCTCCATATACCATGAAAAAAGGCGTGTAACCCGTGGACCTGTTGGGCGTGGTGTTGATGCTCCATAACACAGAGGGTAATTCCTCCACCCAACCACCCGGCGTCCTCTGCAAAGGAACCATGGGCCGGGGCTTGATGCCTCTTAAGATCTCTTGATAGCTCTCTCGGCTTGACCATTGGATTGGGGGTGAGCCACTGAAGATACGTCAAGCCAGATGTGCTCTCGCTGACAAAATTCTTCCATAGCCCCCTTGGAAAAATTGGTGCCATTATCAGTTATAATACTGTATGGAAAGCCAAACCGGAAAATCACTTTCTTGATGAATTGAACCGCTGTTGCTGCATCACACTTGCTGACCGGTTCTGCCTCGACGCACTTGGTAAACTTGTCAACCGCCACAAGACGGCGGGTCTTCTTATCTGGAGATCTCTTAAAGGGCCCAACCATATCTAGCCCCCAAGTCGCGAACGGCCAAGTAATTGGAATCATCCTCAATTCTTGAGCCGGTATATGAGCACGTCGTGAGAATTTCTGGCAAGCATCACACTTTTTGACTAAGTCATCCGCATCAGCGTGAGCCATCAGCCAATAGAACCCATGACGAAAAGCTTTAGCTACCAAAGACTTTGAACCGGCGTGGTGACCACAATCTCCTTCGTGTATCTCCCGAAGAATCTCGCAGCCTTTCTCTGGCGTCACGGAACGATGAAACGCCCCAGATACAGTACAATGATGCAGCTCCCCGTTGACAATAGTCATCGACTTGGATCATCGGATTATCTGCCTGGCCTTGTTATCCCAAGTACCAGACACTTGTTGGGCCACCAAGTCCGAGTCACCGAAGCATTTAACCCGGCTTAAATTCATCTCCTTAGCCATTCGTAGACCGTGGAGGAGAGCCTCATATTCAGCTGCATTGTTAGTACAAGGGAACATTAAACTGAGGACATAACAAAACTTATCACCTCGTGGGGAACTTAATACGACTCCAGCCCCCGAGCGCTCCAATTGCCTGGATCCATCAAAGTGAATAGTCCAGTACGTGTGATCCGGCTTCTCCTCCGGTGCTTGCAACTCCGTCCAATCATTGATGAAATCCACCAGTGCTTGAGATTTGATTGCAGTACGAGGCACATATTTTAGCCCGTGAGGGCTAAGTTCAATGGCCCACTTAGCAACCCGGATAGTTGTTTCTCTGTTTTGGATTATATCTCCCAGAGGGGCTGAACTGACCACAGTGATTGGATGGCCTTGAAAATACTGCTTAAGCTTCCGGTTTGCCATGAAGACTCCATATACCAATTTCTATCGATGCGGGTATCTCTGCTTCGACTCAATGAGCACCTCGCTGATATAGTAAACCGACCTTTGAACCGGATATTCTTTCCCCGCCTCCTTGCGCTCTAATACAATGGCAACACTTACAGCTCGGGCATTAGCAGCCACTTATAACAGCAGCGGCTCATTATCCACCGGTGCGGCAAGGACAGGCGGCTCTGCCAGCTGCTTCTTTAAGTACTCGAACACAGCATCAGCAGCATCACTCCAGACAAAGCGATCTGTCTTTTTCATCATCTGGTAAAGCGGGATGGCCTTCTCTCCTTAACGGCTGATAAACCGGCTCAGTGCCGCAATGCGGCCTGCCAAGCGCTGAACATCGTTGATGCACGCCCGTCTAGCCAAGGACGTAATAGCCTTGATCTTCTCCGGATTAGCATCAATTCCCCTGTTTGACACCAAGAACCCCAGGAGCTTGCCTGTGGTACACCAGAAACGCAAGCTATCAACATCTCTTCCTTCCTGGACTTTACCACAATATCATCTACGTATGCATGAACGTTTCGCCCAATTTTCTTATGAAGACAATTCTGTACGCATCGCTGATAGGTCGCATGGGCACTCTTGAGCCCAAAAGGCATGGATACATAGTAGAAGGCTCCAAAGGGAGTTATAAAAGTTGTTTTCTCCTGGTCCTTAACTGCCATCTTAATCTGATGAT
Organism: Secale cereale; assembly: GCA_902687465.1. NCBI lineage: Eukaryota > Viridiplantae > Streptophyta > Magnoliopsida > Poales > Poaceae > Secale > Secale cereale. The sequence goes on along the minus strand of LR738713.1, from coordinate 549,352,829 downwards.
AACCAGAATATGCATCCAAAAAGCTTAAGCGCTCACAACCCACCGTATCATCGATGATTTGATCAATACGGGGGAGGGCAAAGGGATCAGCCGGGCAAGGCTTGTTCAGATCTGTGTAATCAACACACATTCGCCAAGTGCCATTCTTTTTTAGCACCAGCACCGGATTAGCCAACCACACATGATGAAACACTTCAACTATGCAACCTGCCGCCAAGAGCCTGGCTACCTCTTCACCAATGGCCTTGCGCCTTTCTTCATTGAAGCGGCGGAGAAACTGTTTAACCAGTTTAAACTTAGGATCAATATTAAGAGTGTGCTTAGCGAGTTCCCTCGGTCCACCTGGCATGTCAGAAGGCTTCCATGCAAAGATGTCCCGATTCTCACGGATGAACTCGATGAGCGCGCTTTCCTATTTCGGATCCAGGTTAGCGCTGATGGTAAACTGCTTGGATGAATCGCCAGGAACAAAGTCGACCTGCTTGGTCTCATCAGCTGATTTAAATTTCAAGGCCGGATCATGCTCTATAGTTGGCTTCTTCAACGAAGACATATCCGTCGGATCAACATTATCCTTGTAAAATTTCTACTCCTCGGTTGCACAAACCGCCTCAGCATAGGCTGCATCACCTTCCTCGCATTCCAAAGCGATCTTCCGGCTCCCATGAACTGTGATAATTCCTTTATGACCTGGCATCTTGAGCTGCAGATAAACGTAACAGGGCCTCGCCATGAACTTAGCATAAACCGGCCGCCCAAACAAGGCATGATACGGGCTCTTGATTTTTACCACCTCAAAGGTCAATGTTTCCGACCTCGAGTCATGTTCATCTCCGAAAGTAATCTCCATGTCTATCTTACAGACCGGATACGCCGATTTACCAGGCACCACTCCATGGAAAACAGTGTTGGATGGCCTAAGCTTCTTGTCTGTCAGTCCTATGCGACGTAAAGTCTCATAATACAAGATGTTGATGCTGCTGCCCACGTCCATGAGCACCTTAGTGAACTTATACCCCCAACCTGAGGCGCTACTACTAGTGCCAGCTGACCCGGATTATCAATCCGGGGTGGGTGATCTTCACGACTCCACACTATAGGCTGTTCCGACCAGCGTAGGTAACGAGGTACTGCCGGTTCAACCGAGTGCACCGCCCTCTTATAGACTTTCTGATCCCGCTTGCACAAGCTAGTGGTGAAGACGTGGTGTTGCCCGCTACTCAGTTGTTTTGGGTTGCTCTGATAGCCTGATTGTTGCTGCTGATGATTGCCCTAATGATTATAACCACCCTAGCCGTTCTGTTGGTTATGCCCGTTCTGATTTCCGTGGCCGCCCTGATTGCCTTGGAATCCTGAACCGGAACCACCACCTTGATAACCAGCCCCATGGAAGGTAGGGCCTGAACCGCCGGACGACCCATGATCATATTGGAACTGATTTTTGAACTCTCTCATAATAAAGCAGTCCTTCCAGAGATGCGTGGCTGGCTTTTCCTTCGTGCCGTGCCTAGGGATAGGAAAATTCATCTGGTGCTCCAGATTAATGTTTGATCCTCTGCCCCATGGGGGTGGTCTACCTTTTCGACGCTGGCCATCATCCTGTGTACTAGTGTTAGCCACAAAATCTGAATTGCTATCCGCTTTATGCTTACCGCTGTATCCCTGACTCGCCGGATTAGATTGCGGTGCTTTACCGTTCTTCTGTCCTTTCCCTGACTTCTCATCATCAGACTCTGGATATTTGGCGCTATCCAAATCAGCATACTTCACCAGGGCCCCCATAAGTGTTCCCATGTCATTACAGTGACGCTTGAGCCGTCCCAACTTCAGCTTCAGGGGTTCGAACCGACAATTGCCTTCCATTATCACCACTACTATGTCCGGATTGATGCGGTCTGAGGAATGCAGGATCTCTGACACCTGGCACACACAATGACTCGTTGATTCGTCCCCCCTTGAACACAAGCCGCCAAGTCTACAATGGACATGGGCTACTTGCATGTATCCTTGAAATTATTGATGAACCAGCGTCGTAACTCGGCCCATGATTCGATGGAATTTTGCAGTAAACTCTTTAACCAAGTACGGGCCGTGCCCTCCAACATCATGGTGAAGTATTTAGCACACGCCGCCTCGTCCACGTCCAGCATCTCCATTGCCATCTCGTAGCTTTCGACCCACACTTTAGGGGATAAATCTGCAGTATAATTGGGCACCTTGAGCAGTCCTTTGAAGTCCTTAGGAAGCCTTACATTGCGTAAAGCGGGGGTGAGACATGGTACTCCCAATGAGCTGGAAGAAACTCCTGGCTCGATAGTGGTAGATGGACAAACCGGCATAAGCTGACGGGCTTCATACTGTGCTGCTAACTCATTCTCTCAGCGTTGTCTGCCTTGATCCACTACCTCTTGAGCATTTACACCTCCACCCGCCGGGTTATCCCTCCGCGACGGGTTACGGGTTCGCGCACTACTTGACACAGCCGTTTCATTTATATGCCTGCTGTAACTCCGGCTTGGGCGGGGTGTGGAGTGAATCCTCTCACGGCTGTGAGAATAAGCCTGCTGCTGAGTTAAAGCCGTCTCCGGGAACTCCCTAGCTCTCCGTGCCTCCACCGCTATAGGGGATCCCCCTTCAATGGGAAGGGCCGCCAGGCGCGAAGCGGTTACAACTATGTTGTCCAAGGTGTTGGAGTAGTGACCGGGAGGCGTTGGTGTGTGATGTGATGGAACGATCTGATGGGTTAGATCTACGGCCTGTGGCTGGACCGACGCCCCCGTTCCATGCACCTCTCCCCGGTTTATCGCTAGCTAATTGCTGGTTCCTGCTCCTGGCGTACTGAAGAGGTTCCTTGTTTCGTAAACCGGCGGTAGATGAGACTGGCGCCTTCTCCTCATCACGTCATTTGATGCGGTCTGATCCAATAGGAGCCGATAAGCTTGATCATCTAACTCGGCTTGCCTCGCAGCCATCCTGGTGTTTTCAGCGGCTGCTACCTCTTGAGCTTGCGTTGTATTCCCTCGAAGTGGAAAGGGAGATGCAGCACAGTAGCATAAGTATTTCCCTCAGTTTTTGAGAACCAAGGTATCAATCCAGTAGGAGATCACGCGCGAGTCCCTCGCACCTGCACAAATAAATAAGAACTTCGCGGCCAACGCGATAAGGGGTTGTCAATCCTTTGATAGCGATATTCTACGGCGGGTAAACAAATTACTGTCGAGCAATTGATAGAAAATTGAATAATTATGAGACTATCTAGGCATGATCATTGTATATAGGCCTCACGTCCGAGACAAGTAGACCGACTCCTGCCTGCATCTACTACTATTACTCCACACATCGACCGCTATCCAGCATGCATCTAGTGTATTGAGTTCATACGAATAGAGTAACGCTTTAAACAAGATGACATGATATAGAGGGATAAACTCAAGCAATATGATATAAACCCCATATTTTATCCTCGATGGCAACAATACAATACGTGCCTTGCTGCCCCTACTGTCACTGGGAAAGGACACCGCAAGATTGAACCCAAAGCCAAGCACTTCTCCCATTGCAAGAACTATAGATCTAGTAGGCCAAACCAAACCAATAGTTCGAAGAGACTTGCAAGGATATTATGAGCACACATAAAAAGTTCAGAGAAGAACGAAATATCTTTCATAGATAACCTTGATCATAAACTCACAATTCATCGGATCTCGACAAACACACCGCAAAAAGAGATTACATCGAATAGATCTCCTCGAAGACCGAGGAGAACTTTGTATTGAGATCTAGAGAGAGATAAGAAGCCATCTAGATACTAGCTATGGACCCGATGGTCTGTGGTAAACTACTCACAACTCATGCAGAGGGCGATGATGATGATGATGAAGGCCTCCGTGATGGATCCCTCTCCAGTGGAGCTCCGAAACAGGCTCCAAGATGGGATCTCCACGGGAACAGAAGCTACGGCGGTGGAATTAGGGTTTTCTCTATGTGTATGGAGTTTCGGGGGTACGTGTACTTATATAGGAAGAAGGAGGGCACCGGGGGCCACTTGAGGGGGCCTCGAGGCAGGGGGCGCGCCCTGGGAAGGGGGGCGCGCCCCCCACCCTCGAGGGCCACCTCTCTGTCCCCTGACTTGGTCCTCAAGCTCCGCGTGCGTGATTTTCTCCAAAAATATCTCTCGCGAAGGTTTCATTCCGTTTGGACTCCGTTTGATATTCCTTTTCTGCAAAACCCTGAAATAGGCAAAAAACAGCAATCTGGACTGGGCCTTTGGGTTAGTAGGTTAGTCCAAAGAATGATATAAAAGTGAATGATAAAGCCCATTAAACATCCAAGACTTCATAAATAATAGCATGGAACAATAAAAAATTATGGATACGTTGGAGACGTATCAAGCATCCCCAAGCTTAATTCCTGCTCGTCCTCGAGTAGGTAAATGATAAAGAAAGAATTTTTGATGTGGAATGCTAACCAATATAGTTTTTCAATGTAATTCTCTTAATTGTGGCATGAATGTTCAGATCTGAAAGATTCAAGATAAAAGTCTATATTGACATAAGAAATAACAATACTTCAAGCAATACTAACAAAGCAATCATGTCTTCTCAAAATACCATGGCTAAAGAAAGTTATCCCTACAAAATCATATAGTCTAGCTATGCTCCCTCTTCATCACACAAAATATTCATATCGTGCACAACCCCGATTTCAGCCAATCACTTGTTTTCATACTCTATCTTTTCAAACCTTTCAACTTTCACGCAATACATGAGCTTGGGCCATGGATATAGCACTATGGGTGGAATAGAGGTGGTTGTGGAGAAGACAAAAAGGAGGGAGATAGTCTCACATCGACTAGGCGTATCAACGGGCTATGGAGATGCCCATCAATAGATGTCAATGTGAGTGAGTAGGGATCGCCATGCAACGGATGCACTAGAGCTAAATATGAATGAAAGCTCAATAAAAGAAACTAGTGGGCGTGCATCCAACTTGCTTTCTCACGAAGACCTACGGCATTTGAGGAAGCCCATCGTTGGAATATACAAGCTATCGTGGAATTAGCATGGCAGATGTCCGGTTTAGAGGACTTAGGTGTGGAGCCATCGCGCGGGTTATCTTGAAGAGGTTAAAGCACACAAAGAACACAGAGGGTTTATACTAGTTCGGCCCCTTCGATGAAGGTAAAAGCCTACGTCTAGTTTGGTTTGGTATTGCTTGGGCGTCAATCAACAGGGAGCGGATTGCTTGCCTGTGTCTCGACGGATTGTTGCTTGTCCTTGAACCGTCGCCGGGTTGTCCCTTTATATAGGAGGCGACGACCGGTCCGGTTTACAGAGTCCCGAGGCCGGTTCATAATCGTGTCCGCCTCGGTCTCTATTCTTCCTACCTTATACCTCAAGTCACATGATATGACGGTTCATAAATCGTAAGTTTTACCTATGGGCCCTAAGCCTCCACGGGCCGTAACCTCTGACTCATAACCTACTGGGCTTATGATAATACAACTACGTTAACGTAATCCAGATCTTCCTAGCCGGTTTATACATTCTAGTAATATCCCTGACATTAGGCCCCAGATTGATTTGAACTTGTTCATGTCAGTCTTCTAAGTCTTTGCATAAATTTCTTCTCTGTAACTTCTCTGCTTTGTAAACCGGCTATGACGTCATCTCCAGAAATCATCTCAATCTGTCGTGACATCACCTCCGCATTTATCGCTCACCGTTGTTTGTTACCTTTATTAAATGCTATCCCGAAGATCGAGGCGACAATGGAATCTTTATCCAATCTCTGACCTCCTTGATTCTCGCGCTTGCCATTTCACCTCATCAGCTTATAAATACCGCTGAGACCTGTCCTTTTCTTCCTTCCGCACTTCGTCTTCCTCCGCCGCCCGAAGCTCCGTCGCCGTTCTTCGAGCCCGTCGCCGTCGTCAATCCAGGCCGCTGCATCACCCTGAACCGTGTCCAGAGCACTCCGCCGCCATCTTCTTCTTCCTCAGGTACTCATTCTTTCTCACTATAGATCTCAATCTAGGGTTCCTCCATGGCTTCCGCCATGAAACCTCGAAGCTTGCTGTTCACCCCTGTAGGTTACACTTGCAGTAGATTCAAACCTTGGATTCGTTTTGAATGCGCTCCTGCTCCGTGGTTTAAACCTTAGATTCGAACCTTAGATTCAAACCTTAGATTCATTTGGTCTGTAGAAACCCTTCGTGGTTCTTCCTGTATAGGACTTGCATATATTTCCTCTTTTTCTTACATCTCAGATCCATTTTTACTTTAGCCTTCTGTAGAAACCTGTTTCTTCGTCTTGTAGATCTGTAAGCTACTCACCAGTTTAACCAATCGAATGCTCTTCTTGTAAAGAATTTAGTCATAAGCCCGACGGTTTAGCCTCCTCTTTTCTGTTATCATAAATCGGTAGCAGTTCGCTTCATCTGCTTCCGGGTTGTCAATGGCATTAGTCCCTTGTCTAAACCGTCGATATAATTTGATGTTACGCTCCGGTTTATGCTTCAGTACTTAGTAATCCGGATTTTGCACTGTATCTTTCAGCGTTTCCTTTAGTCGAGATGACTGCCAAACAGTTCGTTTGTTGCAACTGGGCTCCTTCCCGCATTACGGAAGAAGATTTAACAAAGGCCGCTTCAATTGGTCTTCTGGGTCCTAAAAATGTTCTGCACTGGCGGGCCCCAGGAGATGAATGTCCCCCTACCCCTAAGGAAGGAGAGATCATTGTTTTCTTTGATCACATGGCCCGGGGTTTTAGCCCTCCCGGTTCAAAATTCTTCCGGGATGTGCTAGCCGCTTTTCAGCTTCATCCTCAAGATATAGGTCCGAACTCTATATCAAATGTCTGCAATTTTCAAGTCTTCTCGGAAGCATACCTTCAAGAAGAACCATCAGTGGATCTGTTCCGAGACTTTTTCCACTTAAACCGGCGGACAGAGTTTACTGCCAGACCGCATCAAGAGTTGGGCGGTGTTAGCATTTAAAAGAGAAGAGATGTGACCTTCCCTCACGCTGCTCTCCATACACACCCCAAGGAATGGAACCAATCATGGTTCTATTGTAAAGATACCTCGCCTGAAGGAGAGAACCCACTGCCAGGTTATCGTGCCCATTGTCTACCTGAGGATCATCCCCTGCCGTAGCGCCTTAGCGCTCCAGAGCGGGCCCGGTTTGCCCCTCAGCTTGCTAAGCTTAGGGCCTTTATGGCCAACGGTTTAACCGGAGTAGACTTTGTTTGCTCTTGGCTCGCCTAGAGCATCCTTCCACTGAGCCGGCGCTCCGGCCTGATGTGCCAATATACCGGAAAAACGGATGACCCTCAACGCCACATTGACATAATACTTCCTGAGAAAGAAGTCACTGAATCCGCAAAGAAAATGCTCAACATCTCTCTGGAAGAGTGCAGCCAGACCGGATTGGCTCCTTTCTATGAAAACAACAAACCGCCAGCGGTAAGTTCTTTCTGACCTCTTCTGCTTTTTCTGATCCGTCCATATCAATTGTCTTCTATTTGTTTTTCATCTGATGCATAGGCCAACGACCCCTTCTGGAAGAGAAAACCTCAAGATAAGTCAGGCAAACAGCCACGCCGGAAGACGTATGTTATCAAGAAGAAAAAGGCGGCTACTTCCTCCGGTTCACATCCTGAAGAAGATGATGCGGATTCCGAGGTATGAATTGATCCTGATATATTTTAATCTCCCTTTATCCAAATTTATGTTAACAGTGTCTTTCCACAGGATTTGGCTAAAGGAAGTAAAGCGGCAGAAGTTGAGGTAATCTCTCTTTCTTCAGACTCAGAACCGCCGGCGCCCAAAATCCATCGGGCGTCCCGGAAATACCCTTTTTCTCATCCTTACGCTCAATTGGACCCCAAATTTCTTTTGAAGAAGCAGCAACATGAAGCACGCCGGACTACGCGCCATAGTGGCCACGTAGTAGAATCCTCCGGAATATCTCTTACTCCGGCTCGCAGGCGCCGCTCTGAGGTTTTACTTTTTCCAACTCTTCTTCATCCGAAGGCCGGACTTATACGTAAACCGCTTAAACCGTCTGATCCTAACTATCAGGAGACTCCTTTGTCCTCTTCCGGTGAGTCAACTGCCACACAGGTCCCTGTGCTGGAAACCGTGCCTGGGTAAGTCCTTTTCAACATCCGGTTTATCTTTGTATTTGTACCTTGATGATTCTCATTGTTCCTTCAATTTTCTCCAGCAAGCCCAAACCTAGCAAGAAGGCGAAAGCCACCAATGCGGCTGCCGAGACTGCTACCGCTGAACCAACAGCTGATCCGGACGAAATCATCCCTCCAGAGAACGATCCTGCAGCTCAGTTTGACGACCCTATTCCCATGGATCACGATGACATTGTTGCCCCAGAAGATGCTAAGATGGAAAATGTAGTTGAACCGGCGAGTCCTGTCCGGGTTAGCCCTCCTTGGACTAACCCGGCTCCTGTTAGCCCGGCACCTACTGTTGCCCCTTCTCAACCAACTACTGCTTCTTCCCCAGATGTTTAGATAACCGGGTCAGGTTTTACCGCTCCCGCTGATCCTATCATCTTGGCCAAACATACTGCCAAAGAGGAGAAGCTTCAACAAGAAAAGGGCAAGTGGAGCACGGACCTGTCCAGCTATGCCCAATTGAGTGCCCAGGAACTTTATTCCGGGTATTTGAACCGGCTTCATACCAGCCGCGATTATGAATTGGGGTTGGTTAATATGATCAAGGATAAGTACGAGGTAACTTCCTTCAATTGTCTCTGTTTTGTATTCTTTGTACTCTTGTCTTTAGGCCATAGTAGCCCCCAAGTGCCGGTTTAGCTTCGTTGTAGGTGAACCGGCACTTCCAATGTATGCAAAATGAACTTACATTAGCCCCCAAGTGCCAGGGGCATAACTTGTTTTATGTGCCTGGGATTTGTCAGAATTTCTCTTTTAATACTTCAACTGTACATTAGCCCCCAAGTGTCAAGTGGATAACTTGTTTATATGCTTGAGACTTGTCTGAATTGTCTTTTACTCCATTTGATTTCCTTATAGGCTGATTTGACCCGGAGGGCTGCAGAAGTAACTGAGCTCCGGAATAGACTGGCTGCTACTGAAACTGCTGCTACCAAAGCCAAGGAAGAGCTTGCTCTGAAGTTAACCAGCGCCGAAAAGTTGAAAAAGGACTTTGAAGCAGAGCGGTCCGCTTGGGAGGTGCACGGGAATGCTCTTGAGAAAAGAGCAAAGGATGCTGAAGCTGCCCTTAATCCGGTGACGCAAGAGCTGACCGGCTTAAGACAGCAAATAGAACTTATGACCTCTACTATTTTTGGTAAGCACTCAATTTGCATGTGTTTTCATCTCTGCAATCTGTGTTCCGTTCCGGTTTAACTTTAACAATCAACTTTAGGGCGACGCATAACTCATCTTGGAGATGACATCTGAAAGAAGCTCAAGGCCTCTTATACCTTGGTGGAGCAGGTGTATTCCGGCACTCAAAGGATTATAAGTGCAATGTCCCATCAGAAGGCGGCTCCAACTACTATCCAAGGTACTTTAGAGAAGCTATTCATCCTGCCTGTCCACTTGGTAGAAGTGAAGAAATCTGCTGCACGGGCCGGTTCACTTGTAGCACTGACTCGGGCCAAGGCATGGGTTCCGGATTTTGATCCGGAGGAAGCTATGAACGGGTATCCCAGTAACAAGGAAGATGGTTCTGCCTTCTCTGGCCAGGATCTCCGTGCTTTAACCTAGGAGATGCGCCCTCTTGCCAGCAAGCTTGCCGATGAAGCGGACTTGACCAGGTATCATCCGGCATATGACTTAGAAAATGAACGTGTGGACCGGCCGGTTTATGATACTGAGAATCTGATCCCGCCAGTGCGTGCCCATACTTTCGCTCCAGATATTGATCCGTTCGATCTTATTACTGAGGAAATGTACTTCCGTGCACTATCCAAGATTGACTGGCGCGTTCCCGATTTCCAGCCGCTTCGTGAAGATGAAGAAGTTCCGGAACAAGCTGATCCTCAGCCTTCGCAGCAGGAAGAAGAATCATAAGCCGCTCAGTTTAACTCTTAGCTGCTGTAATCTGTTGCCAGAAAACTTTAATCCGTTCAGGCCTGCGAGTACCTTGTAATAGGATAGTTTGAAACATTGTCTGTCTCATTTCGGATGTCACATCTTGACTTGGCGTCTGCCTATTTTAATCCCTTGTCTGCTATGGTTGATCCGTTTATGTTATCTATATCTGCATAGACAACACTAAAAAGATGTCCTGGTGGTTTACCACCGGACCTATTACATTGCTCCCACAGGCATATATATTGAAAGAGTATCTGTTTTATATCCAAAAATACTTCATACCTTTGATTAAATGTGCTTGACATCCATAATCCGGTAGGCATTATTGAACGTGTAGATTCTGATTAGGCTCTTGGCCCTCTTAGCGTTTGCCCAATGATTGTTCCGGGCTATGATAAATGCCGGTTTAAATCATGCTAGTGTTCTATGACCCAGACTTTGTAGATATGTGGTCAACTTTGAAGTTGCCCAGTTTCGGATCAAAAACTTGGATAACCACAGAAAACTTTGAAAAAACACAAAACACAAAACACTTTTGCAAATAAGACCATGTAGTCGAGGCTTTTTTGCGAGCTGCCAGGCTCCATATTTGCCAATCAATGGATGCAATCCAAGGAGCTATGATTCATTTTGCCAATCAATGGATGTAATCCAAGGAGCTATGATTCATTTTGCCAATCAATGGATGTGGTCCAAGGAGCAATGGTTTTTTTGCCAATCAATGGACGTGGTCCAAGGAGCAATGATTTTTGCCAATCAATGGACGTGGTCCAAGAAGCAATGATTTTTGCCAATCAATGGACGTGGTCCAAGGAGCAATGATTTTTTGCCAATCAATGGACGTGGTCCAAGGAGCAATGATTTTTTGCCAATCAATGGACGTGGTCCAAGGAGCAATGATTCGAAACCGGACCAAAAAAGGGGTGAAGCTCGGAGTCGAATACGATCCGTAGCCCCCTAATGACCGTGGAGGCAGGGTACCTATAAGAGAGTTGCGCTTGTATGGCAAGTCCTGTTTGGTCCCTTATAGAGTTGTCCTGCATAGCAAAAATAGATTGATCAAAGCATCGTGTTCTTCTTGATGAAAATGATATATACCAGGAGAAGTAAACTTTAGATGGATATCACCTGAATGAATTCCCATAAGACATTTATTTAAAAGAAAAAAGGCTGATCCCCCAGTTTACCAGGGGTGCCGGTTAATTCATTAATCATAATATATACAGGATAGATGAAGCGAAGCTCATGGCTCAAGTGTAGTAAGGCCGCAGAAGAGCCATGTTCCATGGCCTCTTCGTCTCTTCCTCTGCTGTCCGTGAGTCTTTGTGTTCTCGAACGTCCACCAGGTAGTATGAACCATTGTGTAGGTTCTTGCTGACCACAAAGGGTCCTTCCCAAGGTGGGGATAACTTGTGCATATCCGTCTGGTCCTGGATGAGCCGAAGTACCAGGTCCCCCTCCTGGAACGTCCTAGTCTTAACCCGGCGGCTGTGATATTTGCGCAAGTCTTGCTGATAAATTGCAGATCGTGCTGCTACTATGTCACGCTCCTCATCCAGCCGGTCTAAGCTGTCCTATCTTGCTTGCTCATTGGCCGCTTCAACATAAGCTGCTACCCGTGGTGAGTCGTGCCGGATATCACTTGGAAGAACCGCTTCAGCACCATACACCATGAAGAAGGGTGTATAACCTGTAGACCTGTTAGGCGTAGTGTTGATGCTCCAGAGGACCGAAGGTAACTCCTCGACCCAGCACCCTGGCGTTCTTTGTAAGGGAGTCATAAGCCGGGACTTGATGCCTCGCAAAATCTCTTGGTTGGCCCTTTCAGCTTGACCATTGGATTGAGGGTGAGCTACTGAAGACACATCCAGGCGAATATGTTCCCTTTGGCAAAACTCTTCCATCTCTCCTTTAGATAGATTGGTGCCATTATCAGTGATAATACTGTGTGGAAAGCCAAACTGGAAAATTACCTTTTGGATGAACTTAACTGCTGTTGCCGCATCACACTTACTGACAGGCTCTGCCTCAATCCATTTTGTAAACTTGTCCACTGCCACCAACATGTGAGTTTTTTGATCTTGGGATCATTTAAAAGGCCCAACCATATCAAGCCCCAAGTCGCAAACGGCCAAGTAATTGGAATCATCTGTAGCTCCTGTGCCGGAACAAGAGCACGACGTGAAAATTTCTGACAAGCGTCGCATTTCCGGACTAAATCCTCCGCATCAGCATGAGCGGTTAACCAGTAAAACCCGTGACGAAAGGCCTTGGCTACTAGTGACTTTGAACCGGCGTGATGACCACAATCTCCTTCATGTATCTCTCGAAGAATATCATTGCCTTCTTCCGATGATACACAGCGCTGGAACGCCCCAAAAACGCTACGGTGATGAAGTTCTCCGTTAACAATGGTCATAGACTTGGATTGCCGGATTATATGCCTGGCTTCAACCTCATCATCTGGCAACTCTCCTCGGCTCAGGTATGCTAAGTAAGGGATTGTCCAATCCGGAATAACATGAAGCGCTGCCACGAGCTGTGCCTCCGGATCAGGAATAGCCAAGTCCTCCTCCGATGGTACCTGAACTGATGGACTGTGTAATTCATCCAAAAAAGTGTTTGGTGGCACCGGTTTACGCTGAGAGCCCAGCCGGCTTAGAGCATCAGCTGCTTCATTTTTTCGCCGGTCTATGTGATCCACCTGATATCCTTTGAAACATCCTGCAACTGCTTCAACTTCCCGCCTGTAAGCTGCCATGAGAGGGTCTTTAGAGTCCCACTTGCCAGACACCTGTTGCGCCACTAGGTCTGAATCACCAAAGCACTTGACCCAGCTCAAGTTCATCTCCTTAGCCATCTGTAGGCCGTGAAGCAGTGCTTCGTATTCAGCCGCATTGTTAGTACAAGGAAACATTAGTCGGAGGACATAACAAAACTTGTCACCTCGTGGGGAAGTTAACACAACTCCAGCCCCCAAGCCTTCTAATTGCCTTGAACCGTCAAAATGAATAGTCCAGTATGTATGATCCGGCTTCTCCTCTGGTGCTTGCAATTCTGTCCAATCATTGATGAAATCTACCAATGCTTGGGATTTGATAGTAGTACATGGTACATACTTCAATCCGTGTGGGCTAAGCTCAATGGCCCACTTTGCTACTCTACCAGTAGCTTCTCTGTTCTGGATTATATCCCCCAATGGAGCTGAGCTAACAACAGTTATTGGGTGGCCCTGGAAGTAGTGATTCAGCTTCCGGTTTGCCATGAACACGCCATACACCAGCTTCTGCCAGTGTGGGTACCATTGCTTCGATTCAATTAGAACCTCACTGACGTAATAAACCGGGTGCTGAACCGGATATTCCTTGCCTGCTTCTTTGCGCTCCACCACAATTGCCACGCTAACTGCACGGGCATTGGCGGCCATGTATAACAGCAGCGGCTCGTTGTCAACAGGGGCAGCAAGGACCGGTGGTTCTGCTAATTGCCGCTTTAAGTCCTCAAACGCAGCATTTGCCACATCGCTCCATATAAACCGGTCTGTCTTTTTCAGCATCTGATAAAGCGGAATTGCCTTCTCTCCCAAACGGCTGATGAATCGGCTTAACGCTGTAATCCGGCCAGCTATGCGCTGGACATCATTGATACAAGCTGGTTTAGTCAAGGATGTGATTGCCTTGATCTTCTCCGGATTGGCCTCTATTCCTCTGTTTGATACTAAGAATCCAAGGAGCTTGCTAGCCGGAACACCAAAAACGCACTTCTCCGGATTAAGCATCATCTTATAAACCCGGAGGTTGTCAAAGGTTTCCCTTAGGTCTTCTATCAGCGTCTCCTCCTTCCTTGACTTTACAACGATGTCATCCACATAAGCATGGACATTTTTTCCGATCTGCCCCTTAAGACAGTTCTGTACACAACGCTGGTAAGTTGCTTGGGCACTCTTGAGCCCAAAGGGCATAGATACATAGCAGAAGGCTCCAAAGGGAGTTATGAAGGCTGTCTTCTCCTGGTCCTTAACTGCCATCTTGATCTGGTGATACCCTGAATATGCATCCAAAAAACTTAGTCGCTCACATCCTGCCGTAGCATCAATGATCTGATCAATACGGGGGAGAGCAAAAGGATCAGTTGGACAAGCCTTGTTTAGGTCTGTGTAATCCACACACATCCTCCACTTTCCATTTTTCTTTAACACCAGAACCGGATTAGCCAACCACTCAGGATGGAACACGTCAACTATGAACCCTGCGGCCAAAAGCTTGGCCACTTCCTCACATATAGGCTTGCGCCTTTCTTCGTTGAAGTGGCGCAGATACTGTTTGACCGGTTTGAACTTCGGATCAATATTAAGACTGTGCTCAGCGAGTTCCCTCGGTATACCTGGCATGTCAGAAGGTTTCCATGCAAAGATATCCTGGTTCTCACGGATGAACTCGATGAGCACGCTTTCCTATTTGGGGTCAAGGTTAGCGCTGATAGTGAACTACTTGGATGAATCGCCTAGCACAAAGTCAACTTGCTTAGTTTCCTCTGCCGATTTAAACTTCAACGCTGGATCATGCTCTGTAGTGGGCTTCTTTAACGGGGACATATTTGCCGGATCAACGTTATCTTTGTAGAACTTCAACTCCTCTGTAGCACACACTGCCTCTGCATAGGTTGCGTCACCTTCCTCGCACTCCAATGCAATCTTGCGACTTCCGTGAACCGTGATGGTTCCCTTGTGACCCGGCATCTTAAGTTGTAGATAAACATAGCACGGTCTAGTCATGAACTTGGCGTAAACCAGCCTCCCAAACAGAGCATGATATGGGCTCCGAATCTTTACGACCTCAAAGGTTACTGTCTCTGACCTAGAATCCTGTTCGTCCCCAAAGGTAACTTCTAGATCAATTTTCCCAACTGGGTAAGCCGATTTACCTGGCACCACTCCGTGGAACACCGTGTTGGATTGTCTCAACTTCTTGTCTGTCAACCCCATACGACGGAAAGTCTCATAATATAAGATGTTGATACTGCTGCCGCCATCCATGAGTACCTTTGTGAATTTGTAGCCACCCACCTGTGGTGCCACCACTAAGGCCAACTGGCCCGCATTATCAATCCGTGGTGGGTGATCCTCTCTGCTCCACACAATAGGTTGTTCCGACCAACGCAGAAAACGTGGTGTTGCCGGTTCAAGTGCGTGTACCGCCCGCTTCAAGATTTTTTGATCTCTTTTGCACAAACTTGTAGTAAAGACATGGTACTGTCCACTACTTTGCTCCTTCAGATTACTCTGATATCCGGATTGCTGCTGCTGCTGACGCTGCTGATTGCCTTGGTTATTGTAACCACCCTGACCATGCTGGTGGTTGCCTTGATTGTTATAACCACCCTGACCAAGCTGCTGGTGGTTGCCTTGGTTGTAGTTATTGTTGCCACCATGATATCCTGATCCGGAACCATTACCCTGGTGACCTGGACCATGAAAACCGGGACCCGAGCCGCCGCCTGGTGGTCCGTTGTTGTATTTGGCTTGTCTCATGGCCTCTACCATGATCCGGCATCCCCCCATGTATGTTTAGCAGGGTGTTCCGGCGTGCTATGTTTCGGGCAAGGCTCGTTCAACTGTTGATCCAGATTGACGGATCCTCCCCCGCTCCGTGGAGGTGGCCTACCCTTGCGGCGCTGAAAATTTCCTTGAACATTGGTATTGGCCACAAAATCAGAGCTGCCCTCTGCCTTTCGCTTACCATTAAAACTTGTTCCTGCCGGATTAGCCTGTGCCGGTTTACCAGCCTTGTTCGCTTTCCCGGACTTGTCTCCATCTGCCTCTGGGTACTTAGCGTTATCAGAGTCCCCATACTTCACCAGAGCGCTCATGAGTGTCCCCATGTCATTACAATCCCACTTGAGCCGTCCCAACTTCAGCTTCAGAGACTCAAACCGGTAATTTTTTTCCAGTGTCACTATCGCCGTACTGGGATTGATGCTATTGGAAGAGTGCAGGATTTCCGACACTCGCCGAACCCAGGTGCTCGTAGGCTCCTGTTCTCCTTGAACACATGCCGCTAAGTACACTACTGACATTGGTTGCTTGCACGTGTCTTTGAATTTTTTGATAAACTGGCGACGCAGCTCACCCCATGATCCGATGGAGTTAGGTGGTAAGCCCTTTAACCATGTCCAGGTTGTACCCTCAAGCATCATGGTAAAATACTTGGCGCATGCCGCTTCATCCACATCTAGCATCTCCATAGCCATCTCATAGCTCTCAACCCACGCCTCTGGAGCCAGGTCTGCCGTGTAGTTGGGCACCTTGCGCGGACCTTTGAAGTCTTTGGGTAACATTACGCTTCGTAAAGCGAGGACAAGACACTATACTCCAAAAGAACTCGCTGTGACTCCTGTCTCTGCTGTGGTTGGGTGAACCGGCGTCATTTGACTGGTATCCTCACGGGCGGTAGGTCTGGCTCGGTTCATCGCCTCCTGGGCGTGTGCCTCTGCTCCTGCCGGATTATCCTGCCTGTGACGGTGACGTCTCCGTTCGCTGCTAGATACTTCCGGTTCATCCCAACGCCTAGTGTAACTCCTGCTCTGGCGGGGGGTTGAATGAATCCTCTCCCTGCTGTAAGAGTATGCATGCTGCTGTGTCAACGCTGTGTCCAGCAATTCCTTGGCCCGGTGCGCTTCCATCGCCATGGGGGATGTCCCCTCAACAGGTAAAGCGGCCAGTCGTGAAGCGGCGGCGACAATGTTATCCAACGGGTTTGAATAATGGCCAGGAGGGGTGGGGATGTGCGGCGTGGGCACAACCTGACGATTTCGCTCTGCGGCCGGCTGTTGAACCAGTGCACCTGCTCCTAGGGCTCCTCCCCGGTTTACTTCTAGGTTATTGCTGGCCCCCGCTCCTGGTGTGCCAAAGAGATTCATCGCCTCATAAACCGGCGGTAGACGAGTTTGCTGCCTTCTGTTCATTACCTCGTGCGCAGAAGTCTGATCAATCCTGAACCGGAAAGCTTGGGAGTCCAGCTCTGCTTGCCTTGTAACCATCATGGCTTTCTCTGCATCCAGATCCCGTTCAGCTTGCTCAATCCGGCCCTTCAGCTGAAGGATCTCCGCATCATGCTGCGCCTTGTTGGCAGGAGCAACTTCTGCTATTGCGCGTGCTGTCAACTCCTCGACCAAGGTGGATAGAGCGTCAGAGGGTGAAGGGGCTTGGCTGCTCGCCCCTGCACCAGCTACCTCTGCAGTGAACGCCCCCGTCACCGTGGGCTGCTGCATAGACTGTGATCCGGCCATGAAGACAGCCACCCCGTTTGGCGGATTAAAGGGGTCCGGAATACTGTCACCATCGGATACACCCCCGTATCGGCCGTCCTGCAACAGATACAGAGATTCGGTCTCCCTAGATGAAGATTCATCGTCAGAATAGACAATGGTCTCGCCACCAGAATCCGATCCGTCCTCGGCTTGGACTCCATGTACTGCTCCAACGAAAACACGCTTCACGGCAGGCTGAATCGAGGCCGATCTCGCACGCTGAGCCGGCTCGACGATGTTGGGGAAGATGTCCGGCTCAGGCCCCGGTTCACCAATCTTGCCGATGAAGACATGGATGCCGCCGAAGGGGACCCGGTACCCGTATTCGATTGAATCGGCCTCGGGGCCCCAGCCTGCGTCGTCGATGTAGATCCGGCCGCGGTGACTCTTGGTCATCCGGCCAACCGTGTAACCCTTGAGTCCTTCAAAGCTGCCCTTCAAGAACTCGAAACCATCATGCGATAGCCCCACGGTGGGCGCCAACTGTCGTGGAATTAGCACGACAGATGTCCGGTTTAGAGGACTTAGGTGTGGAGCAATCGCGCGGGTTAGCTTGAAGAGGTTAAAGCACACAAAGAACACACAGGGTTTATACTAGTTCGGCCCCTTCGATTAAGGTAAAAGCCTACGTCTAGTTTGGTTTGGTATTTCTTGGGCGTCGATGAACAGGGAGCGGATTGCTTGCCTGTGTCTCGACGGGTTGTTGCTTGTCCTTGAACCATCGCCGGGTCGTCCCTTTATATAGGAGGCGACGCCCGGTGCGGTTTACAGAGTACCGAGGCCGGTTCATAATCGTGTCCTCCTCGGTCTCTATTCTTCCTACCTTATACCTCAAGTCACATGATATGACGGTTTATAAACCGTAAGTTTTACCTATGGGCCCTAAGCCTCCACGGGCCGTAACCTCTGACTCATAACCTACTGGGCTTATGATAATACAACTACGTTAACGTAATCCGGATCTTCCTAGCCGGTTTATACCTGCTAGTAATATCCCTGACACAAGCCAAGTTCTATAATGAAAATTCCCACTAGTATATGAAAGTGACTAAACATGAGACTCTCTACAATGAAGAACATGGTGCTACTTTGAAGCACAAGTGTGGAAAAATATAGTAGCAATTGTCCCTTTTTTTTTCTTTTTTTCCTTTTTTTGGGCCTTTTTTTCTTTGGCCTTTCTTTTTTTCTTTTTTTTGCGGAGGGGCTTTATAGATTTAGCCTTTCCTCCCATGGGACAATGCTCTAATAATGACGATCATCACACTTTCATTAAAACATGAAATTACAACTCGATACTACAACAACAAAGTATGAGTCTATATGAATGGCTCCGGCGGTGTACCGGTATGTGCAATGAAACAAGAGTGACATGTATAAAAATTATGCATGGTGGCCTTGCCACAAATACGATGTCAACTACAAGATCATGCAATGGCAATATGACAATATGATGCGTGTCATATGAACGGAACGGTGGAAAGTTGCATGGCAATATATCTCGGAATGGCTATGGAAATGCCATGATAGGTAGGTATGGTGGCTGTTTTGAGGAAGTATATGGTGGCTGTTTTGAGGGAGGATATATAGTGGGTTTATGGCACCGGCGAAAGTTGCGCGGTACAAGAGAGGCTAGCAATGGTGGAAGGGTGATAGTGTGTATAATCCATGGACTCAACATTAGTCATAAGAACTCATATACTTATTCCAAAAATTTTCGAGTCATCAAAACAAAGCAATCAATGCATGCTCCTAGAGGGGAGGTTGGTAGGAGTTAACCATCGCGCGCCCCCGACCTCCGCACAAAGGTTGGCACTCTACAAATATCTCATGCTCTAACTTCGTCACATAGCGGTTCACCATACGTCCATGATACGGGAATCACTAACCTTAACACAAGTATTTCTCAATTTCATAATAACTCCACTAGCATGACTCTAATATCACTATCCTCATGTCTCAAAACAATTATCAAGCATCCAACATCTCATTCTATTCATTGCACTTGGTGTGATTTTTTTTTACTACATTGACATTGGATGTTTATCATGTGAAGACTAGTTTCTTTAGCCTAAACACTTTACCATGCTATTTTTATAGACTCCCAAATAGATATAAGTGAAGCATGAGAGTTCAACAATATGTACAAAATATTGTCACCACCGTGCTCTAAAAGATATAAGTGAAGCACTAGAGCAAAAACTATTCAACTCAAAAGATATAAGTGAAGCACATAGAGTTTTCTAACAATTTCTAGGCCATATTTAACTCTCTCAAATAGGTGTGTCCAGCAAGGATGATTGCGGAAAACTAACAAGCAAAAACTCAAATTATACAAGACGCTCAAAGCAAAACACATATCATGTTGCGAATAAAAATATAGCTCCCAGTATAGTTACCGATGGTTGAAGACGAAAGAGGGGATGCCTTCTCGGGGCATCCCCAAGCTTAGGCTATTGATTATCTTGAATTTACTTGGGGTTCCATGGGCATCTCCAAGCTTAGTCCTTTTCTACTCCTTGTTCCATAGTCCATCAAAGCAATACTCAAAACTTGAAAACTTCACAACACAAAACTTAGACAAAAATTCTCGTGAGCTCCGTTAGTATGAGAAAGTGATGGGCCTCGAACCCCTCGTTGGTTACCCCAAGTGGAAGGTGTAAGATGCAGTAAGTAGAAGTGTTTTCCCTTAGCAAAGATGCCAAGGATCGAATCCCCAGAGACTCCTAGGTTCAACAGGTAGGTGTCAACTGCTAACGGCGCAATTAGCAATCATCGTGGACCTGCACACAGATACAAATAACTTTGCTCCCAACGAGTACAGAGAGGTTGTCAATCCCTCCGGCCTTGTAGTTCACAAAGGGTTAAAAGCAATGATAGTAGTGATAGATAGTGTTTTTGCAATAGTAAATAATAACGAAATAGTAAATAGCGGGTGTGATCAATGATGGTAATAAGGACCGGAGTCTCATGATGTTCACTAGTGATGTCTCTCTCCCAAAAGACGATAAAACAACTATGTGAGGTAAACAAATTACAGCTGGGCAATTGACAGGACCACGAACGCAAACCAATGCTGACTACATTGCAAGAAAGGTTGAGGTTCAAAGCATGGGCGGTACGCCAAAGTAAGTAGACCGAAATCCATCAATGCCTACTACTAATCATCCACCTTGAGATATCTATCCAGAACATCTTGCTGGTATTAAGTTGCGAGTCCCACCCATAGTGTAAACTCAATGCAACACACAACTGCATTAAAAGAACTTTGCGTAAAGTAAACAATCCTTGCACCCGCGGGCACAAGCACCGTTGTTTTCCCCCTTGTGGCAACAGCACATCCCCTAGACTCATGTTTCTGTCACTCAAGCTAGTCATCGAGGGGCATGAACCCACAATCAAGCATAACGTTCCCTCTTGGAGTCACTACCTACTACTCGGCCAAAGCAATAATAACAACGGAGAACATGCAAGAATTACTTATGAACATAAATATAAAAGAGGTGAATCAAATATATTACTCAAGATCAATCTGAACATAATCTCATAATCCATCGGATCCCAGCAAACTCAACATAGCAACAGCATAAGGATTACATAGGTGCCTCGATCATGTAGGGAAGCTCACGAGGACTAATTAGTGAAGCACAAGAGCGGGAGGAGAACATCACATAGCTACTGGTCATGGACTCATGGTCCAAGGGAGACTACTCACGAGTCATCCGGGAGGCGTCCATGGTGGTGGAGAAGCTCCCGGTGGTGATCCTCCCCTCCGGCAGGGTGCCGGGAAGAGTTCTCCTGGTGCTCCCGATCTTGGAAGCGGCGGCGGCGGCGGAACAGAGATGGGATAGCGAAAAGAGTTCCTCCCCTGAGGGTTTCAGAGGACCCTCTAAATATATGCCAAAGGGGGGCACCGGACGGGCTTCGGGGGGCCCAGGCGCCCCCCCGGCGCGGCCCAGGGGGGCGCGCCGCCAGGGTGCCTGGAGCCCTGGTGGCCCCCCCAGGCTGCCCTTCGGACGCAGTGTTGTTTCCGGAAAGCTGATTTTTTATATAATTTTTCTGGATTTTTCTGGGCAGTTCTCGAAACGTGAAAACCTGAAATACAAAAACAGCCGAAAACAGAAACTGGCACTGGGGTGCACTGGATTAGTAAGTTAGTCCAAATATGATCAAAAGTGTATGGAAGTGTATGAATATCATAGCAATATCACCCAAAAGTGGCATGGAGCAAGCAGAAATTATAGATACGTTTTGGACGTATCAACATCCCCAAGCTTAATTCCTGCTCGTCCTCGAGTAGGTAAATGATAACAAGAATAATTTCTGTGGTGACATGCTATTAACCATATAGGACTTTTATATTCATATGACAAAAGCTTACTGAGACAATGAATCTATAGTAATTAAGTTGCCTCATGAGAAAATCACAAATGACTGAAAGTTTTACAACATGAAACTGAAACATCAAAAAGATTTGCAATGAACATGATGTGCAAAATATGATAAAGTAATATCTAGCTTGCCCCCTTTAGTGATGCAAAACATAAATGCAGGGGCACCTTCAAGGTTTAAGTGATGACTAGATACAATGATTTCAGAATAAACGATATCACAATCATGCAAAAGACAATGCTACTTTGGGACAATGCACATTACACTCAGAATGACAATCATGCTCTCAGTAGTTGGTGCTTTAACATAAAAGTAAAAGAATGGTTAAGTGCTAGAGCTTTTTATTTTGAAAACATGAAAGCAATTTTGTCAACGGTAGTAGTACTTCATATGTGTCATGCATAAGACATCCTATAAGTTGCAAGCCTCATGCATCGAATACCAATAGTGCTCGCACCTTGTCCTAATTAGCTCGGATTTCCATAGGTTATCATTGCATTACATATGTTTCAACCAAGTGTCACAAAGGGGTACCTCTATGCCACCTGTACAAAGGTCCAAGGAGATAAATCGCATTTGATTTCTCGTTTTTGATAGATCTCAACTTGAGGACATCCATACCGGGACAACATAGAAAATAGATGATGGACTCCTCTTTAATGCATAAGCATATTCTCATAAGAGATTGAGGATCAACGTCCAAGCTAAAACTTCCACCATGATACATGGCTTTGGTTGGCGGCCCAATGTTCTTCTCTAACAATATGCATATTCATTCAACCCACGGTAAATCACCCTTACTTCAGACAAGACGAACATGCATAGCAACTCACATGATATTCAACAAAAGTGTGACAGTTGATGGCGTCCCCAGAAACATGGTTACCGCTCAGCAAGCAACTTATAAGAAATAAGATACATAGGCAACATATTCTTTACCACAATAGTTTTTAAGCTACTTTCCCATGAGCTATGCATTGCAAAGTTAGTTTGCTTAGTACTGGTGGAGGTTAGCAAAAAGACTGGGAGCGACCAACTAAGAGAGCAATGACGGTCATAATCATGCAGAGCGACAAAGCAATATTGAATCAGGCATGGTAGTTATATCGCTACTCAGAAATAAAAGATCATCAAGGCTTGACAGACTTTCTTTACAGTCTTAAATATGCGTGAGCATACGCCAAGTCAATCAAAATAAATTCTCGAAGGAAGATATTACTAAACCATACCATATCATAGGCAAACAAATCAAGTTGGTATTCCAATAACACATTGGGAACCCCCCAGCTATTTGAGATTAACCATAAGAAAACCTGAACTACTAAGCACCATTATGCAAGTAGCATCTTTATCATAGACACATTAACCAATGCAACGGAAGCAAACTCTCTTAATAAGGTGAGCATGATAATTGAAGAGAGTTCAAGCAACCAACTAAACGAAAGCTCTTTGAAAAGATAAGCATGAATACTAAGAGCAGAGCATGATAGTAGCTATTAAAAGACAAAGAACACACACATCATAGATGGACATGATAATTCTATGTTATGTTCTAGGTAGAAGTGGAGCGTGTTTCTCTCCCACATAAAGGAATGCTGAGTTCCGACTCGTTATGAAAAACTAAAAAGAAAACTAAAAGCAAGACGCTCCAAGCATAACACATAACACATGAAGTGATAAAAATATAGCGGAACGAAAGACGAACTGATAATGTTGATGGAGAAGGGGATGCACGGGGGCATCCCCAAGCTTAGACGCTTGAGTCTCCTTGAATATTTCTTGGGGGTGCACGGGGGCATCCCCAAGCTTGAGCGCTTGACACTCCTGAATCTTTTTTATCATCTTCCCTCGCACACTTGAAAAGTCCCTTCATACATAACTCATCATAATCTGATTAGCGAGGTTACTATCCTTAATAAAATAATTATACCTTGCTGGAAATAAAGATATTCTTGAAGTTCTACTGTTTCTCAAGATTGCCAAAAGGTTTTTGCAAAGAAAAAGCAAGTTCTTGATTTGCAAAGTGAAGGAAAGGCAAAACAGGACAGAATCTGTGAAAAACAGAACAGCAGGTAGTAATTGATCTGTTCGGGATACTTCTGCAACTCAAATAAAAAAAACTCAGAACAGACGCACGAAAGACAATTATATAGAGAACGCTATCGAAAAAATTCAGACCAAAAAGATGATCTGGTGATTTTATACAAATTTTTCTATCCAAGGACAGAATCTGTTTCCTGGACAGCACCTCACAACTTTTGAACTTTCTAGCAATCAGAGGCTATACTTGGCACAAATATGAAAAGCAAAGATACAATGATGATGCTACAGCAGTAAACAACACCAAGACACAACAAAAGCAAAAAAATTATTCATGTGGGCTGCCTCCCAAAAGCGCTTTCTTTTATGCCTTTAAGCTAGGCATAAGACTTTAATGATGCTCTCGTAGGAATAAGAGTTGAAGAACAAAAGAGAGCATCAAGAAGCAAATACCAAACACATTTAAGCCTAACATGCTTCCTATGCATAGGAATATTGCAATAGAATAATTCATTGAAGCACAAAGCAATAAGCATAGGAAGACAAAACAAGTGCAGCTTCAAAACCTTCAACATAAAAAGAGGGAACTTGATATTATTGAAATATCTATAAGCATATGTTCCCTTCTCATAATAATTTTCAGTGGGATCACGAATAAACTCAACAATATAAGCATCACATAAAGCATTGTTACCATGATCCACATGCAAAAAGGTACTCTTACTCTCCACATAAGTATCATGAAGAGGATAAAACTTAGTATAAAAGAGAGACATAAGCTCTTGCCAATCAAGAAAGTGCGAGTTATCGAGAATCTTATACCAATCTGAAGCCTTATCTATAAGTGATACGGCGAACAATTTCCTCATGACAAACTCCCTTGATACACCTGCAAGCTTAAATAATGAACATAGTTGTGACAGATATAGCAAGTGTTCACCGGGATGTCTGTCTCCTGCATAACGATTAGCCAAAACATAATCGATAATACCAGCTGGTATTTTATAGGGCAAAATTTCAGTAGGGGGAGGAGCAACCACCACAGGTGTGGGGCGTCTTCCCGCAAGCAACGATCCAATAGCAAGGTTGTCCATAAGCATAACTAGTGAAATACATAAAGAAAACTGAAAGGTAAACTAACAAGACTAAAAGCAAAGGTAAAAGATAGCATGCAACTCCCCTATCCTGAAGAGTGGAGTCCCCGGCAACGGCGCCAGAAAATACTCCTTGATGGGCCTCGAACCCCTTGTTGGTTACCCCAAGTGGAAGGTGTAAGATGCAGTAAGTAGAAGTGTTTTCCCTTAGCAAAGATGCCAAGGATCGAATCCCCAGAGACTCCTAGGTAACAGGTAGGTGTCAACTGCTAAAGGCGCAATTAGCAATCAACGTGGACCTGCACACAGATACAAATAACTTTGCTCCCAACGAGTACAGAGAGGTTGTCAATCCCTCCGGCCTTGTAGTTCACAAAGGGTTAAAAGCAATGATAGTAGTGATAGATAGTGTTTTTGCAATAGTAAATAATAACGAAAAAGTAAATAGCGGGTGTGATCAATGATGGTAATAAGGACCGGAGTCTCATGATGTTCACTAGTGATGTCTCTCTCCCAAAAGACGATAAAACAGCTATGTGAGGTAAACAAATTACAGCTGGGCAATTGACAGGACCACGAACGCAAACCAATGCTGACTACATTGCAAGAAAGGTTGAGGTTCAAAGCATGGGCGGTACGCCAAAGTAAGTAGACCGAAATCCATCAATGCCTACTACTAATCATCCACCTTGAGATATCTATCCAGAACATCTCGCTGGTATTAAGTTGCGAGTCCCACCCATAGTGTAAACTCAATGCAACAGACAACTGCATTAAAAGAACTTTGCGTAAAGTAAACAATCCTTGCACCCGCGGGCACAAGCACCGTTGTTTTCCCCCTTGTGGCAACAACACATCCCCTAGAATCATGTTTCTGTCACTCAGGCTAATCATCGAGGGGCATGAACCCACAATCATGCATAACATTCCCTCTTGGAGTCACTACCTACTACTCGGCCAAAGCAATAAATAACAACGGAGAACATGCAAGAATTACTTATGAACATAAATATAAAAGAGGTGAATCAAATATATTACTCAAGATCAATCTGAACATAATCTCATAATCCATCGGATCCCAGCAAACTCAACATAGCAACAGCATAAGGATTACATAGGTGCCTCGATCATGTAGGGCAGCTCACGAGGACTAATTAGTGAAGCACAAGAACGGGAGGAGAACATCACATAGCTACTGGTCATGGACTCATGGTCCAAGGGAGACTACTCACGAGTCATCCGGGAGGCGTCCATGGTGGTGGAGAAGCTCCCGGTGGTGATCCTCCCCTCCGGCAGGGTGCCGGGAAGAGTTCTCCTGGTGCTCCCGATCTTGGAAGCGGCGGCGGCGGCGGAACAGAGATGGGATCGCGAAAAGAGTTCCTCCCCTGAGGGTTTCGGAGGACCCTCTAAATATATGCCAAAGGGGGGCACCGGACGGGCTTCGGGGGGCCCAGGCGCCCCCCGGCGCGGCCCAGGCCGCCAGGGCGCCTGGAACCCTGCTGGCCCCCCC
>LR738713.1:549309691-549326376 GCA_902687465.1 Secale cereale | reverse complement strand
GCCCTTCGGACGCAGTGTTGTTTCCGGAACGCTGATTTTTTATATAATTTTTCTGGATTTTTCTGGGCAGTTCTCGAAACGTGAAAACCTGAAATACAAAAACAGCCGAAAACAAAAACTGGCACTGGGGTGCACTGGATTAGTAAGTTAGTCCAAATATGATCAAAAGTGTATGGAAGTGTATGAATATCATAGCAATATCACCCAAAAGTGGCATGGAGCAAGCAGAAATTATAGATACGTTTTGGACGTATCAGAAAGCAAACCACTACTCAAAGGTACATCAATGAATTCATTATTTGTTTATATTGGTGTTAAACCTACTGTACTACAACTTCTCTATGGTTCATATCCTCCAATATTACACATAGATGCATCGGAATAAGCAAACAACACACGAAAAACAGAATCTGTCAAAGACAAAACAGTCTGTAGTAATCTGCAGGGTTCGCCTACTTCTGGAACTCCAAAAATTTCAAACTAAATTGGTAAATTTGCGCAATTTGTCTACCAATCAGCAGAAAAAATAATCAACTAAAAATCATGCTCCAGTAAAATCCCACGACTACTTTAGCAAGCGCTAACGATTCTGTTTTTCACAGCAAGATCATATAAACATCACACAAGTCTTCCCAAAGGTTCTACTTGACACAAACACTAAACAAAACATGACACCACATCTAATCAGAGGCTAGATGCAATATTTATTCCCTAACAACAACAAAAACATAAAACATAAAATTGGGTTGCCTCCCAACAAGCGCTATCGTTTTACGCCCCTAGCTACGCACGATACAAGATAGATCTAGGTATTGCCATCTTTGTAAGGCAATCCATAAGTGGCTCTCATGATAGATTCATATGGTAATTTGATTTTCTTTCTAGGAAAGTGTTCCATGCCTTTCCTTAATGGAAATTGGAATCTAATATTTCCTTGCTTCATATCAATAATTGCACCTATCGTTCTAAGGAAAGGTCTACCAAGAATAATAGGACATGAAGGATTGCAATCTATATCAAGAACAATGAAATCTATGGGCACATAATTCCTATTGGCAACAATAAGAACATAATTAATTCTTCCCATAGTTTTCTTAATAGTGGAATCCGCATGATGCAAATTTAAAGAACAATCATCAAGCTCATGGAACCCTAGCAAATCACACAAAGTTTTTGGGATAGTGGAGACACTTGCACCCAAATAACATAAAGCATAGCATTCATGATCTTTTATTTTTATTTTTATAGTAGGTTCCCATTCATCATAAAGCTTTCAAGGTATAGAAACTTCCAACTCAAGTTTTTCTTCATAAGATTGCATCAAAGCATCAACTATATGTTTAGTGAAAGCTTTATTTTGACTCTAAGCCTGCGGAGAATTTAGCACGGATTGCAACAAGGAAATACAATCAGTCAAAGATCAATTATCATAATTGAATCCCTTGAAATCCAAAGTAGTGGGTTCATCACTATGCAAAGTTTGAATCTCTTCACTCCCACTTTTAACAATTTTAGCATCAAGATCTACAAACTCCGAATCATTGGGACACCTTAAAGCAGAATCATCTCCAATCCTATTCTCATCAAGATTAATACTAGAAAACAAGGATCTAATAGGAGACACATCAATAACTTTCAGATCTTCATCTTTATTTTCATGATAACTAGAAGAACACGATTTAATATAATCTTCTCTTTTAGCACGCATTCTAGCGGTTCTTTCTTTGCATTAATCAATGGAAATTCTCATGGCTTTGAGAGACTCATTGATATCATGCTTAGGTGGGATAGATCTAAGTTTCAAAGAATCAACATCAAGAGTAATTCTATCCACACATCTAGCCAATTCATCCACCTTAAGCAATTTCTCCTCAAGCATAGCATTGAAATTCTTGTGCGAGATCATAAACTCTTTAACACTAGTTTCAAATTCAGAAGGCATCTTTCCATAAGAGTTGTTGTAGGAATTACCATAATTATTAGAGGAATTACTAGGGAAGGCCTAGGATTAAAATTACCTCTATAAGCATTGTTACCAAAATTATTCCTACCAACAAAATTCACATCCAAAGATTCATTGTTATTCTTAATCAAAGGCATATCATTAGGATCGGAAGAAGCACTCTTAGCAGCAAACAATTTCATAAGTTCATCCATCTTTCCACTTAAAACACTAATTTATTCGATAGCATGCACTTTTTTACTAGTAGATCTTTCGGTGTGCCATTGAGAATAATTAACCATAATATTATCTAGGAGTTTGGTAGCTTCTCCTAAGGTGGTTTCCATGAAAGTGCCTCCGGCGGCCGAATCTAAAAGATTTATAGAAGCAAAATTCAAGCCAGCATAAAAGTTCTGAATAATCATCCATAGATTCAAACCATCTATAGGGCAATTACGTATCATCAATTTCATTCTCTCCCAAGCTTTTGCAACATGCTCATGATCTAGTTGCTTAAATTCATAATATTGTTTCTAAGAGAGATGATCTTAGCAGGTGGGAAATACTTAGAGATAAAAGCATATTTGCACTTATTCCATGAATCAATACTATTTCTAGGCAAAGAGGAGAACCAAGTTTTATTACGATCTCTAAGTGAAAACGGAAATAACTTCAATTTAACAATATCGTTATCCGTATCCCTTTTCTTTTGCATATCACACAAATCAACAAAGTTGTTTAGATGGGTAGCGGCATCTTCACTAGGAAGGCCGGAGAATTGATTTCTCATGACAAGATTCAACATAGCAGCATTGATCTCACAAGATTCAGCATCAGTAATAGGAGCAATTGGAGTGCTAATAAAGTCATTGTTGTTGGTATTGGAGAAGTCACACAATTTGGTATTGTTCTGAGCCATAGTGACAAGTAAGCAATCCAACACACACAAGCGAACAAGAAGAAAGCGAATGATAAACACACGGCGGAAGAAGGGCAAATAAAACGGCAAGGGTGAAGTGGGGGAGAGGAAAATGAGAGGCAAATAAATGTAATGCGAAGGATAAGGGTTTGTGATAGGTACTTGGTATATGACTTTGGCGTAAGCCTCCCTGGCAATGGCGCCAAAAATTCTTGTTGCTACCTCTTGAGCTTGCGTTGTATTCCCTCGAAGAGGAAAGGGAGATGCAGCACAGTGGCGTAAGTATTTCCTTCAGTTTTTGAGAACCAAGGTATCAATCCAGTAGGAGACCACGTGCGAGTCCCTCGCACCTGCACAAACAAATAAGAACTTTGCAGCCAACGCGATAAGGGGTTGTCAATCCCTTTACGGTCACTTACGAGAGTGAGATCTGATAGAGATGATAGTTTATATTTTTGGTTTAATAAAATAGCAAATAAAGACGGTAAAAGTAAAGTAGATGTAGATTGATAAGTTGAGAATAGACCCGGGGGTCATAGTTTTCTCTAGTGGCTTCTCTCATGATAGCGATATTCTACGGCGGGTGAACAAATTACTGTCGAGCAATTGATAGAAAAGCGAATAATTATGAGACTATCTAGGCATGATCATTGTATATAGGCATCACGTCCGAGACAAGTAGACCGACTCCTGCCTGCATCTACTACTATTACTCCACACATCGACCGCTATCCAGCATGCATCTAGTGTATTGCGTTCATACGAATAGAATAACGCTTTAAGCAAGATGACATGATGTAGAGGGATAAACTCAAGCAATATGATGAAAACCCCATCTTTTTATCCTCGATGGCAACAATACAATACGTGCCTTGCTGCCCCTACTGTCACTGGGAAAGGACACCGCAAGATTGAACCCAAAGCCAAGCACTTCTCCCATTGCAAGAACTATAGATCTAGTAGGCCAAACCAAACTAATAATTCGAATAGATTTGCAAGGATATTATGAGCACACATAAAAAGTTCAGAGAAGAACAAAATATCTTTCATAGATAACCTTGATCATAAACTCGCAATTCATCGGATCTCGACAAACACACCGCAAAAAGAGATTACATCGAATAGATCTCCTTGAAGACCGAGGAGAACTTTTTATTGAGATCCAGAGAGAGAGAGAAGAAGCCATCGAGATACTAGCTATGGACCCGAAGGTCTGTGGTAAACTACTCACAACTCATGGTGAGGGCGATGATGATGATGATGAAGGCCTCTATGATGGACCCTCCTCCGGTGGAGCTCCGGAACAGGCTCCAAGATGGGATCTCCACGGGAACAGAAGCTACGGCGGTGGAATTAGGGTTTTCTCTATGCGTATGGAGTTTCTGGGGTACGTGGACTTATATAGGAAGAAGGAGGGCACCGGGGGCCACTTGAGGGGGCCTCGAGGCAGGGGGGCGCGCCCTGGGACGGGTGGCGCGCCCCCCACCCTCGAGGGCCACCTCTCTATCCCCTGACTTGGTCCTCAAGCTCCGCGTGCGTGATTTTCTCCAAAAATATCTCTCACGAAGGTTTCATTCCGTTTGATATTCCTTTTCTGCAAAACCCTGAAATAGGAAAAAATCAGCAATCCGGACTAGGCCTTTGGGTTAGTAGGTTAGTCCCAAAAATGATATAAAAGTGAATGATAAAGCCCATTAAACAGCCAAGACTTCATAAATATTAGCATGGAACAATAAAAATTTATAGATACGTTGGAGACTTATCAGCGGCCAGGTCCAACTTGGCTTGATCTATTTGACCTCTTACTTTTACAACTTCTGCATCGTATTGCACCTTCTCGGCCTGGCTGACCTCCGCGGTCAGCAGCGCTATCAAGGTGTCGAATAAAGCGGACAGAACTTGAGCCAGCGGCTGAACAGGGCCTCCTGCCCCAGCTGTCGTGGTTTTGTCACGGCACATGTCCTAGCAAAAGGACTTAGTTGTGGAGCCATCGCTATGGGTTAGCTTAAAGGGGTTAAAGTGGACAAGGACGCAAGGGATTTTATACTAGTTCGGCCCCTTCGATGAAGGTAAAAGCCTACGTCTAGTTTGGTGTGGTATTGCTAGGGTTTCGATGACCAGGGAGCGAATCCGCTTTGCCTGTGTCTCGAGTTGTTGTTCTCTGTCCCTGAACCGTCGTCGGGTCGTCCCTTTATATACACAGGATGGCGCCCGTCCGGTTTACAGAATCCCGAGGCCGGCTCATAAATGTGCCCGGCTCGGTCTCTATATTTCCTATCTTACAATACAAGTTACACACCATATGGCGGTTTACATTTACGGGTCCTAACACCCTTTGGGCCCTGGATCTTTAATCTTCTGCAGTAACGCGCCATATTCTGTGTTGCTGAGCTTTAGTAGAAGTAATTCCTGATGGGCATAAACCGGCCCCTCCTGGGTGGTTTATACCTAATAGTTATATCCCTGACAGTTCCTACTGCTTATATTGAGAAACCACTTTTCCCTGTTAGAATAAAGGATGATGCTAAAGCTTCAACTGTAGTTCGTAAGAGTAGTACTAGAACACCTACACCCTCTGAGAAAATTAAAGTTGAACCTAGTGTTGCTATGGTTAAGTATCTCTTGGTTGAAAATTTAGATGGACATGTTATTTAGCTCCAAGAGGAAGCTGCTAGAATAGCCAAACCCGATGCTAGGAATAAACATAGACCTGTTGTAGGCTTGCCTGTTATTTCTGTCAAAATAGGAGATCATTGCTATCATGGTTTATGTGACATAGGTGGTAGTGCAAGTATAATCCCTCATTCCCTATATCAAGAAATTATGCATGATATTGGACATGTTGAGTTAGAAGGGATAGATGTTACTATTAAGCTTGCTAACAGAGACACTATTTCACCAGTTGGGATTGTTAGTATCAGTTTCATGCATGTTAGAGTTCTTCTAGTGGACTTAATCTTCATGGCAAGAGTGCTTCGTGCTGAAACTGTTTCAGCACTAGTTGTCTGCATGTTCGTGAGCTAGTAACTTTGTGCATGTTGGTCCGAATGGAGTGAATGATATGTCCAGATCTTCGTTGTGAAATGCTCTACATGATGGTTGATGTAGCATTCATGTTAGGTGTCGTATTGCCATGTTTATCTCTGTTGTAAAAGTGCATTTGGCTGATAAGTTTCTGCACTTGTTATGAGATGTTGTTTTTCCTTGCTTGTGTATATTAATCCATGCGTCATATGAGCTAGGTGTCAACATGAGTTTTGCTCTTGGGAATATGCTCTACATGATAGATTCATTTTCATGCCATGATATGTCTTGAAATGAGTGCAAAAAGCTTGTTAACATGCCTTCATGTTGTAATTCCTGCCATGCCCAGATTTTGCTAAGTCTGGATAAACTTTTGCACTTTTGCCATGGTGTTTGGGACATGTTCTAGTATGTTGTAGAAGTAGCCATCTGGTTATTCTTGAAGAACATGTTATGTATGTTATTGCAATGCTTTTTTCTTGCATTATGGCTTGCTATAACTTGTTGTTTTCATGCTCTCAAGTGACTATAAAATGTATCTGTCAGCATGTTATCAACAAGTTCAGTTTTGCCATGAGTGTAGCTAGTGTTCTATGCATCCTATGAGCACGTTCTTGCTTTGAGTAGCTTCTAAAATATGTCTTCTTACTGTTGGTTATCTTAACTTGCCATGCGATGCTTTGAGTTGAGTTGCACAAGCTTGAAAACATGCCTATTCGTTGTAATTCTGCCATGCCTTGTAATTTTCACTAAGTCTGAGAATTCAGTAAGTTTATTGCAACTTGCCATGCTAGTTCAATTGTGTTCCAGCAAGGTTTTGGGTGTGCTTTAAGTTCATACTTGTTAAGTATCATGTCTATTTCACATCCATGCCCTTTGTCTCCATGTTTGGGTGATGTAGCATAATTATTTCTTGCTCCAAAGGTGCCATGTTGCTGTAAACTGCAGTTTTGCTTGAATATTGTTTTGCTTGTCATTTGCAAACCGTGCATCCGTTTTCGGTGATCTTTATATCGATTTCAACCGAAATCTTCCCCTCTATCCAGTGGCTTACTTGGTTTCCCAAGATGAGGCCATTTCCATCATCTTCTCCTTAGGCTCAAGAGCATCCTCATGCATACGTACATCTTACTTGCATCCCCTGACATGTGTTGCATCATGTAGATTGTGCATTGCACCGTGTTTGATATTGTGTCGTTGTTGTGTTCTTGTGTTGGGTAGATCCGGGAGGTGATACCGAGTTTGAGGACCTTGTCGAGACTAAGTACGAGGAGCCGTCTTACCATCCCACCGACGACTTAACAGGCAAGATGACCATTCCCAGATATCACTTCTATCTTTGCCTATGCTAGATGTCTTGCTCTTTAGATATTGCCTCGATGCCTATTCCTGTTTGTCAGCCCTCCTATTGTTGCCATGAAACACTCTAACCACCTTCCTAGCAAACCGTTGTTTGGCTAAGTATGCATTGCTCAGCCCCTCTTATAGCATTGTTAGTTGCAGGTGAAGTTTTTGAAGATTGCTCCATGATGAACATGTTATTGGGATATCACAATATATAAATACATGTTAAACTAATTCACCTATATATTGGTAATGGGTGGAAGGCTAAGCATGTTGCTTGGTGTTTTGTTCCACTCATGCCACCCTAGGAACCATTAAACCAGTGTTATGGTCCTTAATTTTGCGTTCCTAACACGCTTGGGGTTATGGGACCCCCTGATAATTCGCTCTGTTTAAAGATTTTCCATTAAGGCCCAACTTTGGTTCTACATTTTTCTAACAACTAAAACTTGCATAGGGAGTTATAAACCCGAGTTCTTAATCCAACCCCGGGCCAGTGCTCCTCATGACTGTTGATCCAAACTAGAGAACCTTGCGTCACTCCCTTGGCAACTTGGACTTCAGCGATACGTAAGCTTAGCTCATCCGGTCATGGCCTGAGACGAGATACACGCGGCTACTATCAGGTTGTCGGCACGCTGGGAGGTCCTGCTGGATTAGTTTTACCTTTGTCGAAATATCTAGAGCACGGGATTCCGAGAATACTCGGGTCTTCCCACTTTGGAGTTGCAACTTCGCGGACCGTGAGCTTGTGATGGGCTAAGTTGGGACACCCCTGTAGGGTTTGATCTTTCGAAAGACGTGCCCACGGTTATGTGGCAGATGGGAATTTGTTAATATCCGGTTGTAGATAACTTGAAACCTTATTCATGAATACAATACCTGCGTGAGTAACCGTGATGGTCTCTTTCCGAAGGGCTTCGGGAAGCGAACACGGTGGGGTTATGTTTGATCGTGAGTAGCTAGGATCACTTCTTGATCAACTTGGCGATCGTTGGCACTTGTTCTCTTCTCGCCCTAAACTCGTAAGCTAGTGCTTAGTGCTTGCTGCCACCTTTGTTTAAAGCCTTTCCACACCTAAGGCTTTGGTAGTTTTGATACCCGGGAACGGGATTGCCGAGTCCTCTGTGGCTCATAGATTCAACACACACCAGATGCAGGTACCGTGAGATCTATGCAGGAGATGGTTCAGAGCTGTACTGGGAGTTCGATGAAGAGCGTGGACGTTACTATGTGTCTTATCCCGACGATCAATAGTGGCTCTTACTAAGATGATCCGGGCTTGTGTTATTTATGGTATCTTTTTGTTTGGATTTCGTCCGTAGTCGGACTCTGATGTTATTTGGATGATGTATGCTATTGTATTCACTTGTGTGACGTGGCGAGTATAAGCCAACTATCATTTTACACTTTCACCCCTGAATTTTACATGAGTTGTGCAAAGATACCATACTTGAGATCATTCTAGTATGCGTTTATGTCCTTAAGTCGTGCCTCGACACGTGGGGGACATAGCCGCATACTGGGCATAATAATATGTCTCATGATTTTAACTTTGCTAAATTTCATAGACAATCCCATGATAAAGAATTGCCTAGTAAGGATGAAATTATTGGTCTTGCTTCTATTGCTGTGCCTCCTAACGACCCTTTAGAACAATATCGTCTAGACCATGAAAATGATATGTATATGAATGAGAGAAGGGAAATAGATGAAATATTCTTTAAGCAGGGGCCCGTATTGAAAAACAACTTGCCTGTTGAAATCCTAGGGGATGCTCCTCCACCCAAGGGTGATCCCGTGTTTGAACTTAAACCTTTACCTGATAATCTTAAGTATGTTTATCTTGATGAAAATAAGATATATCCTGTTATTATTAGTGCTAACCTTTCAGAGCAGGAAGAAGAAAAAATATTGGAAACTCTGAAGAAGCACCGTGCTGCTATTGGATATACTCTGGATGATCTTAAGGGCAT
The DNA here is from genome assembly GCA_902687465.1 of Secale cereale. Taxonomy (NCBI): domain Eukaryota; kingdom Viridiplantae; phylum Streptophyta; class Magnoliopsida; order Poales; family Poaceae; genus Secale; species Secale cereale. The sequence goes on along the minus strand of LR738713.1, from coordinate 549,317,171 downwards.
TAGTCCCACTTTATGCCAACACAAGATAAAATTGGAAGAGGACGCTAAACCAGTTATTCATCATCAACGACGATTAAATCCTAAGATGAAAGAAGTGGTTAGGAAGGAAATACTAAAGCTTCTAGAGGTAGGTATTATCTATCCAGTTGCTGATAGCCAGTGGGTAAGTTCTGTCCATAGTGTCCCTAAGAAGGGAGGTATGACTTATGTTCCTAATGATAAAGATGAATTGATCCCACAAAGAATTGTTACAGGTTATAAGATGGTAATTGATTTCCGCAAATTAAATAAAGCTACGAAGAAAGATCATTACTCCTTGCCTTTTATTGATCAAATGCTAGAAATGTTATCCAAACATACTCATTTTTGCTTTCTAGATGGTTATTCTGGTTTCTCTCAAACACCTGTGCCAAAAGGGGATCAAGAAAAGACCACTTTTACTTGTCCTTTTGGTACCTTTGCTTATAGACGCATGCCTTTTGATTTATGTAATGCACCTGCTACCTTTCGAACATGCATGATGGCTATATTCTCTGATTTTTGTGAAAAGATTGTTGAGGTTTTCATGGATGATTTCTCCGTGTACGGAACTTCTTTTGATGATTGCTTGAGCAACCTTGATCGAGTTTTCAGAGATGTGAAGACACTAATCTTGTCTTGAATTGGGAGAAGTGCCACTTTATGGTTAATGAAGGCATTGTCTTGGTACATAAAATTTCTGGAAGAGGTATTGAGGTTGACAAAGCTAAAGTTGATGCTATTGAAAAGATGCCGTGTCCCAAGGACATCAAAGGTATACGAAGTTTCCTTGGTCTTGCCGGGTTTTATAGGAGGTTCATTAAGGACTTCTCCAAAATCTCTAGGCCTCTGACTAATCTCTTACAAAAATATATTCCTTTTGTCTTTGATGATGATTGTCTAGAAGCATTTGAAATACTTAAGGAAGCATTGATCTCTGCACCTATTGTCCAGCCTCTTGACCGGAATTTACCTTTTGAGATTATGTCGATGCTAGTGATTATGATGTATGTGCTGTTCTAGGACAAAGAGTTGATAAGAAATTGAATGTTATCCAATATGCTAGTAAAACTCTAGACAATGTCGAGAGAAATTATGCTACTACTGAGAAAGAATTTTTAGCAGTTGTATTTGCTTGTGATAAGTTTAGACCTTACATTGTTGATTCTAAAGTAACTATTCACACTGATCATGTTGCTATCAAATACCTTATGGAAAAGAAAGATGCTAAACCTAAACTTATTAGATGGGTTCTCTTGCTGGAAGAATTTGATTTGCATATTATTGATAGAAAGGGAGCTGAGAACCCCGTTACAGTTAACTTGTGTAGGATAGAGAATATACTTGATGACCCACAACCTATTGATGACAGCTTTCCTGATGAATAATTAGCTGTCGTAAATACTTCGCGTACTGCTCCATGGTATGCTGATTATGCTAACTACATTGTTGCTAAGTTTATACCTCCTAGTTTCACATACCAGCAAAAGAAAAAGTTCTTCTATGATTTGAGACATTACTTCTGGGATGACCCACATCTTTATAAAGAAGGAGTAGATGGTATTATTAGACGTTGTGTACCTGAGCATGAACAGGAAAAGATCCTACACAAGTGCCACTCCGAAGCTTATGGAGGACACCATGCTGGAGATGGAACTGCACATAAGGTACTGCAATCAGGTTTTTATTGGCCTACTCTCTTCAAGGATGCCCGTAAGTTTGTCTTATCTTGTGACGAATGTCAAAGAATTGGTAATATTAGTAGACCTCAAGAAATGCCTATGAATTATTCACTTGTTATTGAACCATTTGATGTTTGGGGCTTTGATTATATAGACCGTTTCCTTCCTCCAATGGGTACACACATATTTTAGTTGCTGTTGATTACGTTACTAAGTGGGTACAAGCTATTCCAACTAGTAGTGTTGATCACAACACCTCTATTAAGATGCTTAAAGAAGTTATTTTCCCGAGGTTTGGAGTCCCTAGATACTTAATGACTGATGGCGGTTCACACTTTATTCATGGTGCTTTCCGTAAAATGCTTGCAAAGTATTATGTTAATCATAGAATTGCATCCCCTTATAACCCACAGACTAGTGGTCAAGTAGAATTAAGTAATAGAGAGCTGAAATTAATTTTGCAAAAGACAGTTAGTAGGTTTAGAAAGAATTGTTCCAATAAACTTGATGATGCATTATGGGCCTATAGAACTGCATACAAAAATCCTATGGGTATGTATCCATATAAGATGGTTTATGGAAAGGCTTGTCACTTACCTCTTGAGCTAGAACATAAGGCATATTGGGCTATTAAAGAGCTCAATTATGATTTCAAACTTGCCGGTGAGAAGAGGTTATTTGACATTAGCTCTCTTGATTAATGGAGAACCCAGGCCTACGAGAATGCCAAGCTGTTTAAAGAAAAAGTTAAAAGATGGCATGACAAAAGGATACAAAAGCGTGAGTTTAACATAGGTGATTATGTCTTGCTATACAACTCTCGTTTAAGATTTTTTGCAGGAAAAGTTCTCTCTAAATGGGAAGGTCCTTACGTTATCGAGGAGGTCTATCATTCCGGTGCCATAAAAATCAACAACTTCGAAGGCACAAATCTGAAGGTGGTGAACGGTCAAAGAATCAAACATTATATCTCAGGTAATCCTATAAATGTTGAAACCAATGTTATTGAAACCGTAACTCCGGAGGAATACATAAGGGACACTTTCCAGAACGATCCAGACTCCGAAAAGGAAGAGGTATGTGATATGGTAAGTAAACCGACTCCAAAACAGTTCTAATGGCAATTTTTTCACCGTTTTGGAATATTTAGAAAAATAGAAAAATAAGTGGCAGTCTGGAAGAGACACGAGCCGTCCACGAGGGTGGAGGGTGCGCCCCCTCTACCTGGGCGCGCCCCTTCTACCTGGGTGCGTCCCCTCTACCTGGGAGCGCCCCCTGCCTCGTGGGCACCTCGTGTGCCTCCCGGACTCCGATTTCTTGTAGGTTACTCCTTTTGGTCGGTAAAAGTTCATTATATATTCCCCCGAAGGTTTTGACCTCTGTATCACGCAAAAATACTCTGTTTCTGTTTCCGGACATATGTTCCTTGGGAGTTGTCAAGGGAAGCTTCTTGCAAGTCTTCCCAGCTGCCTATGGTATTTTCAGGCAGGTTGTTCAACCAGTGTCGTGCTGGCCCTTTTTGCTTTAGTGGGAGGTATTTAATGGCGTGGAGTTCGTCTCCACAGGCCATATGGACGTGGAGGATAAAATCTTCTATCCATACCGCAGGGCCGGTTATTCCGTCGTATGATTCAATATTGACGGGTTTGAATCCTTTGGGGAATTCATGATCCATTACTTCATCAGTGAAGCAAAGAGGGTGTGCGGCGCCTCTATGTAGTGCCACACTGCGACGTAACTCCGAAGGAGTCAATTTGTGATTTTCAGCTCGGGCATGGCTAGGTTTGTCACGTCCGAATAGGTAGCCATCATCGCGTGTTGAGGCATGCCCTCGCGATCGGTAGATCGATCTTGCGTGTCCTGCTCTATTGTCCAAGTCCCGTCGAAGGTCGTTTGTACAACCGTGAACTGTGTTATTCCTGCCTTTACGGCGAGGTGGGGCGGTCTGGTGTTCGGCTTGAGTTGCCTCTTTATCCGGACAGGGTTATCGATGACCTGCCGCATTGTGTGATGATGGTGCAGGATCCAACGCCTCGTCATCGAACTGAGGTAGCAATCTATGCTTCAGGTAGCTTTTGGCTGGGCCATCAAGTCTGTATTCTTCGGCAGTCAGGACTTTGGTCCATCTATCGTTGAGTAGGTCTTGGTCAGCTTGAAGCTGCTACTGCTTATTTTTCAGGCTCCTTGAAGTGGCTATCAGCCTGCGCTTGAAGCGCTCCTATTCGAGGGGTTCTTCGAGTACGATGAAGTCTTCGTCGACAAGGCTTACCTCATCTTCGGAGAGCGGAAGGTAGTTGTCATCCTCCGAATTGTCGCTGGGCATGGCCTATTCATCGGGGCTGGCTTGCCCGTTTTCTTGTTCCTCCTGCTCGGATCTTGCTCCAACAGGGGCTCTAGTGCCAGCGTTGTTGCAATGTGACTTAGAGCGGCGTTTAGGGTGCCGGTATTTAGACTGTGTCTTAGGAGGTTTATTCTCAACTGGATCTTCTTTGTCATCATCGCTAGCTTTTTTAGGTGTATCAACCATATACATGTCGTACGAAGAGGTGGCCGTCCCACGTCCCGTGAATGGCGGGTCTTGGCCTTGCTCCTTGTCGACATCGTCGTCTATACCGTCGATGTCTTCGGAGCCATAATCAAGCATGTCGGTTAAGTCCTCGACAGTGGCTATGAAGTGGGTGGCGGGTGGGAAGCAAAATTCTCCGTCGTCAGTCCCTAGTTCGAACCGGACATAGTTCGGCCGCGAGTTCCCCGCCAAGGATAGGTTTTTTAATGAGTTTAGCACGTCGCCCAGGGGCGAGTGTTGGAAGATGTCTGCGGTGCCGAATTCGAAAATCGATAACCGATCCAGCTCGGTGTCCGCAGGCGTACGTGGTTTGGAACTTATAATCGGCGACGAGTCCGGAGCTCCGTTGACACAAACATTGCCAGGTGTCGAGTCTGTGTGCGGCTCCAATGTCGCGGAGTCTGTGGCCTAGGATGGCACAATCTCCTCCGAATTTAAGGCCGTTGCAGCAACAGGATCCATCTCCTGGATGGGATCCGATGACAGATTTAAGTCATGTTCATCAGAGCGAGGGGGAGCGATCGCCGCGGTCTCAAATCCGTCAAAGAACAGGTCTCCACGGATGTTCGTGAAGTAGTTCAAGCTTCCAAATCTGACTTGATGGCCAGGGGCGTAGCTGTCGATCTGCTCCAGATGACCAAGCGAGTTTGCCCGCAGTACAAAGCCGCCGAATATGAAGATCTGTCCGGGGAGGAAGGATTCTCCCTAGACAGCGTCACTATAGACAATTGAAGGGGCCATTGAACCTTTCGTCGATGGCACAGTGGAACTCTCAATAAAATCACCAATGTCGGTGTCAAAACAGGCGGATCTCGGGTAGGGGGTCCCGAATTGTGCGTCTAAGGTCGATGGTTACAGGAGACTGGGGACACGATGTTTACCTAGGTTCGGGCCCTCTCTATGGAGGTAATACCCTACTTCCTGCTTGATTGATTTTGATGAATATGAGTATTACAAGAGTTGATCTACCACGAGATCGTAATGGCTAAACCCTAGAAGCCTAGCCTGTATGACTATGGTAATGAGTCTCCCCTTTCTGGACTACACCCTCCGGTTTATATAGACACCGGGGGGTCTAGGGTTACATAGAGTCGGTTACATAAGAAGGAATCTTCATAGTTGGTCGCCAAGCTTGCCTTCCACGCCAAGGAGAGTCCCATCCGGACACGGGTACGGTCTTCGGCCTTCATGTCTTCATAGCCCACCAGTCCGGCCCATTGATGATAGGCCCGACGCCCGAGGACCCCTTAGTCCAGGACTCCCTCGGTATTAATATGCATAATGGATCTGAACATATGATCTTCCACCAAGTAAACCAACTAGCATCAACTACAAGGAGTAATCAACACTACTAGCAACCCAGACGTACCAATGTGAGGTTTTGATACAAATATTGGATACGAGAGATGAACTAGGGTTTGAGAGGAGATGGTGCTGGTGAAGATGTTGATGAATATAACCCTCCCCAAGATGGGAGAGTTGTTGGTGATGACGGCGGTGATGATTTCCCCCTCCCGGAGGGAAGTATCCCCGGCAGAACAGCTCCGCCGGAGCCCTAGATTGGTTCCGCGAAGGTTCTGCCTCGAGAGGGCGGCGCTTCGTCCCGAAAGCCTCCTTATAATTTTTTCCAGGTTAAAACACCTCATATAGCAGAAGATGGGCATCGGGGGGCTGCCAGGTGGCCCACGGGGCAGGGTCGCGCCTAGGGGGGCGCCCCCACCCTCGTGGACGGTAGGTGGGCCCCCTCCTGTACTTCTTTCGCCAGATATTTTTTCTATTTTCCGAAACGGAGTTTCGTGGAGTTTCAGGGCTTTTTGAGTTGTGCAGAATAGGTCTCCAATGTCTGCTCCTTTTCTAGCCCAGAATTCCAACTTCCGGCATTATCCTTCTTCATGTAAACCTTGTAAAATAAGAGAGAAAAGGCATAGATATTGTGACATAATGTCTAAGAACAGCCCATAGTGCAATAAATATCAACATAAAAGCATGATGCAAAATGGACGTATCACCCCCCCCAAGCTTAGACCTCGCTTGTCCTCAAGCAAAAGCCGATATCGAAAAATATGTCCACATGTTAGAGATAGAGGTGTCGATAAAAATAAAATATGGACATGAGGGCATCATGATCATTCTTATAACAGCAACATATATAAATTGTCATATGATTTCTTATGATAGAGTAACAATCCATCCACAATGTCAAGTATGAATCAGGAACTTCATTGAAAACTAACAAACTATTATCTCGATCATTCACTACTAGAAAAAGGCATGCTAGTGGCGCACCACTTTTGCCTACTAATGGCGCACTAGTGGTGCGCCACTAGCACCACGCCATTAGAATTTTTTACTAATGGAGCACCACTAGTGCGCCATTAGTATAGCCCTTGATGCGCCATTAGTATCTGGAAGTGCGCCATTAGTAACATTTTTTTTCAAAAAAAATTTAAGTTTTTTTTTTCAATTTTTTTTCGTTTTTTTCTGAATCTCGGGTCACTATGGCTTAATATCGAGTCAATATGCTTAATCTCAAGTCAAATCGCACTCTGTGGTCAAACTTCCCGGAAGGTCACCCATCCTCACACTACTCCAGCCCGAACACGCTTAACTTTGTAGTTCTATCCAACCCCAGCACCAGCTCATTTCACGGGCACTTGTTGATATATCTATCATATCAATCTTATTAAACCTTCTTGATGTCTAGGACTTTGTTCATGTTCATGAGTATGATGAAATTTTGAAAAAATATTTCAAACTTCCCGGTCATATTACGTATTATCATATTTTGTAAAAAAAAATCAAATTTTTTTTCGAAACCAATTTTTTTTCTATTACTAGTGGCGCACCTAGCAAACGGCGCGCCACTAGTAAGTTTGAATTTTTTTGCCTCTAGAACTTAAAAGCCCCGTAACTTTTTTTCTATTAGGTTTTGGGGATTTTGGAAATGTTTAACGATGTTCCCCCGGTTTAATTTGGATGTAACTTTTCGAGTAGATGATTTTTCATATAAATAACTTTTTAATCCGAGTTCGTATGCAAAAGTTCTGCCCATTTTACAAATTCCAGAGAAATTTTGCAAATAAAGTCGAAATTCATATTTGTAGATTTCCCCAACAAGTAGACCCCATATCACATGAGAAACTTATTTTCTTTTATTTTTTGGACATTATATTTTATTTTTCTAAACTGATAAGGCGGTCCACGGGGGGGGGGG
>LR738713.1:549200050-549309658 GCA_902687465.1 Secale cereale | reverse complement strand
GTGCATTCGGTGGAATATTTGGGCCAACTTAGTAATGGCGCACCGTGGGAGTGGTGCGCCATTACTAGTTGAACTAGTAATGGCGCACCACACACAGTGCGCCATTACTAGTTTTGAAAAAAAAATTGAAACAAAAATTGAAACAAATTTACTAGTGGCGCACCGTGGATGTGGTGCGCCATTACTAGTTTAACTACTAATGGCGCACTATCCACTGGTGCGCCATTACTAGTTTTCGAAAAAAATTACTAGTGGCGCACCGTGGATGTGGTGCGCCATTACTAGTTTAACTACTAATGGCGCACTATCCACTAGTGCGCCATTACTAGTTTTGAAAAAAAATGAAAAAAGTTTTGTTACTAATGGTGCATCGTGGATGTGGTGCGCCATTAGTATATAGTAATGGCGCACCACATGTCTGGTGCGCCATTAGTGGCCATATCATCTATAGCCCTTTTCCTAGTAGTGATTGAAGCAATTGCAATTTATCGTAACGTCGGAAAGAGTCAATATAAGAGCCTTTCAGCAAGTCCACAAACTCAACTATCATTTAGTCTTTCACAATTGCTAACACTCACGCAATACTTATGGGTATGGAATTTTAATCGGACACAGAGAAACATAGGGGCTTATAGTGTTGCCTCCCAACCTTTTACCTGAAGGGTAATGTCAACAATAATGGTTCACGAAAGCTTACATCCAATTGGGTATATATGTCAGGATCTTTCCAACACAAGGTGCTTGCCAAAGGATAAAATGTAAAAAGGAAAGGTGAAGATCACCATGACTCTTATAAGGCAAGAATAATAGATAGGCCCTTCGCAGAGGGAAGCAGAGGTTGTCATGTGCTTTTGGGGTTGGATGTACAAAATCTTAGCGCAAAAGAACGTCACTTTATATTGCCACTTGTGATATGGACCTTTATTATGCAGTCTGTCGCTTTTATTGCTTCCATATCACAAGATCGTATAAAGTTTATTTTCTCCAACTAATAGATCATACGTATTTTAGAGAGTTGCAACAATGACAACTTACTTGAAGGATCTTACTCAATCCATAGGTACGAATGGTGGACTCTCATGGCAAGACTGGGTTTAAGGATGTATCGAGGCACAAGTAGTATCTCTACTTGGTGCAAGGAGTTTTGGCTAGCATGAGGGGGAAAGGCAAGCTCAACATGTTCGATGATCCATGACAATATACTTTATTTCGAATATAAGAAGACATAACCCATTACGTTGTCTTCCTTGTCCAACATCAACTCTTTAGCATGTCATATTTTATGAGTGCTCACAATCATAAAAGATGTCCAAGATGGTATATTTGTATGTGAAAACCTCTCTTTCCTTATTACTTCCTATTAATTGCAACGATGACCAAAACTAAGTTTGTCAACTCTCAACAACTTTTATTCATCATCCTCTTTATATGTGAAGTCATTACTATCCATAAGATCAATATGATCTCTTTGATATTTTTTATATTTTCTTTCATCCTCTCATGATCATAGTGAGATAATCAAGCCCTTGACTCAAAACTAATCTTTATTATATATAGCTCACGGACTCGATTACAAAGATAAAGATCATAAAGCAAAGCTCATAACTAGATCATACTAAACTATATTCTACTAGATCAATATATTACCAAAAGGATGGAACTAAGAAAGACGGTAAAGATAGGGGTGTGATGGTGATACGATACCGGGACACCTCCCCCAAGCTTGGTAGTTGCCAAGGGAAGTGTCCATGCCCATGTGATTATGTCACTTTCTTCGGAGGTGGTGATGTGATATTCTTAGTGATGATACCCCTCAAGATACGATTCTTCTCCTCGAGCTTGTTAACTTGACGCTTGAGGTCCATTACTTCCTTGTGGAGCTTGCCCATGACGGCTAAAGCTCCTTTCACCCAAGGATGTTGCATAGCTGCGGGAGAACAAGTAACACTCCTTTTCATATTTTCATAAGAAAGAAACCTGACATTGGAAGGGATGACCGAGTTTGGAATGGCTGAGCTCTATAGTTCCCCCATCGTGAATCCGGCTCGAAACCGAGAAGTAACTTCTTGATCTTCCTCCATGGCATCTATCCTTTTCAAGTCAGCCTCCATCTCCTCCTCTATTGATGGCCCAAAGTTGTCAGCATCGTTGTTTGCTCCTGGTCCTAGTGTTGGATGAGACACCCGACTCTCTCCAGCTGACACCTCAGAAGACAACTTGCTCTAATTTGCGACATAAACAACTTGAAACAAAAATAGAGGATTTTGGCGTGATACAGTGGTCAAAACCTTCGGGAGATTATATAATGAATTTTTCCCGACCAAAAGAAGTATCGTGCAAGAAAACAGAGTCCGGGAGGCACACGAGGTGCCTCTCGGTGTCAAAACCGGCGGATCTCGGGTAGGGGGTCCCAAACTGTGCGTCTAAGGTCGATGGTTACAGGAGACTGGGGACACGATGTTTACCCAGGTTTGGGCCCTCTCTATGGAGGTAATACCCTACTTCATGCTTGATTGATCTAGATGAATATGAGTATTACAAGAGTTGATCTACCACGCGATCGTAATGACTAAACCCTAGAAGCCTAGCCTGTATGACTATGGTAATGAGTCCATCCTTTCTGGACCACACCCTCCGGTTTATATAGACACCGGGGGAATCTAGGGTTACATCGAGTCGGTTACATAACAAGGAATCTTCATAGTTGGTCGCGAAGCTTGCCTTCCATGCCAAGGAGAGTCCCATCCGGACATGGGTACGGTCTTCGGCCTTCATGTCTTCATAGCTCATCAGTCTGGCCTGGATAACAGGCTAGACGCCCGAGGACCCCTTAGTCCAGGACTCGCTCAGTAGCCCATGAACCTGGCTTCAATGACGTGGAGTTCGGCGCGTAGATTGTCTTCGGCATTGAAAGGTGGGTTCCCTTCTTCCCAAACTCCAAGATAGTCTTCCGACGCGATGATAGTATCTGGACCTGTATACAGAACTATAGAGGATATAATATTTCACGAGTCCGATCCGCTGACGAATTTTTGGTAATATGACATCATGCCTGATCGGCCATTATTTTCGAGCCGTTAGCTGGCCCGTCGTCCCACGTCTCGAGACGTGGTTTCATTGGTATGTCTTATCCAAGCGGAGATCGTGTCTCCCCCTTTTTTATGGGATTCTTATCAACCCGGACGTGGGTAACCCAACTATCGCTTGGGTTCAACTCCTAGGAACATGAAAGTTTCAAGGCCCAGGAGTAGACGCTCGATATTCGCGGCCTTTATATAGGGGTACAGACCCGTCTTTTTCTTTCACACTTGCTTCTTTCTCAACCCCTGCTACCCCGAGTTCCAACACCCAGGTTTCAATCGCCACGAGCTCCAATCATGTCCGGATCAAGCCGTCAAGGCTGGTGGTTGGCTTCTTCTGTCACGGAGGGGGATATTGCAATGCTTCGGGCGGCGAGGTATCTGACCGCAGAAATCCTTCATCGGCTTTTGGCCGAGGGGCAGGTTATTCCCACCTCCAGATCCGGCGAGAGGGTCGTGTTCTTGTCCCACTTCCTCTGTGGATTAGGGTTTGCACTTAATCCCTTCGTACGACGGCTCATGTTCTACTATGGGCTAGATTTTCACGATCTGGCCCCGGACTCTATTCTTCTTATCTCGGCGTTTATCGTCACGTGTGAAGCCTTCCTCCGAACTCCTCCGCACTTCGGCTTGTGGCTCAAGACCTTCGGTGTGAAGCCGCAAGTGATAGAGGGGGAGTGGGCAGAGTGCGGTGGTGCCAGAGTGAGCAAGCTCGCCGGCGCTGTTTGGTTGAAAGGATCCTTTGCCAAGTCTTCCAATTTATGGCAGCAGGGATGGTTCTATATCACCGAGCCCCGTGGCTCCAAGTGGGCAGCTGCGCCCGCATTTCGATCCAGCCCCCCAATTTCAGTTTGCATCGTGGATTAATAAGGGGTTGGACTGGGGATCAACGGATGAGGTGCGGGTTTTGCAAAGCCGCATCTGAAACCTCATTGAGAGGGACATCAATATCGTCAACGTTGTTCAAGTAATGCTAGTCCGAAGACCCTGCCGTGTCAGCGATGGCCTCTCCGCATGTGGGAGTTCAATCCAGAAGGGCCGCAGACTCTTTGGCACTTCTTCAGCACTACCCACGAAGGAATGTGGAGATTATTTTTCGGGAAACGAAAGCAATGGCCGGACACCACCGAAGATGTCGGCCTAGACTATAACCATCCGGACACCCCGGTAAGTACCCGCTCGCCGAACACCTCATAATCAGACACCCAGTGATAAGACACTGACCGAATCATCCTTTTTCAGTGTTGGATAAAGAAAGTGGAACAGATTAGGTGTCCAGCTCCCCTTCCCGAAGATTCAGCTAGTCCCATGTTAACAAGGATGCTGGCCTCGGCACCATACTAGGCGCCCGAGATGACCTTTGTTCTCGAGGTAAGTCGGATACCGAGTCCGGCGAAATCGACATTTCCTCACCTGAAGACAGAGGAGAAAGAGGACCCAGTATCCCTTCTCCGAGCAGGAGGAAAAGAGCCGCCTCCAAAGGTTGGGAAGGGCGGTTTCCCAAGAGAGGCAAGATGCCATCGTCGAGCGGCTTGGGTTTGGAAAGCGACGCTGTTGAACAGCTCCAACATGGGGACAAGCCATCAATCAAACCTTAAGTGAATCTGGGGTACTTTGATAGCGTCCCACTCCTTTGTCGTTACCGATGATATACGTAACATGTCCGTGCATTTTTACAGGTCGGTATAGAGTTTTTCTGGGCAATCCTCTTCTTCGAGAGGTCTCCTCCTAGAGATGATGGAGAGCGAGACGCCTCCCTCAACCTCCTCGCTTAATAGGGCGGATGACTATGAAGTGTAAACACAGAGGGTTTTTTTTGATCAACAAGCTATGCTAGGGATGAAAGAGCCAGTACCCGAAGGTGGATCTCCGACCATCCGGGATGCTGGGGCTGATAATAAAGGCCCCGGACTGTCTGGCTCGCAGCCGACGGTGATTCTGGAGACGGGTAGACTGATTCCTTCAAAGGATGGTTGTGCTCCTAGAGTGGCTTTCGGAGACCCGGAGGCTCCGGATATGTTGCGAGACATGTTGTGAAAAGCATCTGTCTCGGGGGAACATCGTACCTTGATGGGTGAGGGAGTCCTAGACTAAGGGGTCCTCGGGCGTCCGGCCTATTCTCAATCGGCCGGACTGGTAGGCTATCAAGACATGAAGGCCGAAGACTGCACCCGTGTCCGGTTTGGACTCTCCTTGGCGTGGAAGGCAAGCTTGGCGACCAACTATGAAGATTCCTTTTTATGTAACCGACTCTATGTAACCCTAGATCCCCCCGGTGTCTATATAAACAGGAGGGAGTAGTCCGAAGAGGAGACACATTACCATAGTTGTCGGGGATATACCCCGCGGTATAAACCGCCGGATGTATGACGCGGCTGGAGTTTGGCAATTCACAGGAGACCCGCTTTGACCAGGCGGTTTACGATTCATTGGTAATCCGGCAGGCGGGTCAGAGGAGCGACAAGACCCGGTGGCCCAACGGGCGGTTCGTGATAGGCCGGCTCATGTTATGGTGGGCCGGTTTAAGAGGAAGACATAAGGAATATTCTCCTACAAAGGAAGCAAGACTAGGACTCCACTGGTAATAGAGTAGTCCTAATCCAACTAGGACTAGTCATGTAAACCGCCCCTTCAACATATATAAGGAGGGGCAGGGCTCCCCAAAGAGAGAGAAAAAGGAGAAACAATCTCTAGGGCTAGACACAAAGAGCCGGTTTACCGGCGACTCCCTGGTGATGATAATGAGACATAGCCTCTAACAGCATGTAGGGTTGTTACCGGATGATGTTTCCCGGGGCCCGAAGCTGTCTAAATCCATGTCTTGTGTTGCGTCTCTCGATTCCGCTCAACCCCTCTCAAGCTACCACATAGATGCGCTGGCCTCACGACTAAGTCCTCACACTAGGACATCTGACGTGACAATTCCATGACAGTTGCACTAGTAACCAAGGGGTAAAGTATCCTTGATCTTCACGGATTAAGTTGTACCAGTAGCTGACGTGCCTTGTCTTGATCAACATGGAAGCAGCAGTGGTCACAACAAAAAACAGAGAAAAGAACACAAGAACCGGCAACTCTCCTTCGCTTGATTCCTTCTCACGCGTGTACCAATATTAGACGTAGCACGACGACGGCTCCAGGGGAGACAGGCGGGTCGCGATTGTGAAAGACGGCCTCGGCGTTGTAAACCGGCACTGTCGCGTGAGACGGCCACAGCGCTGTAAGCCGGCGCGGTCGCGAGAGACGGCCGCGGCACTGTAAGCCGGTGCGGGAGTTCGTTGAGTAACGACGACCACCTGTGCCGAATGATGTCGGCGTGCCTCCATCTCCGCAGTATAATATCACTTTATATTGGATAATTTCTCCTACACATAAAATATAGCTGGGCAAAGCAGTTTTGCTCGGATGATTTAATATGTATTAAAAAAAGGGTAAATAGCACCTGGTATTTTTCATCTGGTCCGAAGCAGCCCAGCACGACGGGCGAACGCAGCGGTCAGCCCGGGGTCAACTACAGCGGGAGTGACGGAGGCGGCGCAGGTAAAGCAGCATGAGTCCGCTTCAGGGCAGCTTGCTGACTAGATAGACCGGCGAGCCCGCGATTTGCCGAGCGAGGCCACAGAAGAGGTGGCCGGTCAACGGAGGAGTCCGAGTCCAAGGATAACTCGTTCCCGAGTCGTAGCTGTTTCCGAGTCGTGGGCTCTTGACCTTTTTTTTTGAAAACTGCTCTGATGATCCGCCAGCAGTTTTTGATCACTTCCGACTCAGATGGAGGGTCAAACACATCTGTTCTAGTAGTACTCAAGTAGCACTGGCCTCTACCCAAAAAGAATAGTTTGATGTTGGCTTTCACGTGGTAGAGTGCTAGTTTAAGCGGTACTAGTACTTTTGCTTTGGTCTTGCGTAACGAAGCGGTGAATTGATGTTTGCCTTGGGACTTGATTCCCTCAGGAGCGGTAGCTTCTATAGACCCTACGTATCGTCTAGCAGTTGAAACACAACGGAAATAACAAAGACACTTAAACTCCAGTCGGCCTCGGAGTAGTAATGATGCAGACAAATCACCTTGTGCATCAGATCTTGCCTCGGACTCGGCGGATTGAGACGATGCGACAGCGACGCATATAGATGGAACCCTAACTCTTTTTAATCCCAGAATCATATACGCTGCCTCCACTTCTTGCCATAGAGATCATGTTGATTCTTCCGCACCGGAATTTTATTCATCTGGCTAATCACGAGCTTCTTGATCCTTAATAGAAAATACCTCCAAGAACTCAACACCGCCGTGCGCAGGCCCCACGGTGGGCGCCAACTTGTCAGTCCACGCCCACGCACGCTGGTCTCTAACACCGCGACCGACTCCCTCGCCAATGGACGTGCACACGCCATCGCTCCCGCGGTCCAGTCTATATTAACAAGCTGGTGCCGCACCCGCTCTTATAAACCGCACGACGGATACGCATCCAAGTCGCTGCCTCTGATGCTGCGGTCGTTTTACTGTGCGCCGTGCGGTCCGGCCTACTCTATATGTCGGGTTGGCTAAAGGACACCGATGAGGATCATAAAGTCCAAATACATCAGGTGATATCCATCGAAATCTATTTTCTTGGTATATATTGTTTTTTATCAAGAAAATAGTTACTTTGATCCGTATATTTTGATATGTAGGACAATTATTTATTATAAACATGGTTTATACCATGGGTAGGAAGCACGCGCTGGCAACGTCCTGCACGGCGTTTGTCTGTGCCGCATTACACGGTGAATGGACGCGTGCAAGACGCCGCCCTTACGGCCCGGTTTACATCAACTTGTCGGGACCGCGCCTATGATTGACTCACCCGTCCGCGCCGGCTTATAATGCCTCTGAAGCCGCGATCGTCTTTACTGTCCGACTCTTACGGCTCGGTCTACATCAACACACCGAGCCGCACCTGTCTACACGAGCTGTTTTTTGAGTATGAGCAAGTCACAGCCTGGGTAGCCCGGTTTTCTTTCAACAAAATGGAGGCAAATTATCATATACTACCAATCGCCAAGTGTAAACCGCCGTCTGCACTGGGTGGTTCAATGGGCAGGGGCACAAGTCACCGCCACTACAGTTTGGTTAACTTCAAATCACTAGTTGGAAGACACCATTGGCCGAGTTGCTGACACGGCTCATACGGGACCATTGATAACCCGCCGCAGTCACCTCAATTTTCTATGGATTCATATCGCTCTGATGATGGACATCTTATGCTATGATCAAATATGGAGAGTCTCAAGCCAACTCCTCGAGTAGTCTCAAGACTCGGGGGCTACGATGACATGACTCAAATATCCAGTTTAAAATCCGGCTCAAAGGACACCAGTCTTACTGAAGCTCTGAAATATACGGTTCACAATTGATACGTCTCAAACGTATCTACTTTTCCAAACACTTTTGATATTGTTTTGACCTCATTCTTGCATGATTTGGACTAAACTAACCCGGACTGACGTTGTTTTCAGCAGAGCTGCCTGTATGGTTTATTTGTGTGCAGGAAAACGGATTTTTAAGTATCTCAGAAAAATCCACGAAAAATCAGAGAAAATCCACGCACCCGAAGGAACCAAATACCAGAAGTGGGGCCAGAGGGGGGCCAGGGGGCCTGGGTGGGGCCCACACCCCCTGGTGCCCTACTTTAGCCCGTATTTTTCCTCCCGATGTAGAAACCCCAGATCGGAAGTTCTTTCGCAGTTTTTCGTCGCGGAGCCGCCGCGACCCTCTGTTCTTCTTCGGGAGGGCTAATCTGGAGGCTGAATTGGCCTCCGGAGAGGGGAGATCGTCGCCATCGTCATCATCATCACCACTTCATCATCCCTCCATGACTTCCCCCTTCATGTGTGAGTAATTCCCCTGCTGTAGGCGAAGGGGATGGTAGGGATTGGATGAGTTAGATCATGTAATAGTTCGTCAGATTGTTGGGGGCATGTTGCCTATCATCTACTATGGTGTTTATCATCTTTGCTACAACTTGTTATTCTTAATGCTTGACACTTAGGGCCCGAGTGCCATGATTTCAGATCTGAACCATATGTGTTTGCATGAATATATTTGTGTTCTTGATCCTATCTATAAGTTGTATGCACCTGTTACGGTTCGGAACCGGCGATCCCAAAAGTGACAGCTTGGGACACCAAAGGGGATGGTCCGTAGTTTGAGGATTACATGTATCCATTGAGTTCATTGCTTTGTTCCGGTGCTCTTTGACAGGAGTACCTTAATATCCATTAGTTCCTTTTGGCCCCGTTCGTAGCGGGATGGTAGGACAAAAGATGTTGTGCAAGTTCTTATTGCAAGCACGTACAACTACCTACGGGATACATGCCTAATGTTTGATATTTGCCTAGATGATCATTACTTTTCCGTGTGCCGTGCCCCAAGTTAGAATCTATTTCATCCATGCAGCGCCCATCCATCCATCTCCCTAGCCTACAGTATTTTAAACCTTGCTTGTCACTAGTTGCTACTTTTGCCATTTACTACTGCTATTTACTTCCGCTGTTTACTTTTACTATTACTATCATCACTATCATATTACTGTTACCACTTATCTTTTGTTGCAAGTAAGTATATTTCAGGTGCGGTTGAATTGACAACTCAACTGTCAAAGCTTATAATACTCTTTGGCTCCACGTGTGTCGAATCAATAAATTGGGTTATTCTTACCCGCGAAGACTATCTCGATCCCTTACGGTTGAGGGTTATCAAGTACCGTTTTCTGGCGCCGTTGCTGGGGAGCATAGCAATATTTACAAGTCTACTTGAGGTATCTTACCTGCTGCACTTTATTCACTATGGGTAAGAAAGGAGACCCCAAGGTTCCGATCTTACTATCTACTACAAGAAGAGGTACTGCTCTGAGCACTAGTGCTACGCTTGATTCACCTTCTGTTATGAGTAAGTTTGCCTCACCACCACCACATGATGCTCCTACTGAAACTGTTACTATGTCTGATACTCTTGATGATGCTTCTACTACTTTTGATGATGATATTAGTTCACTTGGTTATGCTCTTGAGAAACAAATTGCTGCTGCTGCTGAAAAATATGGAATTGAACTTCCTGTTGCTCGCTACCCTATTGGTGAAACTTATGATTATCCTGATTTGAGTAAACTCCAAGAGAGGCTCCTTGATGATGATTACTATATGCTTGATGAAGATCTATGCAGGGAACTGATAGAGTTTGCTGGCTCTGACCCTAAAGTTATTAAGAAAATATTTGAAAAACACTCTTTGAAAAACAAAACCGTTCCTAATCCTGAGTTTGCCACATCTCCTATATGCATTGATGATCCTGATTTTGATTTCTCTGTTGATCTCTCACTTATACCCATGGTTGAAGCTGACCCTTTTTATGGCAGAGAAAATGATGATGCTATTGCACACCTGACTAAACTCGGTGAGTTAGGTAGCCTGTTTACCACAGATGAGAAGATACGATACTTTTATGTGACCAAGCTCCTTCCTTTCTCCTTGAAGGAAGGTGCTAAAGCATGGTATGATTCACTTCCATGCGGTTCCATTAAGAGTCCTCAGGACTTAGCTCACTCTTTTGTTCATAAGTACTTTCCTGCTCACATGCAACATGCTGCTTTACAAAGAATTTATAACTTTAAACAGTTGCAGGATGAGTCCCTCCCTAAAGCTTGGGGGAGGTACTGCGGTCTGATTCGGGCTAGACCAGGACATGAAATCCCTAAGAATGAATTAATCGATATATTCTATGATGGTCTAACTGATGAATCCAGGTCCTATTTGGACAGTTGTGCTGGTTGTGTTTTCAGGAAAAGAACACCGGACGATGCGGAAGATCTGATGAGCAGGATTGCCAAAAACCATGAAGATTGGTCCGTCCCTGAACCACCTCCACCAACAAAGAAGAGGGCCATGTTTGTTCTAAGCCCCGAGGATATGCGAGAAGCAAAGAAGTCTATTAAAGAGAAAGGTATTAAAGCTGAAGACGTGAAGAACCTACCCCCTATTGAGAAGCTGTGTGAGCCTACCACTCACCCTCCTATGGTAGAGGCACACTCTCTTTTAGATTTCAATGCAAGTGACATCCCTCATGGTAAACCTCCTGATCAATGTTTTAGATAGAATAGTTAATGATGTTCAATGTCTTGTGAAGCATTTTCATATGGTTCAAACTCAGCTTGATCAAATTTCTAATGTGCAAAGAGATTTGCTTGCTAACAATGCCAAACAAGATAAATTGCAGGCTTTTGGAATTAAGATCCGAGGAGGAACTAGTACTCAAGATCCTCTTTATCAAGAGGGACATCCGAAGAGAATCGAGCAAGATTCTCAAATGCAGGAAGAAGAAATTGTTGTCTCACCAAATAAGAAGAAGAAACATAAAGAGACTGACAATTCTAATGATCCTATTGCAGATGAAGAGCCAGCTATTGATCCCAACAGTGTATCTATTTCCGATGCTGAGACTGAAGACGGTGCTGAACCTGAAGGTAATGATAATGAGAAAAACGATCCGCCTGAAGTTCGAGAAGAAGAAGCACCTGACAAACGTAAGAGGTACACTAAAGAAGACTTCATCGCAAGAAAACATGGGAAGGAGAGAGAACCATGGGTACAGAAACCCATGCCCTTTCCAGGTAAGTCCATCAAATCTAAAGAAGAAGAGCATTACAATAAGTTCTGTGAATGGATTAAACCTCGTTTTCTTCAAATCCCTTTGACTGATGCTATTAAGTTACTTCCTTATTCAAAATATATGAAAGATATTGTCACTAACAAAAGAAAAGTTCCTAATGATGCAATATCTACTATGCTTGCTAACTATTCTTTCAGTGGAAAGATTCCTGAGAAGCTCGGTGATCCAGGTATACCCACCATTCCTTGCTCCATAAAGAATAATTATGTCAAAACTGCTTTATGTGATCATGGGGCGGGAGTGAGTGTTATGCCTCTCTCTCTCTACGAGAGGCTTTGTTTAGAGAAACTAATTCCTACAGATATCTCCCTTCAGATGGCTGACAAGTCAACCGCTGTTCCGATAGGTATTTGTGAGGATGTTCCAGTAGAAGTTGCTAATTGTTTAATTCTTACTGATTTTGTTGTGCTTGACATGCCCGAGGATGGGAGCATGTCCATTATCCTTGGTAGACCTTTTCTTAACACTGCAGGTGCTATTATTGATTGCAACAAAGGGAAGCTTACCTTCCACGTGAATGATAAAGAACACACGGTATATTTTCCGAAGAAGACCGACAGGAGGCATGCCCTCAACTCTATAGAGAATATCGAGACCATGAAAATTGGAGAATGGGACTGTCCACTACATGTGCCTCACAAATACAAAACTATCATGGTAGGGACAATGTCCATCAAGGTAAAAGTTCAGTGATTACTTCATAGGAGGTGAGACTTTTTGCTCTATATATCGCTTGTTTGTTGGTAAGACTTGATCAACCTTACTAGTGAATGTGTTTTATATGGATAAAAAGTTGAGCTTGCTATGCTTTCATTTGTTTTTAGTTTTGTCCTACTTGTTGTACCAAGTATCTATGTTTTTAAAACTTCACAATACTACTAACTGCTTCAAGTTTTCAGAGAGTTTCGCAGCTTTTTGAACTTCGAAAAAATTTCAACAGTGAAGTTTTCAGAAAAATTCCAGAAAAATTATATTAAAAATTTCCACAACGGGAGAGACCCGGAAAGTCCTGGGGCCAGCCAGGGGGGGCCACCAGTGGCCCAGGCGGCCAGCTGGCGCGGCCCAGCCCCTGGCCGCGCCCACAGGGCGCCTGGGGCCCACGGGACCTCCCTCCAGGTACTTCTTCTTCCCTCCTCTCTCTCTTTTTCCAGAAACCCGAGTTCTGGTCTTGTTCTTGCTGTTCTTGCTGTTCTTGGAGGCGATTTTCGATCTCTCTCTACAGCCCATCATTTGAGCTGAAATTTTGAGCAAATACTCCCTGGTATGTGACTCCTCCACCCCTCCAATTAGATTTTTGATTGGTGGCCTCATTTGTGAGTATTTAGTAGTTCTTGGTGCTGTAGAGATGAGCTTGCATGCATGTGTAGAAAGTTATTTTCCAAGTTTTGATGCAAGTTTATGCCTTGGGCAAGTGAGTTGAGTAGTTTGCCTTAGCTCACTTTGTTTTAATCCTCGTTTTTGTAAATTGTAAAAAAAAATCAGAAATGAGCTTGTTAGGAAGGGCAAAATGATGGCTTGAGAAGAGGAGGCCCGCACACTCCGATCGAGTCACTAGAGCCACAGCTTCACCATCGACTGCTAGGGTGAGCTATAATGAGGATCATGTGCCCCTGGAGTTGTTGGAAGACACAAGTCCAGCACGTGCGATGACATTTCCATGTGATGAATTCATGGAAGCTGCGGGAATCAAGGATGAGTTTTATAATCTTTGTGCTAATGCAGGTTTGACACGACTCATCACGAGCCGTGTTACTCAGTATCAGAAACTCACCTCCGGTTTCATTAACAGTTTTAGATATAATCCTGATTCAGGTGCTATTGAGTTTAAAATTTATAATGATCTTATCACCATGACTTTGGGAAATTTTTGTGAAGTAATAGGTGTGCCGAACGTTGGGAGGACGGCAAGGATGGCCACTCAGCCCTCCGAGCTGAAAACCGTCATCAACTCTCTCTGCAGCATGGGTACGAGGGATATTCATCGGTCGAAGATCTCCAGCATCTTGTTTCCTCACCTCAGGTATTTTGCATATTATATTGCTAGAGGGGTGTTAGCTCGTGACAACACGAGCAGCATTTCTGCTCCGGATATTGCTATCCTGGCAGCAGCCCTCTCAGGGAGGTCTGATTATAATCTTGGTACCTTAATTGCTCGACGCCTTGCTATGAACGGTAACAAGGGAGACTTATATGGTGGCATTTATGCCACACTTATCTTAGAGCATCTTGGAGGCACCCCACACCCTGATGATACTCCTTTTACTTATTTAAGCTTTGATCTTGCTGCTATGAAAAGGCATAAGTTTGTTACCATGGGTTCTGAGCTTGATAACCTTGTTTATATCTTGCGTTTCGGAACTACCGCGGAACGCGAGATCCGTCTACCTGCACCTCTTTTGTTTGATTTTTCTCGCAGGAACGGATGGTCCTTTGATGTTGTACAGTTCGATGAGTTCATGGTCCAGCATCAGTTCCATAACCCCATGGAGGGGGTTGTGCCCGACGAGGAGAGGCACGGTGAGATACCACATTTTCAGGAAGAGACCGCCACCGAGTTTGGTGAAGGGTCTTCCTCTGTTTGGCGCTCGGAACCTTCCTCGTGGGAGACTCCGAGGAGTTCGGTGTACGCGCCATCATCCTTCTACGACCCTTGGTCTCACCACCATACCCCTGGAGCAGGAGGCTCCTGGGGGCAGTAGCTGCTAACCAACTTAGGCCAAAAGCCTAAGCTTGGGGGAGTACGTGTCCTCCTCACTTTCCCATTGTATTATCCGTTTTATTCGCTTTGATCTTTTCGAAGTTTTTGCCCGTTCTTCTTTACTTCTCTCTTTGCAAAAACAACAAAAAGATTTTCTCTTTCTTTTGCTTTTATTCAACCTTTGAAAAAAAACCAAAAAGATTTCCTTTTTCTCTTTAGTTGCTTTGTTTTCTGAGATCAGCTCGAGTCCGTGATGGCATTTAATTATATTTCCTACGTTCGATCGTGCAAGCGACAAGCAGTAATGACGAAGATCGACTGAAAGGAAGCAACAAGGAAGACCGGTATGAACTCTTATTGTTTCTACTTTTGTACATATGCCTGTACTTATGATCTAGAGACCAGCTTGTAGCGACATAGTGCTATGTTTACAATGCTCTTCCAGTGGTTCATGCTTTCCTTGTGGCTAGTCTCAAATAACTAGAGTATATAATGTGTTATTGAAATGATCTACATGCATTGCACTGTTCATAGTCTGGTATACTAAGGTGGTATTTCCCTTTAGAGAATTTTTGGATTGACTTGGCACATGCTTACACATGTTTAAGACTAAAAAGTCTATTTTGCCTTGATGATCTTTGAGTTTTAGAATAGTTATATCACTTTCATGCCCGATTCAATGTTACTTTGTCGCTCTGCATGATTATGACCGTTATTGCTCTCTAGTTGGTCGCTTCCCGGTCTTTGGCTAAACCTCCACCTGTACTAAGCGGGCTGACTGCTTGTGCATCCAAACCCTTTAAACCTGTTATGCCATACGAGTCCACCCTACCTTCCTATACATGGTATTTACTTGCCATTCCTAACGAAGACTTTCATGTACCATCTCGAAATTATTCAAAAGCATTTCCCTTTTTGTGCCTATGTTTTAGCTCATGAGGAAGTAGTAGTTAATTCATGATCTCTTTATAGTTGGACAAGTTTCACCCCTGGATTGCATGTATAATGTGCAAACCCCTAATATGAAAAGGAACTGGCATTGAGTGCGCCCGGCTCGAAAAGATAATATAACAAACAAACCCCCCTTCACACTTTGTTCATGAGAAAATCAGAAAACTTTGGCAGTGATAAACAAAGGAGATTAAGAGGATGTGATCGTCCTCATGCGGGAGCCGTTCCTCGAGACTTGTCTCGCTTAAAAAGTGATTGAGTTATCTGCTAGCATTCGTTGACGAAATATGCACCTCTCGAAACATATTTACTTCTGTTTTTAAAACCAAGAGCTCTGGTACATGTTTAGTTTTTGTTTCCGATCACGGGTTTTCAACTTTGCCAATAAAAGCCACGGTTCGAGAGTCTCACCTTCTTTCTTCAAAGCACTGACTAGGAGAACATAATTGTCATTCTGAGTGTAATGTGCATTGTCCCAAAGTATTACATTGTCTTCTGCATACTTGTGATATGATTTATTCTGAAATTCTTAGTTCTAGTCTCCTTTAAAACTTTGGAGGAGTCTCTGCATTTATGTTTTGCTTCACTCATGGAGGCTAGCGAGATACCACCTTAATATGCTCAAGCTATGTGCAATGTGATCTTGTCTTGATTTTCAGTAATATATTATTTACTCTTAATTATTTGTGACTGGTCACTTGAAAGAAGGATTGCTCCTTGCATTGTTCTCATAAGTACTGTTTTAATACTTGCTGAACTCTTTTCGTAGTACATGCTTATATACATCTAATAGCAAAAGAGTTTGTCAAAGTTTTCTTTGTCGCGTCCAGTTCGTTGAACTGAATTGCTTGAGGACAAGCAATATGCTAAGCTTGGGGAGTTGATACGTCTCAAATGTATCTACTTTTCCAAACACTTTTGATATTGTTTTGACCTCATTCTTGCATGATTTGGACTAAACTAACCCGGACTGACGTTGTTTTCAGTAGAGCTGCCTGTATGGTTTATTTGTGTGCAGGAAAACGGATTTTTAAGTATCTCAGAAAAATCCATGGAAAATCAGAGAAAATCCACGCACCCGAAGGAACCAAATACCAGAAGTGGGGCCAGAGGGGGGCCAGGGGGTGCCCAGGCGCCCTGTGGGCGCCCCCCCCCCTGGGCCGCGCCGGGGGGGCGCCTGGGTGGGGCCCACACCCCCTGGTGCCCTACTTTAGCCCGTATTTTTCCTCCCGACGTAGAAACCCCAGATCGGAAGTTCTTTCGCAGTTTTTCGTCGCGGAGCCGCCGCCACCCTCTGTTCTTCTTCGGGAGGGCTAATCTGGAGGCTGAATTGGCCTCCGGAGAGGGGAGATCGTCGCCATCGTCATCATCATCACCACTCCATCATCCCTCCATGACTTCCCCCTTCATGTGTGAGTAATTCCCCTGCTGTAGGCGAAGGGGATGGTAGGGATTGGATGAGTTAGATCATGTAATAGTTCGTCAGATTGTTGGAGGCATGTTGCCTATCATCTACTATGGTGTTTATCATCTTTGCTACAACTTGTTATTCTTAATGCTTGACACTTAGGGCCCGAGTGCCATGATTTCAGATCTGAACCATATGTGTTTGCATGAATATATTTGTGTTCTTGATCCTATCTATAAGTTGTATGCACCTGTTACGGTTCGGAACCGGCGATCCCAAAAGTGACAGCTTGGGACACCAAAGGGGATGGTCCGTAGTTTGAGGATTACATGTATCCATTGAGTTCATTGCTTTGTTCCGGTGCTCTTTGACAGGAGTACCTTAATATTCATTAGTTCCTTTTGGCCCCGTTCGTAGCGGGATGGTAGGACAAAAGATGTTGTGCAAGTTCTTATTGCAAGCACGTACAACTACCTACGGGATACATGCCTAATGTTTGATATTTGCCTAGATGATCATTACTTTTCCGTGTGCCGTGCCCCAAGTTAGAATCTATCTCATCCATGCAGTGCCCAACCATCCATCTCCCAAGCCTACAGTATTTTAAACCTTGCTTGTCACTAGTTGCTACTTTTGCTATTTACTACTGCTATTTACTTCCGCTGTTTACTTTTACTATTACTATCATCACTATCATATTACTGTTACCACTTATCTTTTGTTGCAAGTAAGTATATTTCAGGTGCGGTTGAATTGACAACTCAACTGTCAAAGCTTATAAATACTCTTTGGCTCCCCGTGTGTCGAATCAATAAATTGGGTTATTCTTACCCGCGAAGACTATCTCGATCCCTTACGGTTGAGGGTTATCAACAATCCGGTTCAAGGGAAATATGTCTCCCACAAAGCTTTGAAGCTCTCAATATCCGGTTTAAGAATTTCCTTTTCAAAAGAATAATCTCTCGCAAGTTCGAGTTCTCAGGGAAAATTAAAGGGACCAAATAGAGTTTGTTGCATAGCACAACTCAAACATAGGTACCCGGCAAGCACGGCTCAGAAATATATCACATGGGGGTTTCTGTTTATAAAAAGGAGTTCTTATGGCCCTCTTAAACCGGCTATTAAGCCGATATCATCATAAAATCATAGCTCCGGTTGCTTTGGTAATCTAGCTATCAAAGCCCACATGAAGGTAAGGGGCAAAAGAGAGTTTTATGCATATCACAACTCAAACATAGGCACCCGACGAGCACAGCTCACAATGCTACCTGGGGGTTCCTGTCGCACAGCGGCAACGAGTTGATACAACCCTTGTAGTAGGCTATCAAGCCACGGCTTGGAAGCCTGGTGTATACACACAAAACCCCGAGTTAACCTGCCTGCATTAAGTAAGTCACTCCGCCCAGGTAAACCTTGTATGACCCGTCGAACGATTGACAAGTCAATCTTATTACAGACCCTGAACTTGTCGACGTTAAATTGACGATTGGTTACGGATTGAGGTCCATCTTAACAGGCTTTGTGAAATGGTTAATTCAGTGGGCTGGCAGCCCATGAAAAACCTCAAATTTGGAGCCTGGCAGCTCGTAAAAAGCCTCGACTACAAGATTTTATTTACTTTGTTTGCCAAGTTTTTAATTCTCAATGAGATTTTAGTATTCGTCTGATATCTATCGATTTGGCCTAGTGGTTGACTACAAGTCACCACCATCAAGTAAACCGGTGTTCATTAACCCGGCTTGGCTTTCGACTATAAGTCGCCAGTATGAGATAAGATAATTACCGGTGTTTATTAACCCGGCCTGGCTTTTTACTATAAGTCGCCAGTATGAGATAAGTTAATGACCAGTGTTTATTAACCCGGCCTGGCTTTTGACTATAAGTCGCCAGTATGAGATAAGATAATGACCGGTGTTTATTAACCCGGCCTGGCTTTGACTATAAGTCGCCAGTATGAGATAAGATAATGACCAGTGTTTATTAACCCGGCCTGGTTTTGTTTATAAACCGGTAATCTATGACAATCACCAATGTTCAAATATTGGGTTATCATCCTTACTACACTGGCTTGGTAAAACCAACAGTGTGATCAAGTATCACTGGAACCGGTTTTCAAACCGGGTTATATTATTCAAATCTTTAAATAGCCAGCATGGCTGGATTTTTATTGTGGTTATCAATAACCAATATTATGATTAGGTTTTCAAAGTCGCTTCAGTGTAGTGGATATTATTTTATCAATGGGTATAATTTATTCTACAATGAAAGGAATAGTCTCGAGTCACAGGCTTACGACACGGCACTTGGGGGCTACATTATCCGAATTTAGATTACATGAAATACGCAAGTCCCATGTCACTGCCAGCATGCACCATGGCACTTGGGGGCTAATGCACAGTCATTTTTTGCTCACCTTATTGAAGACCCGACTCATCACATGGTAATGAGCCGGCCCTTGGGGGCTACCAATCGCTCCTGTCAACAATTCAAGGTACAAAAGTCTTTACATTGAAGGATCCACTGCTCAGTTAGTAAAGCACAAGGCTCTTAACCTTGTGGACGTGGGTTCAAGCCCCATGATGGGAGTTACATTATCTAATGTTATTTTCAATGAAGTATATACAAAGTCCCTACTCATTATTGCATAATGACCCGAACCTTGGGGGCTATACCGGTTGAAGTTTTTTGAGCATCAGGCAATGACAAGTCCCAGGTTGCTGCAAGCATGATAACCCGACACTTGGGGGCTACGTAATATGGAATATTCAGTTGTGACTAATGACTGAGATGAACAATCTGGATTTCTTCAAAGTTGCAACATTTATATTGAGGCAAGTCTTAAGCCATCACTTTGTCCTGCTCAAGACTTGGGGGCTACAGGTATTATATTATTATCGAAGAAATCTTTTCAAATTCTCTGTTTGAGCAAACCAGTTTGACTCGGCGTCACCAATCATTATGACCCTGTGGCTGCAACCCGGCGTCATCAATAATCATGAACCGGCGTTGGCAACAATCATGAACCGGCGCTGTCAACAATCATGACCCGGAATTATCAGTTTTTATAACTCGACGATTTTGGAAATCATAGATCGGCAAGTTCTATATTTTCAAGCCGACTGAATATCAGTTGAATATTTGAAGACCAATATTTTTGTCAAGTCAGAGCATTGAAGGCCGAGTCAAATGGATTCTTTATTTACAATATTTTTTCTACAAGCAAATTGATTATGAAGCTGGTCTACTGACCCGGATTTTCAGAAGGAACGAATGACAAGGACTTAAGGATGATCAAGTACCGGTTTATAAGAATATTTAACCCGGAGCGCAACCTGTCAAATTCATTCTTATGTTTATGTTGTAGGATCAGTTTAAAATGGATAAATCCAAATTAAACTAGGGGCTAATGTCGGGGATATACCCCGCGGTATAAACCGCCGGATGTATGACCCGGCTGGAGTTTGGTGATTCACAAGCGACCCGCTTTGACCTGGCGGTTTATGATTCATTGGTAATCCGACAGGCGGGTCAGAGGAGCGACAAGACCCGGTGGCCCAACGGGCAGTTCATGAAAGGCCGGATCATGTTATGGTGGGCCGGTTTAAGAGGAAGACATAAGGAATATTCTCCTGCAAAGGAAGCAAGACTAGGACTCCACTTGTAATAGAGTAGTCCTAATCCAACTAGGACTAGTCATGTAAACCGCCCCTTCAACATATATAAGGAGGGGCAGGGCTCCCCAAAGAGAGAGAGAGAAAGGAGAAACAATCTCTAGGGCTAGACAAAAAGAGTTGGTTTACCGGCGATTCCCTAGTGATGATAATGAGACATAACCTCAAACAGCATGTGGGGATGTTACCGGATGATGTTTCCTGGGGCCCGAAGCTGTCTAAATCCCTGTCTTGTGTTACATCTGTCGATTCCGCTCATCCCCTCTCAAGCTACCACATAGATGCGCTGGCCTCATGATTAAGTCCTCACACTAGGACATCTGACGTGACAATTCCACGACAATAGTCATACAGGCTAGGCTACTAGGGTTTAGCCATTACGATCTCGTGGTATATCAACTCTTGTAATACTGATATTCATCAAGATCAATCGAGGAGGAAGTAGGGTATTACCTCCATAGAGAGGGCCCGAACCTGGGTAAACATCGTGTCCCCAGTCTCCTTTAACCATCGACCTTAGACACACAGTTCGGGACACCCTACCCAAGATCCCCCTGTTTTGACACCGACATTGGTGCTTTCATTGAGAGTTCCACTGTGCCATCAACGAAAGGTTCGATGGCCCCTTCAATTTGTCGATAGTGACGCTGTCCAGGGAGAAACCTTCCTCCCCGGACAGATCTTCGTATTCGGCGGCTTCGTACTGCGGGCCAACTCGCTTGGCCATCTGGAGCAGATCGATAGCTACGCCCCTGGCCATCAAGTCAGATTCGGGAGCTTGAACTACGTCACATACATCTGTGGAGACCTGATCTTCGACGGATTTGAGACCGCGGCGATTGCTCCCCTTCGCTCCGATGAACATGACTTAAATCTGTCATCGGATTACATCCAGGAGATAGATCATGTTGCTACAACGGCCATAAATTCGGAGCAGATTGTCCCATCCAAGGCAACTGAGTGATGTGCTAAACTCATTAAAAAACCTATCCTTGGCAGGGGACACGCAGCCAAACTATGTCCGGATCGAACTAGGGGCTGACAACGGAGAATTTTTCTTCCCACCCGCCACCCACTTCATAGCCACTATCGAGGACTTAACCGACACGCTTGATTACGGCTTCGAAGACATCGACGACATGGACGATGATGACGACGAGGAGCAGGGTCAAAACCCGTCATTTACTGGGCGATGGACAACCACTTCCTCATACGATGTGTACATGGTTGACACACCTAAAAAAGCTGATGACGATGACAAAGAAGATCCAGTTGAGAACAAACCTCCCTAGACACAGTCCAAGCGTTGGCGGCCTAAACGCCGTTATAAGTCACGTCGCTCAAAAGACAGCAACACAGGCACCGGAGAAAATAGTACTCTGGACGACGCCGAAAACAATGAAGACCCTGTTGGAACAACATCCGAACAGGAGGAACAAAACAACGGGCAAGTTAACCCTGATAAACAGGCCACGCCTAACGACACGGATGACAATAGTTACCGTCCACCCTTCGAGGAGGAAGAGAGCCTCGGCAACGAGGATTTCATCATGCCTGAAGCACCCCTCAAGCAGGAGCACTTCAAGCGCCAGCTAATAGCTACTGCAAGAAGCCTGAAGAAAAAGCAGCGGCAGCTTCAAGCTGATCAAGACCTACTCATTGACACATGGACTTTCGTCCTGGCAGCCGAAGAATACTGCCTCAAGCGTCCAGCCAAGAATTACCCAAAACGCAGACTGCTACCTCAGTTCGATGAGGAGACGCCGAAGCCCATACCTCCCTCGCGCAATGCGGACCGACCACCTCGTGGTCGAGATAAAACGGCAACTCATGCCGAACGCCAGCCCGCCCCACCGCCTCGTAGAAACAGGGACAAAACAGCTTGGGACTATACATACGACCTTCGCCAGGACCTGGACAGTGGAGCAGGACACACCAAATCAATCTACGGATCGCGAGGATGCCTTTCGACTCGCGACGACGGCTACCTATTCGGACGTGACAAACCTAGTCACGCCCGGGCCGATAACCACAGGCGGACTTCATCGGAGGTGCGCCGCGACGTGGCCCGATATAGAGGAGTCGAACACCCTCTCTGCTTCACAAATGAAGTTCTGGATCATGAATTCCCCGAGGGGTTAGAGCCCGTCAATATTGAATCATACGACGGAACAACCGATCCAGCAGTATGGATCGAGGACTTTATTCTCCACATCCATATGTCCCGAGGAGACGAACTCCACGTCATAAAATACCTCCCACTAAAACTAAAAGGGCCAGCTAGACACTGGTTAAATAGCCTGCCTGAAAATTCCATCGGCAGCTGGGAGGACTTGGAAGAAGCTTTTCTTGACAACTTCCAAGGCACTTATGTCCGGCCACCAGACGCCGATGACTTAAGTCATATAGTTCAACAACCTGGAGAATCAGCCAGAAAATTTTGGACTAGGTTCCTAACTAAAAAGGACCAGATCATCGACTTTCTGGATGCCGAAGCCTTAGCGGCCTTCGAACACAGCATCCGTGATGAATGGCTCGCCCGCCACCTCGGCCAAGAAAAGCCGAAATCCATGGCAGCACTCACGGCACTCATGACCCGCTTTTGCGCGGGTGAGGATAGCTGGCTGGCTCGTAGCAAAAACACAGCCAGCGAGGCAGGCCCCTCCGAGGCCAAGAACAGCATCGGCAAGCTCCGACGCAATAGACACAAACGCCGCAGCAATGGCAATAACACCGATGACACTACGTTTAACGCCGGATTCAGTGGCTCCAAGTCCAACCAGCGGAAGAAGCCCTACAAAAGGAACAACGAGGGACCATCCAGCTTGGACCGCATACTCGACCATCCGTGCCAGATACATGGCACCCTAGACAAACAAGCCAATCGTACCAACAGAGATTGTTGGGTTTTTAAACAGGCCAGGAAGTTAAATGCCAAGAACAAGGAAAAGGGATCACAAAGTAAGGACAATGACGAAGAGCCCCAGCAGCCGAACACTGGGGGGCAGAAGAAATTTCCCCCTCAAGTCAACATGGTGAACATGATATATGCCACACACATCCCCAAAAAGGAGCGCAAGCGCGCACTCAGGGACGTCTACGCGGTAGAGCCAGTCGCCCCAAAATTTAACCCGTGGTCGTCATTCTCGATCACCTTTGATCGACGAGATCATCCAACTAGTATGCGCCATGGCGGTTCGGCCGCACTGGTTCTCGACCCAATCATCGACGGATTTCACCTAACATGAGTCCTAATGGACGGAGGCAGCAGCCTCAACCTGCTCTATCAAGATACAGTGCGCAAGATGGGTATTAATCCCTCATGAATCAAACCCACAAAGACTACCTTTAAAGGAGTCATACCAGGCATAGAGGCCCGTTGTATGGGCTCCATCATGCTGGAAGTAGTCTTCGGTTCCCCGGACAACTTCTGAAGTGAAGAGCTACTCTTCAATATTGTCCCCTTCCGCAGCGGCTACCACGCACTGCTCGGACGAACCGCGTTTGCAAGATTCAACGCGGTACCACACTACGCTTATCTCAAGCTCAAGATGCCCGGTCCATGCGGCGTCATAACAGTCAACGGAAACACTGGACGCTCCCCCCGTACAGAGGAGCACACAGCCACCCTGGCAGCAGATGTACATAGCGGCCTTCTCAAGCAAAAACATAATCCGGCTGCCAAGCCCCTGGACATCATTGTGAGGGTCCGGACTGATACGTCTCCAATGTATCTATAATTTTTGATTGTTCCATGCTATTATATTATCCTTCTAGGATGTTTTATGGGCTTTAATATACACTTTTATATGATTTTTGGGACTAACCTATTAACCCAAAGCCCAGTGCAAGTTTCTGTTTTTCTCCTGCTTTAGAGTATCGCAAAAAAGGAATATCAAACGGAGCCCAATTGACCTGAAACTCAACGGAGGACGCTTTTGGACCAAAAGAAGACCAGAGAGTATTGGAGGAGGACCAGAAGGTCCACGGGCTGCCCACGAGGGTGGGGGCGCGCCCCCTCTCCTTGGGCGCGCCCCTTGCCTCGTGGATAGCCCGAAGACCCACTTTACTTGCCCCCGACTCCAACACCTCCTATATATACTAAAACCTCCGGAAAATAACCTAGATCGGGAGTTCCGCCGCCGAAAGCCATTGTTGCGACCGAAAACCAATCTAGACCCGTTCTGGCACCCTGCCGAAGGGGGGGAATCCCTCTCCGGTGGCCATCTTCATCATCCTGGCGCTCTCCATGATGAGGGGGGAGTAGTTCATCCTCGGGGCTGAGGGTATGTACCAGTAGCTATGTGTTTGATCTCTCTCTCTCTCTCTCGTGTTCTTGAGATGGCACGATCTTGACGTATCGCGAGCTTTTCTACTATAGTTGGATCTTATGATGTTTCTCCCCCTCTACTCTCTTGTAATGGATTGAGTTTTCCCTTTGAAGTTATCTTATCGGATTGAGTCTTTACGGATATGAGAACACTTGACGTATGTCTTGCATGTGCTTATCTGTGGTGACAATGGGATATCACGTGATTCACTTGATGTATGTTTTGGTGATCAACTTGCGGGTTCCGTGACCTTGGGAATCTATGCATAGGGGTTGGCACACGTTTTCGTCTTGACTCTCCGGTAGAAACTTTGGGGCACTCTTTGAAGTTCTTTGTGTTGGTTGAATAGATGAATATGAGATTGTGTGATGCATATCGTATAATCATACCCACGGATACTTGAGGTGACAAAGGAGTATCTAGGTGACATTAGGGTTTTGGTTGATTTGTATCTTAAGGTGCTATTCTAGTACGAACTCTATGATAGATCGAACGGAAAGAATAGCTTCGTGTTATTTTACTACGGACTCTTGAATAGATCGGTCAGAAAGGATAACTTTGAGGTGGTTTCGGACCCTACCATAATCTCTTCGTTTGTTCTCCGCTATTAGTGACTTTGGAGTGACTCTTTGTTGCATGTTGAGGGATAGTTATATGATCTAGTTATGTTATTATTCTTGAGAGAACTTGCACTAGTGAAAGTATGAACCCTAGGCCTTGTTTCCTATCATTGCAACACCGTTTATGCTCACTTTTATCTTTAGTTACCTTGCTGTTTTTATATTTTCTTATCACAAAAACCTATATCTTGTATCCATAGTGCACTTGTATCACCATCTCTTCGCCGAACTAGTGCACCCATACAATTTACCATTGTATTGGGTGTGTTGGGGACACAAGAGACTCTTTGTTATTTGGTTGCAGGGTTTGTTTGAGAGAGACCATCTTCATCCTATGCCTCCCATGGATTGATAAACCTTACGTCATGCACTGGAGGGAAATTTGCTACTGTCCTACAAACCTCTGCACTTGGAGGCCCAACAACGTCTACAAGAAGAAGGTTGTGTAGTAGACATCACGGACTACACTGCAACAGGATAGCTCGGCTCGTCAAGAGCTCGATTAGCAATTCGGCCTCCATCCCATTCCTGATGAGGTAGTGGCATTCGTACCACCGTACATAATTACGCACTCAAAATTCCATGGGCACTGATGGAGGCATAGCTAGCTTGTGATCCACAGTTCGGCTAGACCGATCCCGGACTCACACACACCTTCACTATTTTCTCTTCCCTTCTCGGGTTTTACACAGGCCTCCTTCGAGGGCCTGATTGCTGGTCCTATCCAAGGATAATTACACCAGAACGGCACGAAGCACAGGCGTGCAGGAGAAGCCCTAGAGGTCAATTTAACAATTACTCTACCTGTTTTCAGGACTCGCACGCAGCTTGCCTTCGGTGGCCGCATGTTAAATAGCCGGTTGTTTATCGCACTATCTGTATAAATGCGCTTTAACGCATCTATCCAATTATAATGGAAACAGTTCGTGGCCCAGGTTCAAGGGCCACAGATATTACCTCTGCTCTTTTTCAGTTTTCCTTTGCCATTAATTACTTATATTCTAGCACCCGTACACTTTGGTACGTGTCATATTTGCCAGGGGATCCTCACCACCCCATAATATGGCAACAAAGTCCGAACACTTCTTATTGACAAGTTCAGCACCCTGTGCTTGCTACCCTACTTTGGCTCTGAATCATGTCTTTGGTCAATAGTTGGGTTGCCCGGCTCCTGTGCTTGCTACCCTACTTTCCGCTACATCGGCTAGGGTAGTAAAGGGAGAACTACTGCGATTGTGCCCTGGTTTACCCGGATGAGCACCTCAGTAGAGAAAGCCGAAAACTGACTGTCATGATGTGGCGAGAGCCGGTCAGCTGTTCGAGAGGTTGAAAATCGCTGGAGATTTTTTCCGCATTACGCGAAGGATCGGTACTTCCTGATCAGACGCTGACAACACTCTGGTTCGTATACCAGGGGTTGCGCCTATGTTTTATTATAAAACTCCTATGGCTAAGTGAGGGCGTTTAAGCCACATAGTCTGATTGCCTAGTTCGTTGCGCTAAACAACTCCTTCAAGGACCATATAATCAGATAAAGATTGTTTAGATTCTATCCCGAACACCTCCGTACTACCTACGTGAGGGCAGAAGCTGATGACTGGCCAACCCTCAGATTCCATACAACACGGCCGCACAGGAGGAACCAATTAAAACATAACAAACATTATATTACAAATTGGTTCTGTTTTCATACAAGGCAAAGGCAAAAAACGAATATATTCATTGAAAAATAATGTCCTGCCCGCACTGCGCTGCTGCAAGTCGATACCCTTCTCGAACATCCGCAAAATATTTCTCGGGTGAGTGATGCTCCTTGCCCTGTAGCGCCCCCCTGGCCACCTCGACGGCGTCCATCTTCGCCCACCACATCTTGCAACGGGCGAATGACATGCGGGCACCTTCAATGCAGACTGATCGCTTGACGATGTCTAGCCGCGTATAGGCTTCCACCACCCGCTTCACGAGGCCAAAATAACTGCTGGGTATAGCTTCGGCTGGCCACAACCGGATTATTAAATCCTTCATGGCCAGTTCGGCCACCTTGTGCAGCTCGACCAACTGTTTCATTTGATCGACAAAGGGCACCGGATGTTTGGGCACAACATACTACGATCAGAACAGCTTCTCCATGGAATTTCCTTCTCTAGCTCGGAAGAACACCGTAGCATCGGACACGCTGCGGGGTAGATCCGCAAAATCCCCTGGGAAACTTTGAATCCGGGTTAGTAAAAGGTACTTCCTCTCCGCATACTTGCTTTGCATGTTAAAAGCCTTACCCGCTGCAATCTTCTTGGCCTCCTGGATCTCCTAGAGAGCGTCCCGGGCCTCATTCCACGCAGTCTCCGCGCTCTGGCGAGCCTTGGTGAGTTCGGTCTCTTGAACCGACACCTCACACTCCAAGGCTTCACACTTCTTTACCGCATCTTGGAGCTCCTGCTGCACCTCGCTGACCCGGGCATTGAGCTTCTTACGGGCGGCTTGCTGCTGGACAGCCTTCCCCTCGGCTTTGGCCGGGGCATTTTTTAGGGCCTCGACCTCGGTCGCCACCCCTACACACATTATGACAATCCGGTAAATACTCACCGCTTATTCTTTCCGAATACACAGCAAGTCGTCATTCACCCTCCTTCTCATGGAGCTGAATCTTCACCTCGCCGAGCTCGTCCTCGGCCCGCTCCAATCTCTGCTTCAGCTCAGAGACTTCTGCAGCATGCGAGGTCGCGGCCAATAGCGACGCCTGCTCATTCATACATATCAAGTTAGTCTCCTGCAAAGGGTTGATCCTCTGTCCGGCCTCTCTTTCCGAACACTGGACAGTGTCTCAGGGGCTACTATCAGCACGGGGCATTATCTTTTTACTAGACTTACCTCAAAACTTGTCAACAGATTGTTGCAGGCCTCGTTCAGTCCGTTCTTGACAGACTGAACCTTCTCGATCACCGTACCCATAAGGACACGGTGCTCGTCCGCAATGGAGGTGCTTTGTAGCGCCCCCATCAGGTTATCCGGTGCCCCTGGTTAGACATGGGCCATCGGTGGAACTGGCGCACCCCTCTTCAAAGGAAGGTGTGTGCCGGATTTCGGGGTCGCATCGGTCCCCGGAATCGTATTCGGCTGAGGGACGAACTAAATACGTCCCTCCTCACCAATCTCCATGGGGATCTGCTCCCCCATGTGTCCGGCAGCAGAGGTCTCGCCTCGCGGCGCCTCCTGAACAGCACCCTCGGTCCCTCCGCGACTCGGAACGGTCCCCCGGGTCAATACTTCGATGTCGTCCTTGGCCTCGAGGGAATAAGCGGGCGGCAGCGACATGCTGGCCATTTCTGCCGGATCCAACGAACCTCCAGATGAGGATCGTTGGATGTTGTCACAAGCCGGACTGCAATAGCACAATTAACCATGTCAAAGCAACAAAAGGGAGAGGCCAGGTACACTTGCATGTGTGAGTCATAGTACTTACGATGCGGCCCGAGGCTTAGTGCAGAGGCGTCGCTCCGGACTACTGTCAACGTCCCACGCGGTGTTGATCGCAAGGGCACCCTTCCCCTTTTTGGGCGTTCCCGCCTCCAGATTCGTGGAGGCCCCCCTTTTCTTCTTCTCGTCGTCAGGGTGAGGGTTCTTCTCCTCCTCCTACTCCTCCTCTTCCTCGTCATCATCCTTAGGGAAGGAGCAATGGGCTTCTTCGTCTTCGGACGTCATGTCCGAAGCACCCTTATGACGGGGGCCACTTTTGGCCCCCTTGGCCTTCTTCGTGGCCTTCTTCTCCGGCGCCTTATATGGTGACAACACCAGCATCTTCTCCAGACGTGGGATGACCGGTTCTTCGGGCAGCGGAGCCGGACACTGGATCCGCTTCGCCCTCTCCATCCAATCCTGAAAAAGCAAATGATAAAAGCTCAGACATCATCTCCGAAATAAACAAGTAGGGGATACATTAAAAATGACATACCTTGCTGGCGGGATGTTTAATGTCGTGCCCACGGTCTGAATCTGTGGCCGGCGGTTTCTCGTTGCCCTTGAAGAGCAACCTCCAGGCACTCTCGTGAGTGGTTTCAAAGAGCCTCACCAGGGTTTGGTGCTTCTTTGGATTTAACTCCCACAGAGGGCGACTTCTGCGCTGGCACGGGAGGATCTGGCGAACCAGCATCACCTGAATTACATCGACAAGCTTGATGTTCTTGGCTATCATGCTTTGAACGCGCGTCTGCAGCGCAATCAGCTCATCGGGCGAACACCAGTTCGGACTCTTCTCGACCCAGGAGGTGAGTCGCGTGGGAGCGCCGGAGCGGAATTCGGCAGCTGCAGCCCAGGTCGTCCCGCGGGGTTCCATTATGTAGAACCACATTTTCTTTCACTCCTTTACTGTCTCCACAAAAGTGCCTTTCTGCCAGGAGATGTTGGATAGCTTACTCACCATGGCTCCTCCACACTCCGCGTGCTGGCGATCCACCACCTCCGGCTTCACGTTGAAGACTTTGAGCCACAGCCCGAAGTGCGGTTGGATGTAGAGGAAGGCCTCACACATGATGATAAACACAGAGATGTTGAGGAAGGAATTCAGGGGCAGATCGTGGAAATCTATCCCATAATAATACATCAGCCCACGGACGAAAGGGTGGAGTGGAAACCCTAGTCCGCGGAAGAAATGAGGGGTGAATACCACCCTCTCGTTGGGCTCTGGTGTAGGGACGACTTGTCCCTCGGCGGCAGACGGTGGGCGATTTCCTTCGCCAAGTATCTGGCCCCCCGAAGCTCAGCAATGTCCTCCTCCTTGACAAAGGAGACCATCCACTTGCCCTAACCTCCGGATCCGGACATGGTTGAGTGCTAGCTCGAGTGGAAAGGAGATGATAACTTGGGCGCTGGAGCTCGAGATTGGAAGGGCAGAGATAGAGAGAAGGCGTGGGAGAGGAAGAGGGAGTCCTTATCCCCTTATAACGGCAGCAAATATTGAACGCCTCCTCACTCGCCTCAGAATTCACCTATTCCCAAGGCCTGTGCAAACGGCACGGTTGGGTTACCCATGCCCGCATTGATGAGAATCCCGCGATAAGGGGACACGATCACTGCTTTGACAAGACGTGCCAGTGGCAACCGCGTCTCGGGATGTGGAGCGTCGAGCACAAAGCGGTCAGGAAATTATGACCGGTCGGACGTAATGTCATGCTACAAAAGTTCGTCAGCGGATTGGACTCATGTAAAATTATATTCTCTCTGTGGTTGTGTATGGTGTGTACGACAGGTCTGGATACTATCATCACGTCCGAAGACTATCTTGGAGTTCGGAGAAAAGGGAACCCGCCTTGCAATGCCGAATACAATCTGCGCGCCGGACTCCTTGTCATTGAAGCCAGGTTCAGGGGCTACTGAGGGAGTCTTGGACTAAGGGGTCCTCGGGCGTCCGGCCTATTCTCAATGGGCCGGACTGGTGGACTATGAAGACATGAAGGCCGAAGACTGCACCCGTGTCCGGATTGGACTCTCCTTGGCGTTGAAGGCAAGCTTGGCGACCAACTATGAAGATTCCTTCTTATGTAACCGACTCTATGTAACCCTAGATCCCCTCGGTGTCTATATAAACCGGAGGGAGTAGTCCGGAGAGGAGACACATTACCATAGTCATACAAGCTAGGCTTATAGGGTTTAGCCATTACGATCTCGTGGTAGATCAACTCTTGTAATACTCATAGTCATCAAGATCAATCAAGTAGGAAGTAGGGTATTACCTCCATAGAGAGGGCCCGAAACTAGGTAAACATCGTGTCCCCAGTCTCCTGTAACCATCGACCTTAGACGCACAGTTCAGGACCACCTACCCGAGATCCGCCGGTTTTGACACCGACAATGGGTACAGTGGTTGAGAAGATTTTGTCCGCGAAGAGCGGATTGAATGAAGCCTTCATGAGCCTGCTAAAAGGCTTCGAGGTTTGTGATATAATGTTTTCAGCTATGTTTTATTTGCAAAGATGCACCTGTGTATAGGTAGTAGCCCCTGAGACTCCGGTTGGCTTCCAATGGGAAGCAAACAAAGGATCGAAAAGAATCATTCGAGGACTAACCTGATGAACTTGAACACAGACCGCTTCCCCCTTGGCCACTTCCCAGACTATGGATATTGCCGTGCTGCAGCGAAAGCTGGATATAGAGGGGGATGATCTTATGTTAATCAATATGCATCTTAACGAGTCGCAAGGTATGTATTCGAGACAATCCCCGTACATTTTTGTGGTATAAGCATGATGCTAAAAGTTATATGCTGGAATATGCATGGCTGCAGATGGTGCTGCCACCGTTGAAGTTCTTCGAGTGGAGCTGGCCCGGGCCAAGGAGCAGACCCGGTGTAGCAATGCGGCTGCCGAAAAGGCATCAGCTGAGTTAAAAGCCGAGCAAGCTACACGGCGCCGAGACGAGGAGAAGATATCCATGATGGCGCTCGAAGTAAAAAATGCGACTGGCCGCTGTGAATTTCTGGAGAAGGAGAATGAAGCCAAAGCGGCTAAACTTGACAAGGCCTTACGAGAAGCGAGAGAAGCGCGGTCGGAATCCAGAGCGGCCCGTGAGGAGATCCGGCAGGCTAGGGAGATTGCGGCTAGTAAGCCCTTTCTGCTACAGATTAAGTTCGGCGATCCAAACTATGCTCAGCTTGACCAAGTGTGGAGTTCTCTAGACGAGTTTTTAGACTTGCCGAAGAGTTCTTCTGATGCGGCGCGGTATTATCAAGCGCGAGGGGGGTACGCAACGGAGAAGCTTTTCTTGTCACAGTTTGGCGCATCAAAGCGCCCTTCGTTGGTGAATGAACAGATGTCCCAATGGGCCGAGCTTCATAGGATATCTGGTGCTGCCATGAAGAACGTCATAATCCGGTTGTCGCCAACTGTGCCTGTTCCGAATAGCTACTTCAGTTTGGTACAAAGGCTTGTTGACGCGGTGCCACGTATCGACGCTATGAAGAGGTCGACGTGCATTGAGGGTGCACAGATGGCTTTTGCCCGAGTCAAAACATTCTGGGGGAAGATGAAGGCAATCGATGTTGCAGCGAAGAGTCCACCCAAGGGCAAGGACCGTCCTGAGCTGGAGCATTATTTTGAAGACGTCCTAGAGGCCGCCCACTTAATAGAGTGTCAGTGCTCGAAAGACATAATGTTCGAGTGAGGTGTATGAGAATTGTAAAGACAATTTCATAGTTAATCTATTTTTATGTTTTGCTCGAAAGCTTGAATTCCTCCTGTGTGGCCGTTTTAATATAATCTAAAAGTTTTCTAGTCGTCGGCTTCAGCCCCCTCGTAGGAAGTACGGGGGTGTTCGGAAAAGCATTTAATCACTCTTTATCCAACGTCTTGGTCCATGAAGGAGGTGATAATGCAGCGAACCAGGCAATCGGACTATAGGGCGTTAACACTTTCACTTAGCCATAGGAGTTTTATGGTGGGGCTACCACATAGCCCCTGGTATGTATACGGCGTATTAGAATACGGTGTCTTACATATTTGATCTGAAAAAGATCCCTCGTGTGACACGGAGAATCGCGAAAGATTCCAATAAGTCGTCAAGTGGTTGACCAGCTCTCGCCGCATCATGATAGTCAGTTTTCGGCTTTCTCTACTAAGGTACTTGACCAGATGAACCGGAAGCACAATCGCAGTAGTTCTCCCTTTACGACCCTAGCCGATGGAGCGGAACGTAGGGTAGCAAGCACAGGAGCCGGGCAACCCAACTATTGACCCAAGACAATGATTCGGAGCTGACGCATATAAGGCCAAACTTGTGACGCTGAAGTCCGCTATAGAGCTATTCGGACTTTTGTTGGCCACTCATTTGTTCCCATACCGAGCCCCTGGCAGGTTATGCCAAGGTATATCTCTGAAACAACCGTAGAGGCCATATTCATTGGCGAAACAGCACAGATGATTAATTCAGATACTTTTTACTGGGACCTGAGCGATATGCCAATGATTACTTTATATATATAAGGACCAAAACCCCGGCTATTTGACATGTTCGGGGTCGCAGGCGGAGGAAGAGGCATAGTACAGGCTCGAAATAAAGAGTGTGGTCAACAAAAGTTACTTTGGACCTCCTGTCGCATGTCTGCGTCGCCTGTCCTCGGCGAGGGGAATCCTTGATGGAAGTGGCATCTTAGGTGAGTGTACGGATCCGAACTTCGATAGAGTGAGTTTTAGACGTTTTTCCTGTTCGTCACCTGTTTTTAAGAGATAGTGAAGGAAGAGATAAAAAAGAAAATAGATAAAAAGTGTTATGGGAGTGCTTGCAGGCTTGTCCATAGCGTGCTTCCAACAATGCCCATGGTATCTTGAGTGCATAGTGATGTATGCGCGGTACAAATTTTGTAGGTGTACGAGGTGGGCGGCGGAAGCCGGACAGCTATTTTTGCTCCGGGAGTAGTCGATCCTCGGGTGGAAATTGCTTCTGACTCCGGTATTTTGTTGGTGAACCTCTCCGTCGTCCCTGTCGCCTGGCGGCCTCCTCCCCTTGTGTTCGGCGTTGACCTTGCCGGCCTGCTTAAAGACCCAGTAGTTTCTGTTAGTATGTTTGGCTGGTTTATTGGGGTGGCCGTGAATCTGACAGGGTCGTTCCAATATCCTGTCTAGGTTGGATGGTTCGTCCCGGTTCACCTTGAATGGCTTCTTCCATTGACCAGGCTTGGGATTGCTGAATCCAGCGTTGACCGCTGTGTCGCGTGATCTTTCATTATCATTGCGATTTTATGTTTGGTTCGTCGTGGCTTGCCGTTCCCGTCTCGAATTTGGGAAGTGCCCGGGTTGCTGGCGCTGTTGCTTCTACGAGCGAGCCAGTTGTCTTCTCCCGCGCAAAAACGGGTCATTAGAGTAGTGAGGGCTGTCATGGATTTAGGTCCTTCTTGACCGAGGTGGCGTGCAAGCCATTTGTCCCGGACGTTCTGTCTGAAGGCTGCAGGGCTTCCGCGTCCGGACAGTTGACGATTTGGTTCTTTTTGACTAAGAACAAAGTCCAGAGCTTCCTGGCTGACTCGACGGGCTGCCGGACAATGTGACTTAGGTCATCGGCATCCGGTGGTCGGACATATGTTCCTTGGAAGTTGTCGAGGAAGGCTTCTTCCAAGTCTTCCCAGCTGCCTATGGAATTTTCAGGCAGGCTGTTTAACCAGTGCCGAGTTGGCCCTTTTAGCTTTAGTGGGAGGTATTTAATGGCGTGGAGGTCGTCTCCATGGGCCATATGGATGTGGAGGATAAAATCTTCTATCCATACCGCGGGATCGGTTGTTCCGTCGTATGATTAAATATTAACGGGTTTGAACCCTTCGGGGAACTCATGATCCATTACTTCATCAGTGAAGCAAAGAGGGTGTGCGGCGCCTCTATGTAGGGCCACACCGTGATGTAACTCCGAATGAGTCCATTTTTCGGCTTGGGCGTGGCTAGGTTTGTCACGTCCGAATAGGTAGCCATTGTCGCATGTCGAGATATGCCCTCTCGATCCGTAGATCGATCTTGCGTGTCCTGCCCTACTGTCCGAGTCCCATCGAAGGTGTTTTGTACAGCCATGAGCTGTGTTATTCTTGCTTTTACGGTGAGGTGGGGTGGTCTGGTGTTCGGTTTGAGTTGCCTTTTTATCCGGACAGAGTTGTCGATGACCTGCCGCATTGTGTGATGATGGTACGGGCTCCAACGCCTCGTCATTGATCTGAGGTAGCAATCTATGCTTCGGGTAGCTTTTGGCAGGGCTGCTAAGGCTGTATTCTTCGGCGGCCAGGACTTCGTTCCATCTTCTGTTGAGTAGGTCTTGGTCAGCTTGAAGCTGGTGCTGCTTCTTTTTTAGTCTCCTTGCAGTAGCTATTAGCATGCGCTTGAAGCGCTCCTGCTCGAGGGGTTCTTCAGGTACGATGAAGTCTTCATCGCCGAGGCTTACCCCATCTTCGGAGAGCGGAAGGTAGTTGTCGTCCTCCGAATTGTCGCTGGGCAGGGCCTATTCATCGGGGCTGGCTTGCATGTTTTCTTGTTCCTCCTGCTTGGATCTTGCTCCAACAGGGTCTTCATTGTTTTCGGCAGCGTCCGGAGTGTTGTTTTCTCCTGTGCCAGCGTTGTTGCGATGTGACTTAGAGCGGCGTTTAGGGCGCCGGTATTTAGACTGTGTCTCACGAGGTTTATTCTCAACTAGGTCTTCTTTGTCATCATCGCTAGCTTTTTTAGGTGTATCAACCATGTACACGTCATACAAAGAGGTGGTCGTCCCACGTCATGTGAATGGCGGCTCTTGGCCTTGCTCCTTGTTGGCATCGTCGTCTATACCGTCGGTGTCTTCGGAGCCAAGCATGTCGGTTAAGTCCTCGACAGTGGCTATGAAGTGGGTGGCAGATGGGAAGCAAAATTCTCCGTCGTCAGCCCCTAGTTCGAACCGGACATAGTTCGGCTGCGAGTCCCCCACCCAGGACATGTTTTTTAAAGAGTTTAGCACGTCGCCTAGGGGCGAGTGTTGGAAGATGTCTGCGGCGCCAAATTCGAAAATCGATAACCGATCCAGCTCGGTGTCCGCAGGCGTACGTGGTTCGGAACTTATAGCCGGAGACAAGTCCGGAGCTCCGTTGACGCAAACATTGCCAGGTGTCGAGTCTATGTGCGGCTCCAACGTCGCGGACTCTGTGGCCTCGGATGGCACAATCTGCGCCGAATTTAAGGCCGTTGCAGCAACAGGATCCATCTCCTGGATGTGATCCGATGACAGATTTAAGTCTTGTTCATCGGAGCGAGGGGGAGCGATCGCCGCAGTCTCAAAATCCGTCGAAGATCAGGTCTCCACGGATGTCCGCGATGTAGTTCAAGCTCCCGAATCTGACTTGATGGCCAGGGGCGTAGCCCTCGATCTGCTCCAGATGGCCAAGCGAGTGGGCCCACAGTACGAAGGCGCCGAATACGAAGATATGTCTGGGGAGGAAGGTTTCTCCCTGGACAGCGTCACTATCGATGATTGAAGGGGCCATCGAACCTTTCATCGATGGCATAGTGGAACTCTCAATGAAAGCACCAATGTCGGTGTCAAAACCGGCGGATCTCGGGTAGGGGGTCCCGAACTGTGTGTCTAAGGTCGATGGTTACAAGAGACTAGGGACACGATGTTTACCCAGGTTCGGGCCCTCTCTATGGAGGTGATACCCTACTTCCTGCTTGATTGATCTTGATGAATATGAGTATTACAAGAGTTGATCTACCACGAGATCGTAATGGCTAAACCCTAGAAGCCTAGCCTGTATGACTATGGTAATGAGTCCATCCTTTCCGGACCACACCCTCCGGTTTATATAGACACCGAGGGAATCTAGGGTTACATAGAGTCGGTTACATAAGAAGGAATCTTCATAGTTGGTCGTCAAGCTTGCCTTCCACGCCAAGGAGAGTCCCATCCGGACACGGGTATGGTCTTCGGCCTTCATTTCTTCACAGCCCATCAGTCCGGCCCATGGATAATAGGCCAGACGCCCGAGGACCCCTTAGTCCTGGACTCCCTCGGTGCCCACGAGGTAGGGGGCGCGCCCAGGGGGTAGGGCGCGCCCTCCACC
The DNA here is from genome assembly GCA_902687465.1 of Secale cereale. Lineage (NCBI taxonomy): Eukaryota > Viridiplantae > Streptophyta > Magnoliopsida > Poales > Poaceae > Secale > Secale cereale. The sequence goes on along the minus strand of LR738713.1, from coordinate 549,272,644 downwards.
CTCATGGACGCCTCGTGTCCTTCCCAGACTGCTTCTTATTTTTCTATTTTTCTAAATATTCCAAAACGGAGAAAAATTGCCATTAGAACTGTTTTGGAGTCGGTTTACTTACTGTACCACATACCTCTTCCTTTTCGGGGTCTGAATCGTTCTAGAAAGTGTCCCTTATGTACTCTTCCGGGGTTACAGTTTCAATAACATTGGTTTCAACATTTATAGGATTACCTGAGATATAATGTTTGATTCTTTGATCGTTCACCACCTTCAGATTTGTGCCTTCGAAGTTGTTGATTTTTATGGCACCGGAACGATAGAGCTCCTCGATAATGTAAGGACCTTCCCATTTAGAGAGAAGTTTTCCTGCAAAATATCTTAAACGAGAGTTGTATAGCAAGACATAATCACCTATGTTAAACTCGCGCTTTTGTATCCTTTTGTCATGCCATCTTTTAACTTTTTCTTTAAACAGTTTGGCATTTTCATAGGCCTGGGTTCTCCATTCATCAAGTGAGCTAATGTCAAATAACCTCTTCTCACCGGCAAGTTTGAAATCATACTTGAGCTCTTTAATAGCCCAATATGCCTTATGTTCTAGTTCGAGAGGTAAGTGACATGTTTTTCCATAAACCATTTTATAAGGAGACATGCCCATAGGATTTTTATATGCAGTTCTATAGGCCCATAATGCATCATCAAGTTTCTTGGACCAATTCTTTCTAGATCTATTAACAGTCTTTTGCAAAATTAACTTCAGCTCTCTATTACTTAGTTCTACTTGGCCACTAGACTATGGGTGGTATGGGGAAGCAATTCTATGGTTAACATCATATTTAGCAAGCATCTTACGAAAAGCACTATGAATAAAGTGTGAACCACCATCAGTCATTAAGTATCTAGGGACTCCAAACCTTGGAAAAATAACTTCTTTAAGCATCTTAATAGAGGTATTATGATCAGCACTACTAGTTGGAATAGCTTCTACCCACTTAGTAACGTAACCAACAACAACCAAAATATGGGTATACCCATTAGAAGAAGGAAACGGTCCCATATAATCAAAGCCCCAGACATCAAATGATTCAATAACAAGTGAATAATTCATAGGCATTTCTTGACGTCTACTAATATTACCTATTCTTTGACATTCACCACAAGACAAGACAAACTTACGGGCATCCTTGAAGAGAGTGGGCCAATAAAAACCAGATTGCAGTACCTTATGTGCAGTTCTATCTCCAGCATGATGTCCTCCATAAGTTTCGGAGTGACACTTGCGTAGGATCTGTTCATGTTCATGCTCGGGTACACAACGTCTAATAATACCATCTACTCCTTCTTTATAGAGGTGTGGGTCATCCCAGAAGTAATATTTTAAATCATAGAAAAACTTTTTATTTTGCTGGTATGTGAAACTAGGTGGTATAAATTTAGCGACAAGGTAATTAGCATAATCAATATAGCATGGAGCAGTACGAGAAGCATTTATGACAGCTAATTGTTCATCAAGAAAGCTATCATCAATAGGTAGTGGGTCATGAAGAATATTCTCTAACCTAGACAAGTTGTCTGCAACAGGGTTCTCAGCACCCTTTCTATCAGTAATATGTAATTCAAATTCTTGTAGCAGGAGAACCCATCTAATAAGTCTAGGTTTAGCATCTTTCGTTTCCATAAGATATTTAATAGAAGCATGATCAGTGTGAATAGTTACTTTAGAATCAACAATATAAGGTCTGAACTTATCACAAGCAAATACAACTGCTAAAAATTATTTTTCAGTAGTAGCATAATTTTTCTGGGCACTGTCTAAAGTTTTACTACATATTGGATAACATTCAATTTCTTATCAACTCTTTGTCCTAGAACAGCACCTACAGCATAATCACTAGCATCGCACATAATTTCAAAGGGTAAATTCCAGTCAGGAGGCTGGACAATAGGTGCAGAGATCAATGCGTTCTTAAGTATTTCAAATGCTTATACACAATCATCATCAAAAATGAAAGGCCTAGAGATTTTTGAGAAGTCCTTAATGAACCTCCTATATAACCCGACATGACCAAGGAAACTTCTTATACCTTTGATGTCTTTGGGACACGGCATCTTTTCAATAGCATCAACTTTAGCTTTATCAACTTCAATACCTCTTTCAGAAATTTTATGCCCCAAGACAATACCTTCATTAACCATAAAGTGGCACTTTTCCCAATTCAAGACAAGATTAGTTTCTTCACATCTCAGCAAAACTCGATCAAGGTTGCTTAAGCAATCATCAAAAGAAGTTCCATAAACAGAAAAATCATCCATGAAAACCTTAACAATCTTTTCACAAAAATCAGAGAATATAGCCATCATGCATCTTCGAAAGGTAGCAGGTGCATTACATAAACCAAAAGGCATACATCTATAAGAAAAGGTACCGAAAGGACAAGTGAAAGTGGTCTTTTCTTGATCCTCTTTTGACACAGGTATTTGAGAGAAACCAGAATAGCCATCTAGAAATTAAAAATGAGTATGTTTGGATAACCTTTCTAGCATTTGATCAATAAAAGGTAGAGGGTAATGATCTTTCTTAGTAGCCTTATTTAATTTGCAGAATTCAATTACCATGCTATAACCTGTAACAATTCTTTGCGGGATCAATTCATCTTTATCATTAGGAACAACAGTAATACCTCCCTTCTTAGGGACACAATGGACATGACTTACCCACTGACTATCAGCAACTGGATAAATTATACCTGCCTTTAGAAGCTTTAGTATTTCTTTCCTTACCATCTCTTTCATCCTAGAATTTAACCGTCGTTGGTGATCAATAACCGGTTTAGCATCCTTTTCCAATTTTATCTTGTGTTGGCATAGAGTGGGACTAATGCCCTTAAGATCATTAAAAGTATATCCAATAGCAGCATGGTGCTTCTTCAGAGTTTTCAATAATTTCCCTTCTTCTTGTTCTGAAAGGTTAGCACTAATAATAACAGGATATATATTATTTTCATCAAGATAAGCATACTTAAGAGTATCGGGTAATGGTTTGAGTTCAAACACGGGATCACCCTTAGGTGGAGGAGGATCCCCTAGAATTTCAACAGGCAAGTTGTGTTCCAATAAGGGTCCCTGTTTAAAGAATATTTCATCTACTTCCCTTCTCTCATTCATATACATATTATTTTCAACAGGCAGATATTGTTCTAAGGGATCGTTAGGAGGTACAGCAATAGAAGCAAGACCAATAGTTTCATCCTTACTAGGAAATTCTTAATCATGGGGTTGTCTACAAAATTTAGCAAAGTTAAAATCATGAGACATATCCCCTAATCCAACAGTAACAATATCTTTTTCGCAGTCTATCTTAGCATTAACAATATTCAAGAAGGGTCTACCAAATATAATGGGGCAAAAATCATCTTGTGGGGAACCAAGAACAAGAAAATCAGCAGGGTATTTAACTTTCCCACACAAGACTTCAACATCTCTAACAATCCCAACTGGTGAAATAGTGTCTCTATTGGCAAGCTTAATAGTAACATCAATACCTTCTAGCTCAGCAGGTGCAATATCGTGCATAATTTCTTCATATAAGGAAATGGGTATTGCACTCGCACTAGCATCTACGTCGCATAAACCATGATAGCAATGATCTCCTATTTTAACGGAAATAACAGGCATGCCTACAACAGGCCTATGTTTTGTTGGGGAACGTAGTATTTCAAAAAAATTCTACGATCACGCAAGATCTATCTACCAGATGCATAGCAACGAGAGGGGAGAGTGTGTCTACGTACCCTCATAGACCGATAGCGGAAGCGTCTAGTGACGCGGTTGATGTTGTCGAACTTCTTCGCGATCCAACCGATCAAGCACCGAACGTACGGAGCCTCCGTGCTCAGCACACGTTCAGCTTGATGACGTTCCACGAGCTCTTGATCCATTAGAACCTCGTGGGAGAGTTTCATCAGCACGACGGCGTGGTGACGGAGATGATGAAGTTACCGTCGCAGGGCTTAGCCTAAGCGCTGCAACGATATGATCGAGGTGTGTTTCTGTGGAGGGGGGCATCGCACACGGTTGGGAGAGATCAACTGATCAACTTGTGTGTCTAGAGGTGCCCTGTAACACTCCAAAAAAATTGGATTGGTTTTTATCAAATTCTTTATTCTCTTGGAAGGAGGTTATTTAATTTTTTCTTAAAACCCCTCATTCTCAAATCTTTTATGAAAAAATATTTTGTGTCCTTCTCAACCTTGATCTTTGGTCTTGAGAATTTTCACCTTGTGTTGGCTCAACACAAATAATCTTGAAAGGTTTTGACAATTTCTTCTTACTAAAAAGCATTCCTATGAAATTATGGGCTTATCCTTTCCCTTTCAAAAAATTCTCTTTTGCCATGACCTATGTTGAAAACTTTCTTCCAAAACCCACCTCCCTACTTTGGGTCAAGTCTAACATCCAGCAAGTTTCAACCTCCTTTAGATTTTATTTCTAATTATTTTACCCTCAAAACATTTTCTGTCTTTTAGTTTGGACCTTAGTGATTTACAAAGGAACTACTAGATTTACTTTGAGTTTTGATTCCAAATAAACTCCCCTGACTAGTCCTTAGTACCCTCAACCTAGATCCATCAAGATCTGCTGGTCCACACTTCAAAATTTTCAAAATTTGCTTGCTGCAAGTTTGGACCAGATTTGCCATTTTGGTGAAATTCGTTCTTTTTCTCTTCCTAAAAATCTGTGAAAATTCAGGCAGCCTCTAGATGCATCAAGAGATCACTCCACCAAGTCCCAGCTCCAGAAAAAAATTTCAAGTGCCTGAATCAGTTCGTCGAACAGTTGGCGTGCACTCTTGATGTTCAAATTCAGACAAATTCAGATTTCAGTGTTTGGTTTCTGCCGTCAGTGTCGTTTCCGTCAGGCAGCAACGTCAATCTCGCCAGTGCACACGTTGGCGCCTTGCTCACTGCTCCCCCTCCTTATCCTGAGCGCCGCACGGTTGCTTGGCTGGTTGCAAGCGTTGATGGCGACGTGGCTCGCCAGCTCCGGCGTCTTCCGCGGTGGCAGAGCCACCCGTGGCGGCCAACAGGGGCCAGCCCTGCAGAACGGCATCGTTCGGCACCGCCCAAACCACCAGAGGCCTCCACGTGGCCGTCCCCTCCACTGTGCATGCTGCAGCACCGTCGTCGTGGCCTGAAAGGCGCAGAGCGCGCTCTCTGCCGCCGACGTGCCCGTGCAGCCGTTCCGTAGAGAACGTGGAGTATCGGCCAAGTCTTGCCAAGTTTAGCCTCTGGATGGAACCAGTAGACCAGCACGTTGATGCCCAGTCGCCTAAACCACCTGTTCGGCCACGGCCTAGCCGTAATCACTCGCCGGAGTTATCCCGTTGCGGCAACCGCCTCGGGCCGGCTATAAATAGTGACCCCGAGCTCGCCTTCGACCCTGCGCCTCTCCTCCACCTCACCAAACCACGCACAGCCACTAGAAGGACCTCGAGGTGGCCATCTTCCCCAGCTCTGGCCGCCCCGATCCGCTTCAGGCTCCGACAAGTTTCTCTCTGGTGAGAGCACCTCCGCCTCCCAATTCATGCCAGTAGCCTCCTAGTGCACCCAAACACCTAACCCGCGCTTCAATTTGGCCTCTGCAGCCCTCCCCAGCGAGATCCACCACCGCCCGAACCACCGTCCGCCGGAGTGAAGGCCGACGTCGACGTGGTGCTAGCCGACGTCCAACTCCACCACCCACAGACGCGGAAGAGCACCGACAGTTAGTAGATACCGAAGGAAGTGACAGAGCCGCAAACTTCGCCGAGCTAAACTCCGACTACTCCGAACGAGGCAAGCATGTTTGAACCTTTGATATGATGAGTGATATGCATGTTTGCTTGAGTAGTTTTCTCATAGCATGTTTATATAAGCATTTTGTGGGTGTTATATTACATGCAAGACAAGCTACGTGTGAGCTTCGAAAGTTGATGGTGAGCCATCCTGATCATGTGGTGACATTATAGGTCATAAGCTGGTATTCTTGAAGCATGCCAGTCAACCGTTTTTAACTCCAGTGTTAACGTGGATCAAGTCATGCTCCCGTTCGTCCCCTTTTTGTTGTGCTGCCACTTGTCTTCTGCAAAGAATACGGTCTGGTCGGTTGCAAACCTCTTTCCTTGTACACACCAAATAGAGGGGCCGGGATGAGGTTTCCATGGCCCTAGATTAAAGCCCATCATCCGGTCAGGGGGCATGGGTGTTTCCGGTTGGGACCGAGAGGGGGGCACCCCTTAGAGCGCGCGATATAAATTTGATCCCATGCTATTCGAGGTTGTAGCCTCCCCGTCTCACAGTTTTTCGTGAACGTTGCCTAGGTTGATTCCTGGCAGCGGGATGTGGAATGGGTGTGTACTGGTTAGTTGTGTTTTTGCTAAAATACCGTAAACGGAACTAATCCCTTGCGACTACTGAAATCCGTTGGCTGTGGTTAAAGAGTACAAACTCTGCAGAGTTAAAACCATTCGAGTAGACATGTCCAAGGTCAAGGTTTTTGATCGTCATAACAATGTCAGTATTACCGTCAGTCTTAGCGTCCGTCAGTCTCTGTGTCAGTCTCAGTGACAGTCTCTGGTGATTAAGCATAGTGCTAGGAGTGGTAAACCCGGCCGAATGTTATTCCAGTGGATGGACTAACCAGTTTATTCTGTACTGAGTATTTCCTTGAGATGATTTACTTTCACGAGTTACTTGGTTTCGAATGATTATACAAGCCCTTTATGTGATGTCGCTCAGACGTCCGACTGTGGCATTATTGTTATTTACTTTTGATATAAGCCCTTTATGTGATGTCGCTCAGACGTCCGACTGTGGCATTATTGTTATTTACTTTTGATATAAGCCCTTTATGTGATGTCGCTCAGACGTCCGACTGTGGCATTATTGTTATTTACTTTTGATATAAGCCATTTATGTGATGTCGCTCAGACGTCCGACTGTGGCATTATTGCTATTTACTTTTGATATAAGCCCTTTATGAGATGTCGCTCAGACGTCCGACTGCGACACGTACTGTCTTTGACTTTTCAATAAAATCCCTTTATGTGGTGTCGCCCAGACGCCCGACTGTGGCATGTTTATTCATTTTTCCTTTCGAGGCGTCGCTTCAGACACCCGATCGGTCTTCTGTTATTTCTTTGGGATTTCGGGAGGACTACCGCCCGACTTCCTTTTTATTTAGCATATGCAAATTTATTATCAGAATGCGCATTACTAGTCTGCTCATATGCATCATGTTTGCATTTGTTATATCGTATGTCCAAACTGTCTTGCGAGTACATTCAAAGTACTCACCTGGCTTGTTGATTTGGCCAGATGTAGACGAAGGCGATCTCATGGATGAAGAGTTCGATAGCGAGTCCGACGCCTAGAGGAGTCCTAGTCAGTCTCTTGCGATCCTGGAGTTGGTCACTTGTATTATATACGCTTCCGCTACCCAAATAAAGTCATCGAGTCTCACTCCGACGCTCGATGAGATGTAAGATATTGGAGTCATGTCACTCACTACACTGTGACATATCCACCACCACTTTTATTACGAGTCAGTAGTTATGCCACCATACCCTTGTGTCATATCCGCCTTTATGTATAATATCGGCGTGCTTGTAATAAATTGTTGAGCAGCCTCAGCTCAACCTTGTATAGTATTTAGTACTCTGGAATTCTGTATCAAGGATTTGTCTACCAGTAAGAATGATTCTTCTACACTGGTCCGATAAAAAAAGGTCGGTTTCTCAGTAAATATTTTATTGGAAAACCGGTCCTGACATGCCCCCCTGCCCCCGTATATAAAGGAGCAAGGGGGAGGCCGGCCGTCCCCCTATGGCGCGCCCTAGAGAGGCAATCCTACTAGGAATAGGATTCCAATCCTATTCCTAGTAGGAGTCCACCAAGAAGGAGAGAGGGGGAAGGAAGGAGCGGGAGAGGGAGAGGGAAAGAGGGGGCCGCGCCCCGCTCCCATAGTCCAATTCGGACTCCCCTTTGGAAGGGGGCGCGCCACCTCCTAGCTACTGCCCTCTCTCTCCCCTCAAGCCCACTAGGGCCCAATACTTCCCCGGGGGGTTCCGGTAACCCCCCTCCCGGCACTCCGGTTTAATTCGAAACTTTTCGGAACACTTCCAGTGTCCGAATATAGTCCTCCAATATATCAATCTTTACGTCTCGGACATTCTGAGACTCCTCGTCATGTCCGTGATCTCATCCGGGACTCTGAACTACCTTCGGTACATCAAAACTCACAAACTCATAATACCGATCGTCATCAAACTTTAAACGTGCGGACCCTACGGGTTCGAGAACTATGTAGACATGACCGAGACTCATCTCTGGTCAATAACCAATAGCGGAACCTGGATGCTCATATTTGCTCCGACATATTCTACGAAGATCTTTATCGGTCAAACCGCATAACAACATACGTTGTTCCTTTTGTCATCAGTATGTTACTTGCCCGAGATTTGATCGTCGGTATCTCGATACCTAGTTCAATCTCGTTATCGGCAAGTCTCTTTACTCGTTCCGTAATACATCATCTCGTGACTAACTCATTAGTCATTTCCTTGCAAGGCTTATTATGATGTGCATTACCGAGTGGGCCCAGAGATACCTCTCCGACACTCGGAGTGACAAATCCTATTCTTGATCTATGCCAACACCACAAACACTTTCGGAGACACCTGTAGAGCATCTTTATAATCACCCAGTAACGTTGTGACGTTTGATAGCACACAAGGTGTTCCTCCAGTATTCGGGAGTTGCATAATCTCATAGTCATAGGAACATGTATAAGTCATGAAGAAAGCAATACCAGTAAAACTAAACGATCATAGTGCTAAGCTAACGGATGGGTCTTGTACATCGCATCATTCTCATAATGATGTGATCCCGTTGATCAAAACACATGTCTATGGTTAGGAAACATAACCATCTTTGATCAATGAGCTAGTCTAGTAGAGGCATACTAGGGACATACTGTCTTGTCTATGTATTCACACATGTACTAAGTTTCCTGTTAATACAATTCTAGCATGAATAAAAGACTTTTATCATGATATAAGGAAATACAAATAACATCTTTATTATTGCCTCTAGGGCATATTTCCTTCATGTTTATTCCTAGTATCGGGTCTGGCGATTCTAGCAGCTTCCCCATGGAGGTAAATAACATGCCCATCTGTATTATAGACCAAGAGATCCTTAACCATAACAATACTAGGTTCAACTTTAATTTGCTCACAGGGTGTAGGCATTCTAGTATTACTCTTACGAACCACAGTTCAAGCTTTAGCATGATCTTTTATTCTAACAGGGAAAGGTGGTTTCTCTATATAGGCGGTAGGAACAATAGGATCAACATTATAAGTGATAGTCTTTTCTTCAACTATAACAGGTTCAACTACTTTTACTTCAATGGGAGGATGAAAGTTAAACTACTTTTCATTAGGGTGATCAACATGAGTAGCAAATGATTCACGGAAAGAAGCTACTATCTGAGAGTCAAGTCCATATTTAGTGCTAAATACACGGAAAACATCGATATCCATAAAAAATTTAACACAATCAAACTTAGGCGTTATACCTGAATCCTTACCTTCTCGACATCCCAATCTTCAGAATTGCGTTTAATTCCTTCCAATAAATCCCACTTTAATTCAATAGTCTTCATCATGAAAGAACCAATACAAGAAGTATCGAGCATGGAGCGATTATTGATAGAAAGTCGAGCATAATTTTTTTAATAATCATTTCTCTTGAGAGATCATGATTGGGTCATGAATATAACATTGACTTAAGCCTCCCCCAAGCTTGAGCGATACTTTCTCCTTCGCGAGGCCAAAAATTATATATATAACTACGATCACAATGAACCTGATGCATAGGATAGAACTTCTAATGAAATTCCAACTACAATTGGTTGTAGTTCCATGATCCAATATCATCGCATAGCCTAAACCATGTAAATGCCTCTCCCTTCAAAGATAAAGGGAAGACCATCTTCTTCATCACATCCTCGGGCATACCTGCAAGCTTAAATAATTCACAAACTTCATCCACATAGATTAGGTGCAAATCGGGATGCAATGTTCCATCTCCTGTAAAGGGATTAGCCAGCAGTTTCTCTATCATACCTGAAGGAATTTCAAAGCAAACATTTTGATTAGGTCCAGTAGGTTGAGTAGCAACTCTTTGCTCTACTCGTCGGGGTGAAGATACCCCGAACAAGCCCCTCAAAGGATTAAGTTCCATAGTAACAAGTGACAGTAAATTTCAGCACACTATATAAATTTTTCCATGCCAAATTCCACTGACCAAAGGCGCTTCACTCCCCGACAACGGCGCCAACAAAGAGTCTTGATGACACACAAGTGTAGGGGATTTATCATAGTCCTTTCGATAAGTAAGAGTGTCGAACCCAACAAGGAGCAGAAGGAAATGATAGGCAGTTCTCGGTAAGGTGTTTTCTGCAAGCACTGAAATTATTGGTAACAGATAGTTTTGTGATAAGATAATTGGTAACAAGTAATAAATAGTAAAAGTAAATAAGGTGCATCAAGATGGCCCAATACTTTTTGTAGCAAAGGACAAGCCTGGACAAACTCTTATATGAAGGAAAGCGCTCCCAAGGACACATGGGAATTATCGTCAAGCTAGCTTTCATCACGCTCATATGATTCGTGTTCGTTACTTTGATAATTTGGTATGTGGGTGGACCGGTGCTTGGGTGCTGCCCTTACTTGGACAAGCATCCCACTTATGATTAACCAATATTTCAAGCATCCGCGACTACAAAAGAAGTATTAAGGTAAACCTAATCATAGCATGAAACATATCGATCCAAATCAGCCCCTTACGAAGCAACGCATAAACTAGGGTTTAAGCTTCTGTCACTCTAGCAACCCATCATCTACTTATTACTTCCCAATGCCTTCCTCTAGGCCCAAACAATGGTGAAGTGTCATGTAGCCGACGATCACATGACACCACTAGAGGAAAAGACAATATACATCTTATCAAAATATCGAACGAATACCAAATTCACATGACTACTTATAGCAAGAGTTCTCCCATGTCCTTAGGAACAAACGTAACTACTCACAAAGCATATTCATGTTCATAATCAGAGGGGTATTAATATGCATAATGGATCCGAACATATGATCTTCCACCAAGTAAACCAACTAGCATCAACTACAAGGAGTAATCAACACTACTAGCAACCCACAGGTACCAATCTGAGGTTTTGATACAAAGATTGGATACAAGAGATGAACTAGGGTTTGAGAGGAGATGGTGATGGTGAAGATATTGATGAAGATAACCCTCCCCAAGATGGGAGAGTTGTTGGTGATGACAGCGCTGATGATTTCCCCCTCCCGGAGGGAAGTATCCCCGGCAGAGCAGCTCCGCCGGAGCCCTAGATTGGTTCCGCCAAGGTTCCACCTCGAGACGGTGGCGCTTCATCCCGAAAGCCTCCTTATGATTTTTTTTTCCAGGTCAAAACATCTCATATAGCAGAAGATGGGCATCGGGGGGCTCCCAGGTGGCCCACGAGGCAGGGGGTGCGCCCCCTACCCTCGTGGACGGTGGGTGGCCCCCCTCCTGTATTTCTTTCGCCAGATATTTTTTATATTTTGTGAAACGGAGTTTTGTGGAGTTTCAGGGCTTTTTGAGTTGTGCAGAATAGGTCTCCAATGTCTGCTCCTTTTCCAGCCCAGAATTCCAGCTGCCGGCATTCTCTCTCTTCATGTAAACCTTGTAAAATAAGAGAGAAAAGGCATAAATATTGTGACATAATGTGTAATAACAGCCCATAGTGCAATAAATATCAACATAAAAGCATGATACAAAATGGGCGTATCATCCCCTCGCAGGCAGCAAAGCAAGGTTTTGGGGTCGGTGGTGCTGGAGGGAGCCCTGTGTCACCGAGAGGCCGGCCGAAAGAGGTTGGGGACGACTTGGCGACGCTGACGGCTGTAGTTTCTCTCCCATCGGAAACAAGCAGAATGCTAGCCAAATGCTTTGCGGAAAGCCGGTGCGGAGACAGCTATGGCCTGGAGCGGTGCTGGTTGAGACGCCCCTTGTGGAAGACGACACGACCAGGGATGGTGGTGGCGGCGGCAATGTCGGGGCATGGAGGGAGGTAGAAGAAGAGAAAAGGGATATATCTCCCCTATGGGCGGGCCAGGGCAGGACAAGGGTCCGCCTCGCTCGCGTCCCCGCGTGTCTGTTTGGCCGCAAACTCGGACCAAACTTGGGCCCGGAATGGGTCGAAAGCAGATCGAGAGCGAACGACGGTCCATTTGCGTCCGCGCGTTGGAAGGCCTGCTTTGTCCGTTTACCCCCAAATGGACGCAGGCGGACACGATGGGGTCGCATGTTGGAGTTTGCCTTAAACTCTGGATAAGGCCGAGAAAACCATGGTTAAAGGCTGAGATCAACTGTGGTGGAACAGAGCCCGCAAGCCCGAGCAGTAAAAGAGAATATCCATCGAGATCCTTGCTGCGTCGCCCATCCTCGCCGGGCAGCTCATCCTCCCCGCTCGCGCGCCCCCGCCCGCGCCTTGCCGCTCAGATTGCTCGCTCGCTTGCGCACGCTTGCCTACTGATGTCTACTACACAACTTTTTCTTGTAGACTCGTGTTGGGCCTCCAAGCGCAGAGTTTTGTAGGACAGTAGCAAATTTCCCTGAAGTGGATGATCTAAGGTTTATCAATCCATGTGAGGCGTAGGATGAATATGGTCTCTCTCAAACAACCCTGCAACCAAATAATAAGAAGTCTCTTGTGTCTCCAACACACCAAATACAATGGGAAATTGTATAGGTGCACTTATTCAGCGAAGAGATGGTGATACAAGTGTAATATGGATAGTAGATATGAGTTTTTGTAGTGCGAGCAATAAAAAACAACAAGGTAGCAAGTAACAAAAGTGAGCACAAACGGTATTGCAATGATGGAAAATGAGGCCTAGGGTGCATACTTTCACTATTGCAATCTCTCAACAATGCTAACATAGTTGGATCATATGATTATCCCTCAAAGTGCAATAAAGAATCACTCCTGAGTTCCTATTAGCGGAGCAAAAGATAGAAATTGTTTGTAGGGTACGAAACCACCTCAAAGCTATTCTTTCCGATCAATCTATCCTAGAGTTCGTACTAAAATAACACAAAGCTATTCTTTCCAATCGATCTATCCAAGAGTTCGTACTAAAATAACACCAAATGACACACATCAACCAACTCTAATGTCACCTAGACATTCCAATGTCACCACAAATATCCATGAGTTGATTCTACGATATGCATCAAACAACTTCATGATCATAATATTCAATCCACACAAATAACTACAAGGAGACCCAAAGTTTCTATCGGAGAAAAGATAATAAAAACATGCATCAACCCCTATACATAGATTACCCCAATGTCACCGTGGGAATCCGCAAGTTGAGTGCCATAACATACATCAAGAGAATCAATATGATACCCCATTGTCACCACGAGTATTCAAATGCAAGACATATATCAAGTGTTCTCTAATCTGAACATTCAATCCGACATGACTAATATTCAAAGGGTAAAGATCCAATTCATCACAACAAGAGTAGAGAGGGGAGAAACATCATATGATCCATCTATGTTAACAAAGCCCATGATATATAAAGATCATGACATCTCGAGATCGCGTGAGAGAGAGAGATTAAACACATAGTTACTGGTACAATCCGTCAGCCCCGAGGGTGGACTACTCCCTCCTCACCATGCATGGTGGCCGCCGGGATGATGAAGATGGCCACCGGTGATGATTTCCCCCTCTAGCAGAGTGCCGAAAAGGGCTCTAGATTGGATCTCATGGACTACAGAGCCTTGCGGTGATGTCTACTACACAACCTTCTTCTTGTAGACGTTGTTGGGCCTCCAAGTGCAGAGGTTTGCAGGACAGTAGCAAATTTCCCTCAAGTGGATGACCTAAGGTTTATCAATCTGTGGGAGGCGTAGGATGAAGATGGTCTCTCTCAAACAACCCCGCAACCAAAGAACAAAGAGTCTCTTGTGTCCCCAACACACCCAATACAATGGTAAAATGTATAGGTGCACTAGTTCGGCGAAGAGATGGTGATACAAGTGCAATATGGATGGTAGATATAGGTTTTTGAAATCTGAAAATATAAAAATAGCAAGGTAACTAGTAGCAAAAGTGAGCGTAAACGGTATTGCAATGCTTCGAAACAAGGCCTAGGGTTCGTACTTTCACTAGTGCAAGTTCTTTCAACAAGGATAACATAACTGGATCATATAACTATCCCTCAACATGCAACAAAGAGTCACTCCAAAGTCACTAATAGCGGAGAACAAACAAAGAGATTATTGTAGGGTACGAAACCACCTCAAAGTTATTCTTTCGGATCGATCTATTCAAGAGTCCGTAGTAAAATAACTCGAAGCTATTCTTTCCGTTCGATCTATCCTAGAGTTCATACTAGAATAACACCTTAAGACACACATCAACCAAAACCCTAATGTCACCTAGATACTCCATCTATTCAACCAACACAAAGAACTTCAAAGAGTGCCCCAAAGTTTCTATCGGAGAGTCAAGATGAAAACGTGTGCCAACCCCTATGCATAAGTTCACAAGGTCACTGAACCCGCAAGTTGATCACCAACGCATACATCAAGTAGATCACCTCCTGGCTGTCTTTGCACCCCCACCTCCTTTATCACTGAGTGGTCATTTAGGGGCCTTAGCTGGTGGTGAATATCCCATTGTCACCACAGATAAGCACATGCAAGACATACATCAAGTGTTCACAAATCCTTAAGGACTCTATCCGATAAAATAACTATAAAGGGAAAACTCAATCCATTAAAAGACAGTAGAGGGGGAGAAACATCATAAGGTCCAACTATAATAGCAAAGCTCGCGGTACATCAAGATCGTGCCATATCAAGATCACGAGAGAGAGAGAGAGAGAGAGATCAAACACATAGCTACTGGTACATACCCTCAGCCCCGAGGGTGAACTACTCCCTCCTCGTCATGGAGAGCGTCGGGATGATGAAGATGGCCACTGGTGATGGATTCCCCCTCCGGCAGGGTGCCGGAACAGGGCCCCGATTGGTTTTTGGTGGCTATAGAGGCTTGTGGCGGTGGAACTCCCAATCTAGGTTTCTTTTCAGTGGTTTCCGTATTTATAGGAATTTTTGGCATCGGTCTCACGTCAGGGGGGTCTCCGAGACGTCCAAGAGATAGGGGGCGCGCCCTCCACCCTCGTGGACGGCCCGGGACTCTTCTGGCCCAACACTTTTACTCCGGGGGCTTCTTTTGGTCCATAAAAAATCATCAAAAATTGGCACGTCAATTGGACTCCGTTTGGTATTCCTTTTCTGTATACTCAAAAACAAGGAAAAAAACTCGCACTGGGCTCTAGGTTAATAGGTTAGTCCCAAAAATCATATGAAATATCATATAAATGCATATAAAACATCCAAGATGAATAATATAATAGCATGGAACAACAAAAAATTATAGATACGTTGGAGACGTATCAAGCATCCCCGAGCTTAATTCCTGCTCCTCATCAAGTAGGTAAATGATAAAAACAGAATTTTTGATGTGGAATGCTACCTAACATAAGTATCAATGTAATTTTCTTTATTGTGGCATGAATGTTCAGATCCGAAAGATTCAAGACAAAAGTTTAATATTGACATAAAAATAATAATACTTCAAGCATACTAACAAAGCAATTATGTCTTCTCAAAATAACATGGCCAAAGAAAGTTCATCCCTACAAAATCATAACGTTTGGCTATGCTCCATCTTCGTCACACAAAATATTCAAATCATGCACAACCCCGGTTTCAGCCAAGCAATTGTTTCATACTTTAGTATTCTCAAACCTTTTCAACTTTCATGCAATACATGAGCGTGAGCCATGGATATAGCACTATAGGTGGAATGGAGTAGTGGTTGTGGAGAAGACAAAAAGGAGGAAGATGGTCTCACATCAACTAGGCGTATTAATAGGATATGGAGATGCCCATCAATAGATATCAATGTGAGTGAGTAGGGATTGCCATGCAACGGATGCACTAGAGCTATAAATGTATGAAAGCTCAACAAAAGAAACTAAGTGGGTGTGCATCCAACTTGCTTGCTCACGAAGACCTAGGGCATTTGAGGAAGCCCATCGTTGGAATATACAAGCCAAGTTCTATAATAAAAATTCCCACTAGTATATGAAAGTGATAAAATAAGAGACTCTCTATCATGAAGATCATGGTGCTACTTTGAAGCACATGTGTGGAAAAGGGATAGTAGCATTGTCCCCTTTTTTCTTTCTTTTTTCTTTCTCTTTTTTTTGGGCCTTCATTTTTTTATTTGGCCTTTCTCCTTTTTTTATTTGGCCTTTTTCCCGGGACAATGCTCTAATAATGATGATCATCACACTTCTATTTAATTACAACTCAAAGATTACAACTCGATACTAGAACAAAATATGACTCTATATGGATGCCTCCGGCGGTGTACCGGAATAGGCAATGAATCAAGAGTGACATGTATGAAAAACCATGCATGGTGGCTTTGCCACAAATATAATGTCAACTACATGATCATGCAAGACAATATGACAATGATGGAGCGTGTCATAATAAACGGAACGGTGGAAAGTTGCATGGCAATATATCTTGGAATGGCTATGGAAATGCCATAATAGGTAGGTGTGGTGGCTGTTTTGAGGAAGGTATATGGTGGGTGTATGGTACTGGCGAAAGTTGCGCGATACTAGAGAGGCTAGCAATGGTGGAAGGGTGAGAGTGCGTATAATCCATGGACTCAACATTTGTCATAAAGAACTCATATACTTATTGAAAAAATCTACAAGTTATCAAAACCAAGCACTACACGCATGCTCCTACAGGAAGGGTTGCTAGGAGTTAACCATCACGCGATCCCGACTTCCACACAAAGGAAGACAATCAATAAATAAATCATGCTCCAACTTCATCACATAACGGTTCACCATACGTGCATGCTACGGGAATCACAAACTTTAACACAAGTATTCCTCAAATTCACAATTACTCTACTAGCATGACTCTAATATCACCATCCTCATATCTCAAAACAATCATAAAGAATCAAACTTCTCATAGTATTCAATGAACTTTATATGAAAGTTTTTATTATATCCCTCTTGGATGTCCATAATATTAGGATTAAATTCATAACCAAAGAAAATTACCATGCTATTCTAAACGACTCTCAAAATAATATAAGTGAAGCACTCGGAGTTCATCAATTTCTTCAAAATAAAACCACCGTCGTGCTCTAGAAGATATAAGTGAAGCACTAGAGCAAATGACAAACTACTCCAAAAGATATAAGTGAAGATCAATGAGTAGTTGAATAATTATGTAACTATGTGAAGACTCTCTAACATTTAAGAATTTAAGATCTTGGTATATTATTCAAACAGCAAGCAAAACAAAATAAAATAAATTGACGCTCCAAGCAAAACACATATCATGTGGTGAATAAAAATATAGCCTTAAGTAAAGTTACCGATAGACGAAGACGAAAGAGGGGATGCCTTCCGGAGCATCCCCAAGCTTAGGCTTTTGGTTATCCTTGAATATTACCTTGGGGTGCCTTGGGCATCCCCAAGCTTAGGCTCTTGCCACTCCTTATTGTTGGGAAATGTAGTATTTCAAAAAAAATCCTACGATCACGCAAGATCTATTTACTAGATGCATAGCAACGAGAGGGGAGAGTGTGTCTACGTACCCTCGTAGACCGGGAGCGGAAGCGTCTAGTGACACGGTTGATGTAGTCGAACTTCTTCGCGATCCAACCGATCAAGCACCGAACGTACGGAGCCTCCGCGTTCAGCACACGTTCAGCTTGATGACGTCCCATGAGCTCTTGATCTAGTAGAGCTTCACGGGAGAGTTTCGTCAGCACGACGGTGTGGTGACAGAGATGATGAAGCTACCGGCGCAGGGCTTCGCCTAAGCACTTCAACGGTATGACCGAGGTGTGTTTCTGTGGAGAGGGGCACCGCACACGGTTGGGAGAGATCAACTGATCAACTTGTGTTTCTATGGGGTGCCTCTACGCCCGTATATAAAGGAGAGGGAGAGGGGAGGGGCCGGCCCTCTCTATGGCGCGCCCTAGGGAGTCCTACTCCCACCGGGAGTAGGATTCCCCCCCCCTTCCCTAGTAGGAGTAGGAGAGGAAGGAAGGAGGAGAGGGAGAAGAAGGAAAGGGGGCCGACCCCCCTCCCAATTCGGATTGGGCTGGTGGAGGGCGCGCCCCCACCTTGGCCGCCTCCTCTCCCTTTCCACTATGGCCCATTAAGGCCCATTAACTCCCCGGGGGGTTCCGGTAACTCCCCGGTACTCCGGTATATGCCCGAAACCTTCCGGAACCCTTCCGGTGTCCAAACATAGTCGTCCAATATATCGATCTTTATGTCTTGGACATTCCGAGACTCCTCGTCATGTCCGTGATCTCATCCGGGACTCCGAACTACCATCGGTACATCAAAACTCATAAACTCATAATACCGATCATCATCAAACGTTAAGCGTGCGGACCCTACGGGTTCGAGAACTATGTAGACATGACCGAGACTCATCTCCGGTCAATAACCAATAGCCGAACCTGGATGCTCATATTGGCTCCTACATATTCTACAAAGATCTTTATCGTTCAAACCGCATAACAACATACGTTGTTCCCTTTGTCATCGGTATGTTACATGCCCGAGATTCGATCGTCGGTATCTCAATACCTAGTTCAATCTCATTACCGGCAAGTCTCTTTACTCGTTCCGTAATACATCATCTCGTGACTAACTCATTAGTCATTTGCTTGCAAGGCTTATTATGATGTGCATTACCGAGAGGGCCCAGAGATACCTCTCCGACACTCGGAGTGACAAATCCTATTCTTGATCTATGCCAACACCACGGACACTTTCGGAGACACCTGTAGAGCATCTTTATAATCACCCAGTTATGTTGTGACGTTTGATAGCACACAACGCGTTCCTCCGGTATTTGGGAGTTGCATAATCTCATAGTCATAGGAACATGTATAAGTCATGAAGAAAGCAATAGCAGTAAAACTAAACGATCATAGTGCTAAGCTAACGGATGGGTCTTGTCCATCACATCATTCTCCTAATGATGTGATCTCGTTGATCAAATGACAACTCATGTCTATGGCTAGGAAACATAACCATCTTTGATCAACGAGCTAATCTAGTAGAGGCATACTAGGGACATATTGTTTTGTCTATGTATTCACACATGTACTAAGTTTCCGGTTAATACAATTCTAGCATGAATAAAAGACATTTATCATGATATAAGGAAATACAAATAACATCTTTATTATTGCCTCTAGGGCATATTTCCTTCACTTATTCCATATTACATCGAATCTTTACCCAAAACTTGAAAACATCACGACACAAAACTCAACAGAGAACTCGTAAGCTCCGTTAGTATAAGAAAATAAAACCACCACTTAGGTACTGTTGTGAACCCATTCTAAATTCATATTGGTGTTATACCTACTGTATTCAAACTTCTCTATGGTTCATACCCTCCGATACTACTCATAGGTTCATCAAAATAAGCAAACAACACATAGAAAACAGAATCTGTCAAAAACAGAACAGTCTGTAGCAATCTGTAACTTTCGAATACTTCTGTAACTCAAAAAATTCTGAAATAAATTGGTGTACCTTAGGAATTTGTCTATTAATCTTCTGCAAAAAGAATCAACTCAAAAGCACTCTTCTGTAGAAAATGGGAGCTAATCTCGTGAGCGCAAAGTTTCTGTTTTTTACAGCAAGATCGCAAAGACTTCACCCAAGTCTTCCCAAAGGTTCTACTTGGCACTTTATTGAAACAAAAGCTATAAAACATGATTACTACAGTAGCTTAATCATGTGAACACACAAAAATAGTAGGGGTAAATATTGGGTTGTCTCCCAACAAGAGCTTTTCTTTAATGCCTTTTTAGCTAGGCATAATGATTTCAATGATGCTCACATAAAAGATAAGATTTGAAACATAAAGAGAGCATCATGAAGAATATAACTAGCACATTTAAGCCTAACCTACTTCCTATGCATACGGATTTTGTGAGCAAACAACTTATGGGAACGAGAATCAACTAGCATAGGAAGGGAAAACGAGCATAACTTCAAGATTTTAAGCACATAGAGAGGAAACTTGATATTATTGCAACTCCTACAAGCATATATTCCTCCCTCATAATAATTTTCAGTAGCATCATGAATTAATTCAACAATATAACGATCACATAAAGCATTATTTTCATGATCCCCAAGCATATAAATTTTATTACTCTCCACGTAAGCAAATTTCTTCTCATGAATAATAGTGGGAGCAAACTCAACAAAATAACTATCATGTGAGGCATAATCCAGTTGAAAACTAAAATCATGATGACAAGTTTCATGGTTATCATTATTCTTAATATCATACAAGTAATCACAATAATCATCATAGATAGCAACTTTGTTCTCATAATCAATTGGAACCTCTTCCGAAATAGTGGATTCATCACTAAATAAAGTCATGACCTCTCCAAATCCACTTTCATAAATATAGTCATCATAAATAGGAGGCATGCTATCATCATAGTAAATTTTCTCATCAAAACTTGGGGAACTAAAAATATCATCTTCATCAAACATAGCATCCCCAAGCTTGTAGCTTTGCATATCATTAGCATCATGGATATTCAAGGAATTTATACTAACAACATTGCAATCATCCTCATCATTGAAAGATTTAGTGACAAACATTTTAATGCATTCTTCTTCTAGCACTGGGGCACAATTTTTCTTTCCATCATTTTCACGAAAGATATTAAAAAGATGAAGTATATGAGGTAACCTTAATTCCATTTTTTGTAGTTTCCTTTTATAAACTAAACTAGTGATAAGACAAGAAACTAAAAGATTCGATTGCAAGATCTAAAGATATACCTTCAAGCACTCACCTCCCTGGCAACGGCGCCAAAAAAGAGCTTCGTTGACGGGATGTGAGTGCCGCTTACCAAGCCTCTCTGGCAACGGCGCCAGAAAAGAGCTTGATGTCTACTACACAACCTTCTTCTTGTAGATGTTGTTGGGCCTCCAAGTGCATAGGTTTGTAGGACAGTAGCAAATTTCCCTCAAGTGGATGACCTAAGGTTTATCAATCCGTGGGAGGCTTAGGATGAAGATGGTCTCTCTCAAACAACCCTGCAACTAAATAACAAAGAGTCTCTTGTGTCCCCAACACACCCAATACAATGGTAAATTGTATAGGTACACTAGTTCGGCGAAGAGATGGTGATACAAGTGCAATATGGATGGTAGATATATGTTTTTGTAATCTGAAAATATAAAAACAGCAAGGTAACTAGTAGCAAAAGTGAGCATAAACGATATTGCAATGCTTCGAAACAAGGCCTAGGGTTCATACTTTCACTAGGGCAAGTTCTCTCAACAAGGATAACATAACTAGATCATATAACTATCCCTCAACATGCAACAAAGAGTCACTCCAAAGTCACTAATAGCGGAGAACAAACGAAGAGATTATTGTAGGGTACGAAACCACCTCAAAGTTATTCTTTCTTATCGATATATTCAAGAGTCTGTAGTAAAATAACACGAAGCTATTATTTCCGTTCGATCTATCCTAGAGTTCGTACTAGAATAACACCTTAAGACACACATCAACCAAAACCCTAATGTCACCTAGATACTCCATTGTCACCTCAAGTATCCGTGGGCATGATTATACAATACGCATCACACAATCTCAGATTCATCTATTCAACCAACACAAAGAACTTCAAAGAGTGCCCCAAAGATTCTATTGGAGGGTCAAGACGAAAACGTGTGCCAACCCCTATGCATAAGTTCACAAGGTCACTGAACCCGCAAGTTGATCACCAAAACATACATCAAGTAGATCACGTGAATATCCCATTGTCACCACAGGTAAGCACATGCAAGGAATACATCAAGTGTTCTCAAATCCTTAAAGACTCAATCCGATAAGATAACTTCAATGGGAAAACTCAATCCATTACCAGAGAGTAGAGGGGGGGAAACATCATAAGATCCAACTATAACAGCAAAGCTCGCGGTACAGCAAGATCGTGCCATATCAAGATCACGAGAGAGAGAGAGAGAGAGAGAGAGAGAGAGAGAGAGATCAAACACATAGCTACTGGTACATACCCTCAGCCCCGAGGGTGAACTACTCCCTCCTCGTCTTGGAGAGCATCAGGATGATGAAGATGGCCACTGGTGATGGATCCCCCTCCGGCAGGGTGCCGGAACAGGGCCCCGATTGGTTTTTGGTGGCTATAGAGGCTTGCGACGGCGGAACTCCCAATCTAGGTTTCTTTTCAGGGGTTTCTGTATTTACAGGAATTTTTGGCGTCGGTCTCACGTCAGGGGGGTCTCCGAGTCATCCATGAGATAGGGGGGCACGCCCAGGGGGTAGGGCACGCCCTCCACCCTCGTGGACGGCCCAGGACTCTTCTGACCCAACTCTTCTACTCCGGGGGCTTCTTTTGGTCCATAAAAAATCATCAAAAATTGGCATGTCAATTGGACTCCGTTTGGTATTCCTTTTCTGTAAAACTCAAAAACAAGGAAAAAGAGAAACTGACACTGGGCTCTAGGTTAATAGGTTAGTCCCAAAAATCATATAAAATAGCATATAAATGCATATAAAACATCCAAGATGAATAATATAATAGCATGGAACAATAAAAAATTATATATACGTTGGAGACGTATCATGCGGCGGCGGAACTTCTTATCTAGGTTCACCCCGAGGGTTTTTGGAATATTTGGGAATTTATCGGGTAAAGAGGGGGTGAGGGAGGTCACCAAGGTGGGCACAACCCACATGGGCGCCCCCCAGGTGCAGCTCTGGCCCATCCTGGGTGTTCTGGCCCATAAAAAATCTCCAAAAAGTTTCGCGGTGTTTGGACTCCGTTTGATATTGATTTCCTGCAATGTAAAAAAACAAGAAGAAAACAACAATTGACACTGGGCATTGGGTCAATAGGTTAGTCCCAAAAAATGATATAAAGTTGCTATAAAATGATTGTAAAACATCCAAGAATGATAATAAAACAGCAGGAATACTTCATAAATTATATATACGTTGGAGACGTATCAGCATCCCCAAGCTTAATTCCTACTCGTCCTCGAGTAGGTAAATGATAACAGAAATAATCTTATTGGGAGTGATGACTTCACATATAAAAAGTATGATGCATGAAATTTTTTGGGAGTTGACAAACATAGTATTGGTCATTGTTGCAATTAATAGGAAGTAATGAAGAAAGAGATGCTTCACATAGGAATACATTATCTTGGACATCTTTTATGATTGTGAGCACTCCTTAAAATATTATATGCTACTAAGTTGATGTTGGACAAGAAATACAACATAATGTGTTATGTTCCCTTATATCCTAATAGAAGTTATATTGTCATGGATCCTCTAACATGTTGGGCTTGCTTCTCATCCTATGCTAGCCAAAATCTTCTGCACCAAGTAGAGATACTACTTGTACATCCAAAAACCTTTAACCTAGTTTTGCTATGAGAGTCAATTATATCTACCTATGGATTGAGTAAGATCCCTCAAGTAAGTTGTCATCGGTGCAAGCAATAAAAATTGCTCTCTAAATATGTACTATCTTCTAGTGTGATGAAAATAAGCTTTATACGAACTTGTGATATGGAAGAAATAAAAGTGACGAATTGCATAATAAAGTTATTTATCATAAGCAGCAATATAAAGTGACGTTCCTTTGCATTAAGATTTTGTACATCCAAACAAAAAAGCGCATGACAACCTCTCCTTCCCTCTTTGAAGGGCCTATCTTTTATTTTAATGTCCACCCTCATATAAGAGTCATGGTGATCTTCGTCCTTCCTTTTACTTTTCTCTTTTGGCAAGCAATATATGTTGGAGAAAGATCTAGACATACATATCCACTCGGATATAGGTGTTCATAAATTATTATCGTTGACATTACCCTTGAGGTAAATGGTTGGGAGGCAAAACTATAAGCCCATATCTTTCTATGTGTATGATTGAAGCTTTGATCTCATAAGTATCACACGAGTGTTAGCAATTTTGGAAGACTAAAATATGGTTGAGTATGTGGACTTGCTACAAGAGCTCTTACTTTGACTCTTTCCAATATTATGAAAAATTGTAATTGCTTCAATGACTAAGATCATAGCTTGTTCATTTCCAATGAAGTTTTGAGTTCATACTTTACCTTGTGAATGAATTATCACTTTAGCATAAGAAGTTATATGACAATATATTTTTGTTCTAAAGATGATCATGATGCCCTCATGTCCGTATTTTATTTTATTGACGCCTCTATCTCTAAACTTGTGGACATGATTATCGATTTCTGCTTTCGCTCGAGGACAAGCGAGGTCTAAGCTTGGGGGAGTTCATAAGTCCATTTTGCATCATGTTTTTAAGTTGATATTTATTGCATAATGGACTGTTATTTCACATTAGGGCACCATACTTATGCCTTTTCTCTCTTGTTATACAAGATTTACATGAAGAGGGAGAATGCCGGCAGCTGGAATTCTGGACCGGAAAGGAGAAAATCTGAGATACCTATTCTGCACAACTCCAAATGTCCTGAAACTTTACAGAGAATTGTTTTGGAATAGATAAAAAATATTGGGCGAAGAAACAACAAAAGGGGACCCACCAGGTGGCCACAAGTCTAGGAGCGCGCCTCCCGAGCTTGTGGGCTCCCTGGCCATCACCCGGTGACCATCTTCTGATACATTAGGAATTTTGACCTAGAAAAAATCAGAAGGAAGTTTTCGAAACAAAGCGTCGCCGTTTCGAGGCGGAACCTGGGCAGAAGCAATCTAGGCCTGCGACGGGGCTATTCTGCCGGGGAAACTTCCCTTCAGAAGGGGGAAATCAAATCCATCGCCATCACCAATGATCCTCTCATCGAGGGAGGGTCAATCTTCATCAACATCTTCACCAATACCATCTCCTCTCAAAACCTCAGATTGGTACATGTGGGTTGCTAGTAGTGTTGATTACTCCTCGTAGTTGATGCTAGTTGATTTATTTGGTGGAAGATCATATGTTCAGATCCTTCATGATATTCAATACTCCTCCAATATTGAACATGAACATGCTTTGTGAGTAGTTACGTTTGTTACCAAGGACATGAGAGAAGCCTTGTTATTAGTAATCATGTGAATTTGGTATTTGTTCGATATTTTGATGATATGTATGTTGTCTTTCCTCTAGTGGTTTTAAGTGAACGTCGACTACATGACACTTCACCATGATTTGGGACTAGGGGAAGGCATTGGGGAGTAGCAAGTAGATGATGTGTTACTAGAGTGACAAAAGCTTAAACCCTAGTTTATGCATTGCTTCATAAGCGGCTGATTTGGATCCACATGTTTAATGCAATGGTTAGATTTATAGTAATTCTTCTTTCGTAGCTGCGGATGCTTGCGAGAGGGGTTAATCATAAGTGGGAGGCTTGTCCAAGTAAGGACGGCACCCAAGCACCGGTCCACCGACATATCAAATTATCAAAGTAACAAAGGCGAATCATATGAGCATGACGAAAACTAACTTGACAATAATTTCCATGTGCCCTCGGGAGCGCTTTGCTTTATATAATAGTTCATCCAGGCTTATCCATTGCTATCAAAAGGACTGGGTCACCTTGATGCACATTTGTTAAACTTTTTACTTGTTACCCGTTACGAATTATCTTGCTACCAAACTATTTGTTACCAATAATTTCAGTGCTTGCAGAAAATACCTTGCTGAAAACCGCTTGTCATTTCCTTCTGCTCCTCATTGGGTTCGACACTCTTACTTATCGAAATGACACAATTGATCCCCTATACTTGCGGGTCATCATCTCAGCATCCGTGATGTCTCCTACACAACCTTTCTTCTTGTAGACTCGTGTTGGGCCTCCAAGCGGAGAGTTTTTTAGGACAGTAGCAATTTCCCATCAAGTGGATGTCCTAAGGTTTATCAATCCCTGGGAGGCGTAGGATGAAGATGGTCTCTCTCAAACAACCCTGCAACCAAATAACAAAGAGTCATGTGTGTCCCCAACACACCCAATACAACGGTAAATTGTATAGGTGCACTAGTTCAGCGAAGAGATGGTAATACAAGTGTAATATGGATAGTAGATATAAATTTTTCTAATCTGGAATATAAAAACAACAAGTTAGCAAGTAGTAAAACTGAGAGAAAACGGTATGGCAATGCTTGGAAACAAGGCCTAGGGTTCATACTTTCACTAGCGCAAAATCTCTCAACAATGATAACATAATTGGATCATATAACAATCCCTCAACGTACAACGAAGAATCACCTCAAAGTTATTTTTTCTAATCGATCTATTGGGCTATTCCTATAAGTGTCACAAACATCCCTAGAGTTCATACTAAAATAACACCATGTGACACGCATCATCAACCCTAATGTTACCTAGATACTCCAATGTCACCACAAGTATCCGTGGGTCAATTATACGATGTGCATCACACAATTTCAGATTCATAATATTCAATCCAACACAAAGAACTTCAAAGAATACACCAAGATTTCTATCAGAGAAAGGAATATGAAAGCGTGTAGCAACCCCTATGCATAGATTACTCCAATGTCGCCATGGGAATCCGCAAGTTGATAGCCAAAACATACATCAAGTGAATCAATAGAATATCCCATTGTCACCACTGATATCCCATCGCAAGACCTACATCAAGTTATAAGGACATGGTTGCATAACCAAATTAAACATCCACTTACATAGGTGGCTACTATACGACCATGGCATTTGCACACACCAAAGTAAATTATTACATGCATAATTACATCGGTGGCTACTACACACATGACATTTCCACACACCAATAAAGTAAACTATATATTACATGCATGATCAACTAGCATAAACGATCATCTGATCATCATATACTTCTTGGGACGCTTGCTCTGCTTGTGGCTCGATCCGGGCTCGTCGATTTGGGTAACAAGGCACTTCCTCATGTCAACGATCCATCTGTGCATATCGTAGCATGTATACACGCTCTTGGCCACGAACCTGAGGTGAGGTTCATCCAATTGCCGCATCCAGGCCCTGTGCCAGGATACGAGACTTGTTCTCTTGGCATCCTGCTTCATCTTTTCGTAGTAGGGGTCGATGATGGCGAGTTTAACCAGGGAGTCCTTCTTTGTGCTGCCCAGACCCTGTAGTGCTCACGGATTTCGACAAGGTTCTGGCAGGCCAAGCCCGTAACCCTGAGCACTTTTACATCGTCGGTGGTTTCCACCGTGGTGAACTTGTAGTCGGTGTTGTTGACAAACCTGTTGAAACAGTCGCAAGGCTCTATGGCCATGCAGTAGTGGTAGATGAGGACATGATGGCGCACGCACAACTGGGTGACAGCAACCTTCTGGTCTATGTCGGGACGACCGGCAGTGTACTGGAGGTCGATGCCGACCACCTTGTACTTGTCTCCAGCAAGCAACTGCTCAACGGTGTTGATGTAGTCATCCACCACGGCCGGGTCGATGGTGTACACCACCGAGAGATCCGTCTCCCTCGCGTGGGTCTCCACTCTATGCTCGCCGAACTCCATTGGAGCGTCCCTGGACATCCCCTCTCTATGTGTCGTCATGGGTGTGCTTGTTGTGTTGTGGGGTGCGATCAAAAGGTTGAAGAGACTAAGGTTATAATGGCCGAGGGAATTAAACAGGAAGCAAGACGGCCAGGAATATCGGCATGCCCTTGATGGCAAGTCTAATTTGCAGCGCGTAACTCCGCACGTAACTGCATCGCATGGCAAAGCGTGCGGCGCAACCGCATGCATACGGGGCCCCCGACGTGATTGTGTGCACGCCCAACCATTGGCAGAGTGCGCGCGGAGGGACGCGAGCAGAGCGCGCCAACAGACGCGAGTAGAGCGCGCTGCGGCGCCTAACGGCGAGCCTTCACTGCGGCCCTAACGGTGGGATATACCTTCATTCAAGCCAATCAAAATAAGACTAGAACGGACATGACTGTATTGAGCAAATTAAAGGGATCGCACATGTCTGTGTTGACTGAAACGAGAATGCAATAGAAAAATAAGAATTAAGGCCACGATGATGCGATCGCAGTGCTGGTTACAGGAGGCAAGAAGAAAGATGCATCCATCAACGTACGACCTCCTCCTCCTCAACTCAGTGCGCTGGTCGGGCCACCGACCGGTGGCTAAGGAGCGATGGCTTTTGTACCGAGGTCAAGGTGCTTCTCTGCAAAGGCATCCGAGGCTTCCATCCGGCTGAAGAAGGCCAACGTCATAGCGTCCTCACTGGCCTTGTAGATACCTATGTACATGATTTGCTAGTACACATGGATGTGTAGGTCGACGATTTCTTGCAGGGCGAGGCGCCTCGCGGCGAGTGCGATCTCCAGGTGGGCATTCTTCGTGGCATTGGCGGGCAGTCACAGGGCCACCAGTGCTTGAAAGAGGTTCCGACCATGGAGGCCGATTAGGGTGGCAGGCAATGAGGAGCCCGGGCGCCCGGGCTGGAGGAGTACGGTGATGTTGTCCGCGAGCTTCTTGATGATGGTGAACCTGTTGTGTTGGAAATATGCCCTAGAGGCAAAAATAAAATGGTTATTATTATATTTCCTTGTTCATGATAATTGTCTATTGTTCATGCTTTAATTGTATTATCCGGAAACAGTAATGCATGTGTGAATACATAAACCACAACATGTCCCTAGTGAGCCTCTAGTTGAATAGCTCGTTGATCAATAGATGGTTACGGTTTCCTGACCATGGACATTGGATGTCATTGATAACGGGATCACATCATTAGGAGAATGATGTGATGGACAAGACCCAATCCTAAGCCTAGCACAAGATCGTGTAGTTCGTATGCTAAAGCTTTTCCAATGTCAAGTATCCTTTCCTTAGACCATGACATTGTGCAACTCCCGGATACCGTAGGAGTACTTTGGGTGTGCTAAACGTCACAACCTAACTTGGTGGCTATAAAGGTACACTACGGGTACCCCCGAAAGTATCTGTTGGGTTGGCACGAATTGAGACTGGGATTTGTCACTCCATATGACGGAGAGGTATCTCTGGGCCCACTCGGTAAGACATCATTGTAATGAGCTCAATGTGACTAAGGGGTTGGTCACGGGATGATGTGTTACGGAACGAGTAAAGAGACTTGCCGTAACGAGATTGAACAAGGTATCGGTATACCGACGATCGAATCTCGGGCAAGTGCTATACCGATAGACAAAGAGAATCGTATACGGGATTGATTGAATCCTTTACATCGTGGTTCATCTGATGAGATCATCGTGGAACATGTGGGAGCCAACATGGGTATCCAGATCCCACTGTTGGTTATTGGCCGGAGATATGTCTCGGTCATGTCTGCATGGTTCCCGAACCCGTATGGTCTACACACTTAAGGTTCGATGACGCTAGGGTTATAGGGAATGTAGTACATGGTTACCGAATGTTGTTCGGAGTCCCGGATGAGATCCCGGATGTCACGAGGAGTTTCGGAATGGTCCGGAGGTAAAGATTTATATATGGGAAGTCCTGTTTTGGTCACCAGAACTATTCTAGGCGTTATCGGTAACGTACCGGGACCACCGGAAGGGTTCCGGGGGTCCACCAGGAGGGGCCACCAGCCCCAGAGGGCTGCGTGGGCAAAGTGTGGGAAGGGACCAGCCCCTAGGTGGGCTGGTGCGCCTCCCACCAAGACCCAGGGCACAGGGGAGAGGAGAGGGGGCAAACCCTAGGTGCAGATGGGCCTTAAGGCCCACCCTAGGGGCGCCCCCTCTCTCCCCCTCGTGGCCGCCCCCCAGATGGGATCTGGGGCTGCCGCCACCCCTAGGGGGGAACCCTAGATGGGGGCACAGCCCCTCCCCTCCCCCTATATATAGTGGGGGTTTTGGGGCTGCCAGATGCACGAGTCTCCCTCTCTCTTGGCGCAGCCCTACCCCTCTCCCTCCTCGTCTCTCGCAGTGTTTGGCGAAGCCCTGCTGGAGTGCCACGCTCCTCCACCACCACCACGCCATCGTGATACTGCTGGAAGGAGTCTTCCCCAACCTATCAATCCCCTTGCTGGATCAAGGTGCGGGAGACGTCACCGGGCTGCACGTGTGTTGAACGCAGAGGCGCCGTTGTTCGGCGCTTAGACCGGATTCGACCGTGATCTGAATCGCTTCGTGTATGACTCCACCAACCGCATTCTTGCAATGCTTCCGCATCGTGATCTTCAAAGGTGTGAAGATGCACTCCCCTCTCATTGCTAATTAACTCCATAGATAGATCTTGGTGATGCGTAGAATTTTTTTGAATTTCTGCAACGATCCCCAACAGTGGCATCATGAGCTAGGTCTATGCGTAGTTACTATGCACGAGTAGAACACAAGATTGTTGTGGGCACAGATCATGTCAATTTACTTGCCGCTACTAGTCTTATCTTGATTTGGCGGCATCATGGGATGAAGCGGCCCGGACCGACCTTATACGTATGCTTACGTGAGACAGGTTCCATCGACTGACATGCACTAGTTGCATAAGGTGGCTAGCGGGTGTCTGTCTCTCCCACTTTAGTCGGATCGGATTCGATGAAAAGGGTCCTTATGAAGGGTAAATAGAAATTGTCATATCACGTTTTGGTTTTGGCGTAGGTAAGAAATGTTCTTGCTAGAAACCTGTCGGGGATATGATTAGCAGGTATGAACCGGCTAATGTAAACCGGCTTAGGTATATTATACTTGGTTGTAATATTTTTAGTAAAGGCTACGGCCCATGAGATCTTAAGGCCCATGTATAGAAGTATGGTTTGTGAACCGCCAAGCGATGTAACTTGAGAGATAAGAAAGAAAGACAGAGACCGAGGCGGACACAAGTATGAGCCGGCCTCGGGACTCTGTAAACCGGACCAGGCGTCACCTATATATAAAGGGACGACCCGGACGGTTCAGGGACAAGAAACAATCAACCCGTCGAGACACAGGCTAGCGAATCCGCTCCCTGTAATCCGACGCCCAAGCAATACCAAACCAACTAGACGTAGGCTTTTACCTTCTTGGAAGGGGCCGAACTAGTATAAACCCTCTGTGTCCTTTGTGTGCTATGAACCCTTTCAAGCTAACCCATGCGATGGTTCCATCATCAAGTCCGTTAAACCGGACATCTGCCGTGTTATTTCCACGACAGTTGGCGCCCACCGTGGGGCCTGCGCACGATGGTTTCGAGTTCTTGAAAGGCGGCTTCGAAGGGTTCAAGGGTTACGCAGTAGGCCGGATGACCAAGAGTCGCCGCGGCCGGATCTACATCGACGACGCAGGTTGGGGACCGGAGGCCGATTCGATCGAATACGGGTACCGGGTCCCCTTCGGCAGCATCCAAGTCTTTATCGGCAAAATCGGCGAACCGGGGCCTGAGCCGGACATCTTCCCCAACATCGTCGAGCCGGCTCAGCGTGCGAGATCGGCCCGGATTCAGCCCTCCGTGCAGCGCGTGTTCGTTGGAGCAATCCACGGAGGTCGAGCCGAGAACGGATCGGAATCTGATGGTGCAACAATCGTCTACTCAGATAACGAGTCTTCATCCGGGGAAACTGAATCTCTGTATCAGTTGTGGGACGGCCGGTCTGAGGGCGAGTCCGACGGAAACAATATTCCGGGCCCCTTTTACCCGCCAAACCGGGTGGCGGTCTTCATGGCCGGTTCACAGCCCCCGATGAACGGAACGACAGCGGAAGCTGGTGCAGGGGGAAGCGGTTCGAACCCTTCCCTTACTGAAGTTCTATCCACCTTGATCGAGGAGTTCACAGCTAAAGCGGTGGAAGTAGTAGCTCCGGCAGACAAGGCGCATCATGATGCAGAGCTCATTCAGTTGAAAGGCCGGATCGATCAGGTAAAGGAGGACCTAAAGGCAGAAAGAGAGATGATAGTGACGAGGCAAGCAGAATTGGATGATCAAGCTTTTTATCTGAGGATGGAGCAAGCTTCTATGGAAGGAGTAAGGGGACGAAAGTACCGGTCCCGTATACCCCCGGTTTATGAGTCAACAAATCTGTTCAGGACACCTGGGGCTGGGGCTAGTAATCATCCGGCTTTAAACCGGAGGACGCCCCCGGTTCGGGAGGAGCCGGTTCAGCAACCCCTCACAGAGCAGGAGCGCCGAATTACGTCGGCACCTTATGTTCCTGTTCCTCCAGGGCATTATTCAAACCCCTTGGATAACATTGCTGCGGCGGCGGCGCGTTTGGCCGCTTTACCTGCGGAGGAAACGTCTCCGGTGGCGATAGAGGCGCGCAGGGTCCAGAAGCTACTCAATACGGCGTTGATGCAGCAGCAAGCATATTCTCACAGCAGGGAAAGGTTACATTCGACACCGCGTCCCAGCCGGAGTTATAGTAGGCATTGGGATGAGCCAGAAGTATCTAGCAGTGAGCGCAGGAGACATCAGCGCAGGCAGGATAATCCGGCAGGGGCGGCGATGCCAGCTCCAGAGATAAACCAGGCCAGATCAGGTGCCAGGGAGGAAATTCGTCAAACCACGCCGGTTCACACAGCCACTGCGGGAACAGGAGCTACGGCGAGTTCCTTCGGGGTACAATGTCTTGTCCCCGCTCTATGGAGTGTTAAGCTGCCCAAGGATTTCAAGGGGCCCCGCAAGGTACCTAACTACACAGCCGATTTACCGCCAGAAGCTTGGGTTGAAAGTTATGAGATGGCCATGGAGATGCTGGACGTGGACGAATCAGCTTGTGCCAAATATTTTACTATGATGCTCGAGGGCACGGCCCGGACCTGGCTGAAAGCTCTACCCCCGAACTCTATTGGATCATGGGGAGAACTGCGCAGCCAGTTTATCAAAAACTTCAAGGAC
This sequence comes from Secale cereale, assembly GCA_902687465.1. NCBI lineage: Eukaryota > Viridiplantae > Streptophyta > Magnoliopsida > Poales > Poaceae > Secale > Secale cereale. Next base: position 549,239,580 of record LR738713.1, on the reverse strand, counting down.
ACATGCAAACAGCCGATGTCAGTGATAGACCTTGCGGCCTGTGTGCAAGAAGAGCAGGAGTCTACAGTAGCTTGGGTACGGAGAGTAGCAGAGATTTTACACTCTTCGAATGGTATCAATCCTAGTACGGCAATAGTGACATTGGAGAACAATTGCCGGTTTGAATCTTTAAAGTTAAAACTCGGACGACTTAAGAGAGACTGCAATGATATGGGAACTTTGATGAGTGCCCTGGTAAAATACGGAGACTCTGACAACACAAAGTATCCGGAAGCAGAAGGAGATAAAACTGGGAAGGCCGGCAAGTCTGGTAAACCGGTACCGACTAATCCGGTTACTTCGAGTTTTTTGGGCAAACGGAAAGCAGAAGGCGGTTCAGACTTCGTGGCTAACACTCAAGTTCAAGGTGGTTTTCAGCGTAGTCCGGAAGATCCAGCTTTACAAACCGGCAGAGGAGCTATTGGCTGGGAGCAGGAGTTGGATCGGCCTTGTCCAAAGCATAGCGGAAAGGGGAAGGTGGCGAAGCATACCATGAGAGAGTGTATACCCCTTATGAAGGCAGTGGCAGGCCGTTTCAATCCTCCTAATCGACCCCCACATGGCGGTTCAGGGCCTGGATTCTATGGTCCGGGTCACCAGGGGAACAGCTCCGGGTCAGGATATAGGGGCAATAATGGTGGTTATCAACCCCGGGCAGGCGGCCAAAATAATCAAGGAAATTATAATGGTCAGGGCAATCAATCACATCATCAAGGTGGTTACAATAATCAGAATAATCAGCAGCAGGGCCAAGGAAGTTATAACAATCAGGGAAATCAGCAGCAGCAGCGTCAGCAACAGCAGCCGCAATCCGGATATCAGAGTAATCCGAAGGAGTTAAATAGTGGGCAATATCATGTCTTCACCACAAGCCTATGTAAGAGAGACCAGAAGGTTTTAAAGCGGGCTGTTAATGCAGTAGAACCAGCGACACCGCAATTTCTTCGATGGTCGGAGCAGCCTATTTTATGGAGTAGAGAAGACCACCCAATGCGGGTGGATAATCCGGGCCATCTAGCCTTGGTGGTAGCACCACAAGTGGGGGGTTACAAATTTACTAAAGTTCTCATGGATGGTGGTAGCAGTATCAATATCTTATATTACGAGACTTTCCGTCGTATGGGTCTGACAGATAAGAAGCTAAGGCAATCAAACACGGTGTTTCATGGAGTGGTCCCAGGTAAGTCAGCTTATCCAGTTGGAAAGATTGACTTAGAAGTTACCTTTGGAAACGAATATGATTCCAGGTCAGAGATGATTACGTTCGAAGTCGTCAAGATTAAAAGTCCATATCATGCTCTGTTTGGAAGGACAGTTTATGCTAAGTTTATGGCTAGGCCGTGTTATGTTTATCTGCAGCTTAAGATGCCGGGTCATAAAGGCACGATCACGGTTCATGGAAGCCGCAAGATAGCAGTGGAATGTGAGGAAGGTGATGCAGCATATGCAGAAGCAGTATGTGCCACAGAGGAGTTAAAATTTTATAAAGATAATGTTGATCCGGCCGATATGACTCCACTGAAGAAACCAACCACCGAGCATGATCCGGCGTTGAAGTTTAAGTCAGCTGAAGAGACCAAGCAGGTTGATTTTGTGCCTGGAGACTCGTCTAAACAATTCACTATCAGCGCCAACCTTGATCCCAAATAGGAAAGCGCGCTCATCGAGTTCATCCGTGAGAACCGGGATATCTTTGCATGGAAACCTTCTGACATGCCAGGTATACCGAGGGAACTCGCTGAGCACAAGTTAAACATTGATCCGAAGTTTAAACCGGTTAAACAGTATCTGCGTCGCTTCAACGAAGAAAGGCGCAAGGCCATAGGAGAAGAAGTGGCCAGGCTTTTGGCCGCAGGGTTCATAGTGGAAGTTTTTCATCCGGAGTGGTTGGCTAATCCGATGCTGGTCTTAAAAAAAATGGGAAGTGGAGAATGTGTGTGGATTACACAGACCTCAATAAAACTTGCCCAACTGATCCTTTTGCTCTACCTCGCATCGATCAGATCATCGACGCCACAGCGGGGTGTGAGCGGCTGAGTTTTCTGGATGCATATTCAGGGTATCACCAGATCAAGATGGCAGTGGAAGACCAAGAGAAGACAGCTTTCATAACTCCTTTTGGTGCTTTTTGCTATGTATCTATGCCCTTTGGACTTAAGTGTGCACAGGCAACTTATCAACGTTGCGTTCAGAATTGTTTGAAGGGGCAGATAGGGAGGAACGTTCATGCCTATGTGGATGACATTGTGGTCAAATCGAAGAAGGAAGGGACAATGATAGAGGATCTCAAGGAAACCTTTGATAATCTTCGGGCTTACAGAATGATGCTTAATCCGGAAAAATGTGCTTTCGGTGTTCCGGCTGGTAAGCTTTTGGGATTCTTGGTCTCAAACAGAGGGATAGAGGCTAACCCGGAGAAGATCAAAGCCATTGCATCTTTGACTAAACCGGTTTGTATCAATGATGTTCAGCGTATAGCTGGCCAGATCACAGCGTTAAGCCGGTTCATTAGTCGTTTGGGAGAGAAGGCAATCCCGCTTTACCAGATGCTGAGGAAAACAGATCGGTTTATTTGGAGTGAGGAGGCAAATGCAGCGTTTGAGGATCTGAAAAGGCAATTAGCAAACCCACCGGTTTTGGCTGCGCCCATTGACAGGGAACCTTTGCTGTTATACGTTGCTGCGAATACAAGAGCGGTCAGCGTTGCTATTGTGGTTGAACGCAAGGAAGCAGGGAAGGAACACCCGGTTCAGCGCCCGGTTTACTACATAAGCGAAGTGCTCATTGAGTCCAAGCAGAGATATCCTCACTGGCAGAAGTTGGTATATGGGGTGTTCATGGCAAACCGGAAGCTGAAGCATTATTTCCAAGGACATCCGATAACTGTGGTTAGTTCAGCTCCGTTGGGAGATATAATCCAGAACAGGGAAGCTACAGGCAGGGTAGCAAAATGGGCCATCGAGCTCAGCCCACATGAGTTGAAATATGTGCCACGCACTGCTATAAAATCTCAGGCATTAGTAGACTTCATTAATGACTAGACAGAGTTGCAGACTCCTGAAGAGAAGCCGGATCTTACCTATTGGACAATTCACTTTGACGGTTCCAAACAGTTGGAGGGCTCGGGGGCTGGAGTTGTCTTAACCTCCCCCAGAGGTGATAAATTTTGCTATGTCCTCCGCCTATTATTACCTTGTACTAACAATGCAGCAGAATATGAAGCATTACTTCACGGTTTGCGGTTAGCGAAGGAGATGAATTTGAGCCGGGTTAAGTGCCTAGGTGACTCAGACCTAGTGGCACAGCAAGTATCTGGCAAGTGGGATTCAAGAGATCCCCTCATGGCAGCTTATCGACGAGAAGTTGAAGCAGTGGCAGGACACTTTAAGGGATATCAGGTGGATCACATAGACCGGCGGAGAAACGAAGCGGCCGATGCTCTGAGCCGGCTAGGGTCGCAGCGTAAACCGGTACCACCAAACACCTTTTTGGATGAATTGCACAGTCCTTCGGTTCAGGTACTGTCGGAGGAAGACTTAGCTGTTCCGGACCCAGAGGCGCAGCTAGTGGCAGCACTCCATATTATTCTGGATTGGACGCTACCCTATTTAGCATACCTGGGTCGAGGAGAATTGCCGGAAGACGAAGAGGAAGCGCGAAAGATAATCCGGCGATCTAAGTCCATGACAATTGCAAACGGAGAGCTTCACCATCGTAGTACTTCGGGAGTATTTCAGCGATGTGTTTCAGCTGAGGAAGGTCGTGAGATTTTAAGGGAGATTCATGAAGGGGATTGCGGTCATCATGCCGGTTCAAAATCATTGGTAGCAAAAGCATTCCGACATGGTTTCTATTGGTTAACCGCGCATGCAGATGCGGCAGATTTGGTCCGGAAGTGTGATGCTTGTCAGAAATTCTCAAGGCGTGCTCTGGTGCCGGCACAGGAACTCCGGATGATACCAATAACTTGGCCTTTCGCAACTTGGGGGCTTGATATGGTTGGGCCATTCAAACGGTCCCAAGATCAAAAAACTCATCTACTGGTGGCAGTAGACAAGTTTACAAAGTGGGTTGAAGCGGAGCCTATAAGCAAGTGTGATGCGGCAACAGCGGTTAAATTCATTAAAAAAGTGATATTCCGCTTTGGCTTTCCACACAACATCATCACAGACAATGGTACTAATCTATCTAAGGGTGAAATGAAGGAATTCTGTCAAAGAGAACATATTCGGTTAGATGTCTCTTCTGTGGCTCATCCTCAGACCAACGGCCAGGCCGAAAGGGCAAATCAGGAGATTTTGCGAGGTATCAAACCCCGGCTTATGACACCTTTGCAGAGAACCCCAGGTTGCTGGGTTGAAGAATTGCCATCTGTTCTTTGGAGTATTAATACTACACCAAACCGGTCTACAGGCTACACGCCTTTCTTCATGGTTTACGGCGCTGAAGCAGTTCTTCCAAGTGATATACGTCATGACTCACCAAGGATAACGGCCTATGTGGAAGCAATCAACGAGGAGTCAAGACAGGACGGTTTAGACCGGTTGGATGAAGAGCGTGATACGGCTGCAGCGCGGTCGGCGATTTATCAGCAAGATCTGCGCAGATATCATAGTCGCCGGATTAGAACAAGGACATTCCAGGAAGGTGACTTGGTACTCCGGCTCATCCAAGATCAAACAGATATGCACAAGTTATCCCCACCTTGGGAAGGGCCCTTTGTGATCAGCAAGAATCTACACAACGGTTCATATTACTTGGTGGACATTCGAGAACATAAGGACTCGCGGACATCAGAAGAGGAGACGAAGAGGCCTTGGAACATCGCCCATTTACGGCCATACTATACTTGAGCTATGTGCTCCAATGTATCCTATGTATATATTATGAATAATGAATAAACCGGCACCCTCGGTAAACCGGGGGCTCAGCCCTTTTTCCATATACAAAATCCTGTGAAAAACAACCATACAAAGTTTACTATCAGATACTATATTTCAATATTGGCCGGTTTAGAAACTGATTTTTTGCAGAATATGTGAAGGAGCAATAGAACTCTCAAGAACAGGAGATCATATCCGGTTTAAGAAGAGAAGACTCCATAAAAAAAAACCACAGGTTCAGACGGAACATTGGAGGCCCTCTGGGAGTTGGTATCATCTACTCCCAGTGATCGGATTAATTTGATAAGTTCTATAAACCCTCTGAAAAGTTGGACAAGTCCACATTCAGTGATTGGTTTACATTGACCCACCGATTCAGGAGGAACCCTGGAGGCCCTCTGGGAGTTGGTATCATCCACTCCCAGTGATCGGATTGGTTTCATAGTTCTTTCGACCCTCTGAAAAGTTGGACAAGTCCACGTTCAGTGATTGGTTTAGATTGACCCACCGGTTCAGGAGGAACCCTGGAGGCCCTCTGGGAGTGTCGGCCAATCCGCGTCCCAGTGATCGGAATAATTTTTATATACGGTTCTTTCGGCCCTCTGAAAAGTTGGATAATTCCACGTTCAGTGATTGGCTAGGCCCTCTGGGAGTGTCGGCCAATCCGCGTCCCAGTGATCGGAATAATTTTTATATACGGTTCTTTCGGCCCTCTGAAAAGTTGGATAATTCCACGTTTAGTGATTGGCTAGGCCCTCTGGGAGTGTCGGCCAATCCGCGTCCCAGTGATTGGCTGAACCTTGCTTTGAGCCTGGCAGCTCTTTGAAAAAGCCTCGACTACATGGTCTTATTTGCAAAAATCGCATAGTTTTGGTGTTTTTTGTGTTCTATAACCTTTTAAACCGGAGTGGAACAGCTATGCAAGTTGACCACATATCTATAAAATTGAAAGTCTGGATCATGTATATCAGACCAAATAAACCGGCGTTTATTAAAACCCGGCTCGCGTATCAGGCAAAAGTTACAACTTTCTGAAACAAGATGAACCGGATTTATCATCAAGATAGACCGGAGAATTTCGAGTTTCTATTTGGATTCATGAAAGGCCTTCATAAAGCGACTTTAAGGTCCTGCCGGTTTAAAGTGTATTGGCCACATAAATCTCAGGTATACAAGTTATCTTTAAGATAAAGGTATGCTTACTTGATGTTTTAAGAGAACAAATTAATCCGTCCAGTGGTAAGCCACTAGGACATATTTTTCGATATTTTTTTCTGTATAAACAGAGGAAGGCAACCACATCAGACAACAAGTCAACCGGAGGGTATTTCATAAAGACAAAATATTCAGATCGAAGCACATTATGTTTCGGCTAACTTATTACAAGGCATGACGAGCCCAACGGTTTGGAAACATTGTTTAATGGAATATCAGTTATGATTACAGCGATAAAATTCAAGATTATGCTTCTCCTTGCTGGGACGGCTGGCCATCGCCTTGTTCCGGAACATCTTCATCTTCATGAAGCGGTTGGAAATCCGGCGCACGCCAATCAATCTTCGCCAAGGCCCGGAAATACACTTCATCGTTGATAAGTTCAGAAGGATCAATGTCAGGAGCAAAGGTGTGAGGACGAACCGGCGGGATTAAGTTGACGGTATCGTAAACCGGTCGCTCCACCCGCTCGTTCTGCAGATTGTATCCTGGATGATATCTCGAAAAATCCGATTCAGCGGCAAGCTTGCTGGCGAGGGGACGCATTTCTTTTGTCAATGCATAGAGATCAGTTTCAGTGAAAGGTGAGCCGTCCTCCTTCGTATCCGGGAATCCCGTAAAAGCCTCCTCCGGATCAAGATCCGGGACCCAAGCCTTAGCCCTCGTAAGGGCCAGAAGAGCACCACCCCGCGCAGCAGACTTCTTGACTTCTTCGAGGCGAGCCGGCAAAACAGACAACTTGTTTAAAGTGTCTTGTATGGTGGTAGGGGCCGGTTTACCAAACGAAGCAGCACTGATGATCCTTTGCGCCCCGGAGTACAGCTGTTCGACCAAGGTGTAGCAAGCCTTGAGTTTTTTCCGCACGTCATCCCCAAGATGGGAGACACGGCGACCTACATACAACAATCATAGTTAAACCGGTACAAGGCATAGGTTACAAAGATAAAGGCAGGAGTTCAGATTACACTTACCGAAAACAGCAGAGGTCATTAATTCAATTTGCCGTCTTAATCCGGACAGTTCTTCCGTTACCGGATTAAGTGCTCCTTCAGCATCCTGAACCCGTTTTTCAAGATCTTTCTTCTGGACCTCAAAAGTAGCCCGCTCCTCTTCAAAGTATTTCTTCAAGTCCTCGGCGGTCTTTAAACTCACTTGAAGTTCTTTTTTAGCCTTTGAAGCGGCAGACTCTGTTTCAGTAAGCCGGCTTCGAAGCTCGTTAAGCTCAAGAGCATTCCGGTTCAGCTCAGCCTGCAGACAAAGTTCAAAAACAAGAGGTGAAATTTAGTCAAGTCTCAAGCACACAACCAAGTTGTCTACTTGACACTTGGGGGCTAATGGCAGTTGAAGCAGTACAGTAAAGACAATTTAAAGTTACAAGTCTCAAGCACACAAACCAGTTGTCTGCTTGACACTTGGGGGCTAATGTATAATTGAAGTATTGACAGCAATTTTTACAAGTATCAACTACATAATCAAGTTATCTACTTGATACTTGGGGGCTAATGTAAAGACCAAACGGTTCAATCAACAAAGTTCCGGATCACCTTCAGTAAGCAGCTAAACCGGAACTTGGGGGCTGTTATAAGATAGAGATGCATCAAAAGAACAAAGTCAGACGAGGAAGTTTACCTCATATTTTTCCCTCATTAAGTTCACCAAGCTGACTTCATAATCCCGACTGCTGTGAAGCCGGTTCAGATACCCAGAATAAATGTCTTGAGCGCTCATGCCGGAAAGGCTGGATATGTCAGTACTCCATTTCCCCTTTTCTTGAGATAATTTTTCCGCTTTAGCCGTATGCTTTGCTAAAACGGTGGGCTCAGCTGGAGCAACGTAAGCAGCCCCAGTTACCACAACATCAGGCGAGGCTGGTGCATTGGGGGGAGTGTCAATATGAGCCGGATCAGGAGACGCCGGATTAACCTGAGGAGAGTTAACCCGGGCCGGACTTGGCCGATTCTGGGCATATTCAGCAGTAGGATGCTCAGGGGCAGAAGTGTGATCTGTTGGTGCAGGGTCTTCAACAGGAGCTACGGGTTCACCTTCTGGAGGAACAATTGTTGACGGATTAGCAGCCGGATCATCCGCAGTAGGTTCAGCAATAGACTTATTCGTCTTGGGCTTCTTGCTGGGTTTCGGTTTGCTGGAAAAATATGCAAAATGAATTAGCATTATAAAGCAAAAAGGAGATCATAAACCGGAAGAGGTGAGGAAAGTTACCCTGGGACGGTTTTCAAGGGAGGAAGCTGCGTGGCGGTTGATTCACCAGAGGAAGACAATGGAGTTTCCTGATAGTCAGGGTCAGACGGTTTAAGTGGTTTTCGGATAAGACCGGCCTTGGGATGAAGGAGGGTCGGAGAAAGTATCACCTCAGCACGGCGTTTTCGAACCGGAGTTAAGGAGATTCCGGATGACTCCACCGCCAGGCCGCTGTGGCGAGTGGTCCGGCGAAAAGCTTCGTGCTGTTGCTTCTTCAAAGTAAAGTTAGGGTCTAACTGAGCATAAGGATGAGAAAATTGATATTTCCGGACGGTCCGACGACTTTTTTGGGGAAGAGGTTCTGAGTCAGAAGAAAGAAGGGTTACCTCAATTTCAGCCGGGTTATCACCCTCAGGCAATTCCTGTGGAAAGATATCATTAGATACGATTACAAGTACATGAAAGCAAAAATCTAAATCGGATTAAAGCATACCTCGGAGTCCGGATCATCGTCCTCAGTGGGAGAACCGGCGTCCACGGCTGCTTTCCTCTTTTTGTTTGCAGGGGTTTTTCGCCGGGCCTGTTTTACGGTTTTCTCCTGAGGTTTCCTCTTCCAGAAAGGGTCATCAGCCTAATTGAAAGAAATAAAGACAGTTAAAAGATGGTTCAAAAGAAACAGATTACAAATACAGGGTAAAGAGACTTACTGCGGGCAGCTTATTCTTCTTGTAGTATGGAGCTAAACCAACCTTAGCACAGTCTGCCAAAGAAACATTGAGAATTTTCTTGGCTGATTCCACAACTTCCGATTCAGAAAGCTTTTCCTTGGTAAACCTTTGAGGATCATCCGGTTTACCAGAATATTTGCACATTAGATGTGATCGCCGGCTCAAGGGAAGTATGCTCCAAGATAGCCAGCAGCGTAGAAAATCAGTCCCAATTAAACCATTTGCTATGAAGGCTCTAAGCTTGGAGAGCTGCGGTGAGAACCGGGTCCGTTCAACAGCGCCAAGCCGTGGTGGTAAAGGATGATTCTCCGGAATACGGGTTTCACGGTAACCCGGCAGAGGGTTCTCCCCTTCAGGAGAAGTGTCCACACAGTAAAACCAGGTCTTGTTCCAGTCTTTGGGATGAGAGTGCAAAGCGGCATGAGGAAACACTACATCTCTCCTCTTTTGAATACTAACGCCACCGAGCTCTTGATGTGGTCCGCTGGTAAACTCGGTGCGCCGGTTCAAATGAAAGAAATCCCGGAATAGATCGACGGAGGGTTCCTCTTGCAGATACACCTCAGAAAATACTTGGAAGTCGCAGATATTTGAGACGGAATTTGGTCCAAGATCCTGCGGGTGCAGTTGGAAAGCAGCAAGAACATCCCGGAAAAATTTTGAGCCGGGGGGGGAGAAGCCTCGAGACATATGATCCAAAAACACAATGACCTCCCCGGATCTGGGAGTAGGGGGGCATTCATTACCCGGAGCCCGCCACTTTAACTCAGACTGAGGTCCTAATGTGCCAATTTCAGACATCTTGATTAAATCATCCTCAGTGATGATAGAAGGAACCCAATCGCAGGAGACATACTGCTTAGCCATTGCAATAAAATAGCAAGGTACTGGAAAGGTAAAATACATAAAACGGATTATGAAAGTACAGCGGCATAAACCGGAAACTATCTATGAAAGCTACGCAACGGTTTAAACTGAGGACTAATGGCGTGGTTAAACCGGTAATTATAACAAGCTACATCATTTCCGGTTAATGGCAGTTGAAGAGGGACGGCTAAACCGTTGCGTTGAGTTACAGAGCTTCGCAAGGAACAGGGTATATCAACTTAAACCGGAACATACTTAGCAGATCTATCAAGGAGAAAAACAGGTTTTCAACAGACTGCTAAGGAAGAATAGATCTGAGCGTGCTAAGAAAAGGGAAACTAATACAAGAGTATACGAGAAGGATCTACAAGGACTTTATACTAAGTGGATAAATCTACAGGCTAGACAGGGACAATGGCAAGGATCTGAAGTATTTACAGCAGGATAAAAACACAATTCAAAAGCAAGATCTGAAGGATAATATTACTAAAAATCATTTGCTTGAAGGTTGAACAAAATGAAGTTTCTATTCAAGCTCTAATGGCGGAGGCGCGGAAGAAAACCCTAGAAGTTGCGTATTGATAATGGAGAAGAAGGATGTACCTGGAGCAACAAAGATCGACGGCGGAGGTTTTCTGGTCGAGCTCAGGGTGATGCAGCGGCCAGGCGAAGACTTGGATCCAGCGGTCGTCGGCGGCGGTTCGAGCTCGGGCGGCGACGGAGGAAGAAGACGGAAGAAGGAGACGGAGCGAGAAGAAGATAATGAATGAGGGGTGGCGGTATTTATAAAGGAGAGTCAGATCTGAAACGACAGGTGCGGGATTCGAGGAGGCAAAAATCGAATAAAGATATTCTGGCGCCTCAATTCTCGGGATAACCCTTAAACAAAGCTACAGTACAGCTCACGGCGTTAAATGCGGAGATGATGTCACGGACAGATTTAGTGATTCTCGACGATGACGTCAGAGCCGGTTTACAAAAATATGAAGACAAAGAAGAAAAGTATACAAGGCAAGGAAGACTGATATGAACCAGTTCAAATCATTCTGGGGCCTAATGTCGGGGATATGATTAGCAGGTATGAACCGGCTAATGTAAACCGGCTTAGGTATATTATACTTGGTTGTAATATTTTTAGTAAAGGCTACGGCCCATGAGATCTTAAGGCCCATGTATAGAAGTATGGTTTGTGAACCGCCAAGCGATGTAACTTGAGAGATAAGAAAGAAAGACAGAGACCGAGGCGGACACAAGTATGAGCCGGCCTCGGGACTCTGTAAACCGGACCAGGCGTCACCTATATATAAAGGGACGACCCGGACGGTTCAGGGACAAGAAACAATCAACCCGTCGAGACACAGGCTAGCGAATCCGCTCCCTGTAATCCGACGCCCAAGCAATACCAAACCAACTAGACGTAGGCTTTTACCTTCTTGGAAGGGGCCGAACTAGTATAAACCCTCTGTGTCCTTTGTGTGCTATGAACCCTTTCAAGATAACCCGTGCGATGGTTCCATCATCAAGTCCGTTAAACCGGACATCTGCCGTGTTATTTCCATGACAAAACCTATAGCAGCCACGTAAACACTTGCAACAACAATTAGAGGACGTCTAACTTGTTCTTGCAGCATGTGTCGTGTGATGTGATATGGCCAAAAGGATGTGATGAATGATATATATGTGATGTATGAGATTGATCATGTTCTTGTAATAGGAATCATGACTTGCATGTCGATGAGTATGACAACCGGCAGGAGCCATAGGAGTTGTCTTTATTTTACTGTATGACATGCGTGTCATTGAAAACACCATGTAATTACTTTACTTTATTGCTAACCGTTAGCCATAGTAGTAGAAGTAACGTTTGGCGAGACAACTTCATGAAGACACGATGATGGAGATCATGATGATGGAAATCATGGTGTCATGCCGGTGACAATGATGATCATGGAGCCCCAAAGATGAAGATCAAAAGGAGCAAAATGATATTGGCCATATCATGTCACTATTTGATTGCATGTGATATTTATCATGTTTTACATCTTATCTGCTTAGAACTGAAGGAAATATGCCCTAGAGGCAATAATAAAGATGTCATTTGTATTTCCTTATATCATGATAAATGTCTTTTATTCATGCTAGAATTGTATTAACCAGAAACTTAGTACATGTGTGAATACATAGACAAAACAGTTTGTCCCTAGTATGCCTCTACTAGACTAGCTCATTGATCAAAGATGGCTATGTTTCCTAGCCATAGACATGAGTTGTCATTTGATCAACGGGATCACATCATTAGGAGAATTATGTGATGGACTAGACCCATCCGTTAGCTTAGCACTATGATCGTTTAGTTTTACTGCTATTGCTTTCTTCATGACTTATACATGTTCCTATGACTATGAGATTATGCAACTCCCGAATACCGTAGGAACACCTTGTGTGCTATCAAACGTCACAATGTAACTAGGTGATCATAAAGATGCTCTACAGGTGTCTCCGAAAGTGTTCATGGTGTTGGCATAGATCAAGACTAGGATTTGTCACTCCGAGTGTCGGAGAGGTATCTCTGGGCCCTCTCGGTAATGCACATCATAATAAGACTTGCAAGCAAATGACTAATGAGTTAGTCACAAGATGATGTATTACGGAACGAGTAAAGAGACTTGCCGGTAACGAGATTGAACTACGTATAGAGATACCGACGATCGAATCTCGGGCAAGTAACATACCGATGACAAAAGGAACAACATATGTTGTTATGCAGTTTGACCGATAAAGATCTTCGTAGAATATGTAGGAGCCAATATGAGCATCCAGGTTCCGCAATTGGTTATTAACCGGAGATGAGTCTCGGTCATGTCTACATAGTTCTCGAACCCATAGGGTCCGCACACTTAACGTTTGATGACGATCGGTATTATGAGTTTTGATGTACCGAAGGTAGTTCGGAGTCCCGGATGAGATCATGGACATGACGAGGAGTCTCGGAATGTCCGAGACGTAAAGATTGATATATTGGACGACTATATTCGGACACCGGAAGTGTTCCGTAAAGTTTCGAAATTAACCAGAGTACCGGGGGGGTTACCAGAACCCCTTGGGGAAGCTATGGGCCTTAATGGGCCGTAGGAGAAAGAGGGAAGGAGGGCCAGGGCTGGGCCGCGCGCCCCCCACCCCTTGGTCCGAATTGGACAAGGAAGGAGGGGGGCCGGCGCCCCTTTCCTTCTCCTTCTCCCTCTCCTTCCTTTCCCCCTTCTCCCTTTTGGTAGTTCCTACTAGGAATAGGATTGCAATCCTATTCCTAGTAGGATTGCTCCTCCTTGGCGCGCCAATAGGGGCCGGCCGGCCTCCCCCCTTGCTCCTTTATATATGGGGGCAGGGGGGCACCCAAAGACACACAAGTTTAATTGTTTTAGCCGTGTGCGGTGCCCTTCTCCACAGAAACACACCTCGGTCATACTGTCGCATTGCTTAGGCGAAGCCCTGCGCCGGTAACTTCATCATATCTATCACCACGCCGTCATGCTGACGAAACTCTCCCGTGAAGCTCAACTGGATCAAGAGCTCGTGGGACGTCATCAAGCTGAACGTGTGCTGAATGCAGAGGTGCCGTACGTTCGTTACTTGATCGGTTGGATCGCGAAGAAGTTCGACTACATCAACCGCGTCACTTGACGCTTCCGCTCCCGTTCTACGAGGGTATGTAGACACACTCTCCCTCTCGTTGCTATGCATCTGGTAGATAGATCTTGCGTGATCGTAGGAAAATTTTAAAATACTACGTTCCCCAATAGTGGCATCATGAGCCAGGTCTATGCGTAGATGATATGCACGCGTAGAACACAATGAGTTGTGGGCGATACTAGTCATACTGCTTACCAGCATGTCATACTTTGCTTTGGCGGTATTGTGAGATGAAGCGGCCTGAACCGACATTACGCATACGCTTACGCGAGACTGGTTTCACCGTTATGAGCACTCGTTGCTTAAAGGTGACTGGCGGGTCTCTGTCTCTCTCACTTTAGCTGAATCAAGTGTGGCTACGCCCGGTCCTTGTGAAGGTTAAAACAACACATACTTGACGAAACATCATTGTGGTTTTTGTATGCGTAGGTAAGAACGGTTCTTGCTAAGCCCGTAGCAGCCACGTAAAACTTGCAACAACAAAGTAGAGGACGTCTAACTTGTTTTTGCAGGGCATGTTGTGATGTGATATGATCAAGACATGATGAGATATACGGTTTTGTATGAGATGATCATGTTTTGTAAAGTTATCGAGAACTGGCAGGAGCCATATGGTTGTCGCTTTATTGTATGAAATGCAATCGCCATGTAATTGCTTTACTTTGTCATTAAGCGGTAGCGATAGTCGTAGAAGCAATAGTTGGCGAGACGACAACGATACTACGATGGAGATCAAGGTGTCGCGCCGGTGACGAAGGTGATCATGAAGGTGCTTTGAAGATGGAGATCAAAAGCACAAGATGATGATGGGCATATCATGTCACATATTTTGATTGCATGTGATGTTTATCTTATTATGATTCTTATTTTGCTTAGTACGACGGTAGCATTATAAGATGATCCCTTACAAAATTTCAAGGTATAAGGGTTCTCCCTGAGTATGCACCGTTGCGAAAGTTCGTCGTGCTGAGACACCACGTGATGATCGGGTGTGATAAGCTCTACGTTCAAATACAATGGGTGTAAGCCAGTTTTGCACACGCGGAATACTCGGGTTAAACTTGACGAGCCTAGCATATGCAGATGTGGCCTCGGAACACTGGAGACCGAAAGGTCGAGCGTGAATCATATAGTAGATATGATCAACATAAGATGTTCACCATTGAAACTACTCCATCTCACGTGATGATCGGACATGGTTTAGTTGATTTGGATCACGTGATCATTTAGATGACCGAAGGGATGTCTATCTAAGTGGGAGTTCTTTAAGTAATATGATTAATTGAACTTTAATTTATCATGAACTTAGTCCTGATAGTTTTTGCATATCTATGTTGTTGTAGATCAATGGCATGTGCTACCGTTCCTTTGAATTTTAATGCATTCCTAGAGAAAGCTAAGTTGAAAGATGATGGTAGCAATTACACGGACTGGGTCCGTAACTTGAGAATTATCCTCATTGCTGCACAGAAGAATTATGTCCTTGAAACACTGCTAGGTGACAAGCCCCCTCCCGCTAATGTAGACGCTTTGAATGTCTGGCAGACGCGGTCTGATGACTACACGATAGTTCAGTGTGCCATGCTTTACGGCTTAGAACCGGGACTTCAACGACGTTTTGAACTTCATGGACCATATGAGATGTTCCAGGAGTTGAAGTTAATATTTCAAGCAAATGCCCGAATTGAGAAATATGAGATTTCCAATAAGTTCTACAGCTGCAAGATGGAGGAGAATAGTCCTATCAGTGAAAACTTAGTCAAAATGTCAGGGTACTACAATCATACGACTCAACTTGGTTGCAAAGTTGACAAGGATAGTGTTATTGATAGAGTTCTTCAATCACTGCCACCAAGCTATAAAGGCTTCGTGATGAACTATAATATGCAAGGGCTGCAGAAGACAATTCCCGAGCTCTTCGCCATGCTCAAAGCTGCGGAGGTAGAAATCAAAAAGGAGCATCAAGTGTTGATGGTTAACAAGACCACTAGTTTCAAGAAAAAGGGCAAGGGAAAGAAGGGGAACTTCAAGAAGAATAGCAAGACAGTTGCTACTCCCGCGAAGAAACCCAAGACTGGAGCCAAGCCTGAAACTGAGTGCTTCTACTGCAAAGGGACTGGACACTGGAAGTGGAACTGCCCCAAGTATTTGGCGGATAAGAAGGATGGCAAGGTGAACAAAGGTATATGTGATATACATGTTATTGATGTGTACCTTACTAATGCTCGTAGTAGTACCTGGGTATTTGATACCGATTCGGTTGCTAATATTTGTAACTCGAAACAGGGACTACGTATTAAACGAAGATTGGCTAAGGACGAGGTGACGATGCGCGTGGGAAATGGTTCCAAAGTCGATGTGATCGCCGTCGGCACGCTACCTCTACATCTACCTTCGGGATTTGTTTTAGACCTAAATAATTGTTATTTGGTGCCAGCGTTGAGCATGAACATTATATCTGGATCTTGTTTGTTGCAAGACGGTTATTCATTTAAATCAGAGAATAATGGTTGTTCTATTTTTATGAATAATATCTTTTATGGTCATGCACCCTTGAAGAGTGGTCTATTCTTATTGGATCTCGATTGTAGTGATACACATATTCATAATATTGAAGCCAAAAGATGCAAGGTTAATAATGATAGTGCAACTTATTTGTGGCACTGCCGTTTAGGTCATATTGGTGTAAAACGCATGAAGAAACTCCATAGTGATGGACTTTTGGAATCACTTGATTATGAATCACTTGGTGCTTGCGAACCATGCCTCATGGGCAAGATGACTAAAACTCCGTTCTCCGGAACTATGGAACGAGCAATAGATTTGTTGGAAATCATACATACTGATGTATGTGGACCAATGAGTGTTGAAGCTCGCGGCGAGTATCGTTATTTTCTGGCCTTCACTGATGATTTGAGCAGATATGGGTATATCTACTTAATGAAACACAAGTCTGAAACATTTGAAAAGTTCAAAGAATTTCAGAGTGAAGTAGAGAATCATCGTAACAAGAAAATAAAGTTTTTGCGATCTGATCGTGGAGGTGAATATTTAGTTACGAGTTTGGTCTTCATTTGAAACAATGTGGAATAGTTTCACAACTCACGCCACCCAGAACACCACAGCGTAATGGTGTGTCCGAACGTCGTAACCGTACTTTATTGGATATGGTGCGATCTATGATGTCTCTTACCGATTTACCACTATCGTTTTGGGGTTATGCTTTAGAGACAGCTGCATTCACGTTAAATAGGGCACCTTATGAACTATGGTTTGGCAAGAAACCAAAGTTGTCGTTTCTTAAAGTTTGGGGTTGCGATGCTTATGTGAAAAAGCTTCAACCTGATAAGCTCGAACCCAAGTCGGAGAAATGTGTCTTCATAGGATACCCAAAAGAAACTGTTGGGTACACCTTCTATCATAGATCCGAAGGCAAGATATTCGTTGCTAAGAATGGATCCTTTCTAGAGAAGGAGTTTCTCTCGAAAGAAGTGAGTGGGAGGAAAGTAGAACTTGATGAGGTAATTGTACCTTCTCCCGAATTGGAAAGTGGAACATCACAGAAACTAGTTCCAGTGATTCCTGCACCAATTAGTGAGGAAGATAATGATGATGATCATGAAACTTCAGCTCAAGTTTCTGCTGAACGTCGTAGATCAACCAGAGTACTTTCCGCACTAGAGTGGTACGGCAACCCAGTTCTGGAAGTCATGTTACTAGACCATGATGAACCTACGAACTATGAGGAAGCGATGATGAGCCCAGATTCCGCAAAATGGCTTGAGGCCATGAAATCTGAGATGGGATCCATGTATGAGAACAAAGTGTGGACTTTGGTTGACTTGTCCGATGATCGGCAAGCCATCGAAAATAAGTGGATCTTCAAGAGGAAGATCGACGCAGACGGTAATGTTACTGTTTACAAAGCTCGACTTGTTGCGAAAGGGTTTCGACACGTTCAAGGAGTTGACTACGATGAGACTTTCTCACCTGTAGCGATGCTTAAGTCTGTCCGAATCATGTTAGCAATTGCCGCATTTTATGATTATGAAATCTGGCAAATGGATGTCAAAACTGCATTCCTAAATGGATATCTCAAAGAAGAGTTGTATATGATGCAACCAGAAGGTTTTGTCGATCCAAAAGGTGCTAACAAAGTGTGCAAGCTCCAGCGATCCATCTATGGACTGGTACAAGCATCTCGGAGTTGGAATATACGCTTTGATGAGGTGATCAAAGCATATGGTTTTATACAGACTTTTGGAGAAGCCTGTATTTACAAGAAAGTGAGTGGGAGCTCTGTAGCATTTCTGATATTATATGTGGATGACATATTGTTGATTGGAAATGATATAGAATTTCTGGATAGCATAAAAGGATACTTGAATAAGAGTTTTTCAATGAAAGACCTCGGTGAGGCTGCTTACATATTAGGCATCAAGATCTATAGAGATAGATCAAGACGCTTGATTGGACTTTCACAAAGCACATACCTTGATAAAGTTTTGAAGAAGTTCAAAATGGATCAGTCAAAGAAAGGGTTCTTTCCTGTGTTACAAGGTGTGAAGTTGAGTAAGACTCAATGCCCGACCACTGCAGAAGATAGAGAGAAAATGAAAGTCATTCCCTACGCCTCAGCCATAGGATCTATCATGTATGCAATGATGTGTACCAAACCTGATGTGTGCCTTGCTATAAGTCTAGCAGGGAGGTACCAAAGTAATCTAGGAGTGGATCACTAGACAGCGGTCAAGGACATCCTGAAATACCTAAAAAGGACAAAGGATATGTTTCTCGTATATGGAGGTGACAAAGAGCTCGTCGTAAATGGTTACGTCGATTCCAGCTTTGACACTGATCCGGATGACTCTAAGTCACAAACTGGATATGTATTTTTATTGAACGGTGGAGCTGTCAGTTGGTGCAGTTCCAAACAGAGCGTCGTGGCGGGATCTACGTGTGAAGAGGAATACATAGCTGCTTCAGAAGCAGCAAATGAAGGAGTCTGGATGAAGGATTTCATATCCGATCTAGGTGTGATACCTAGTGCATCGGGTCCAATGAAAATCTTTTGTGACAACACTGGAGCAATAGCCTTCGCGAAGGAATCAAGGTTTCATAAGAGAACAAATCACATCAAAAGACGCTTCAATTCCATCCGCGATCTAGTCAAGGAAGGAGACATAGAGATTTGCAAGATACATACGGATCTGAATGTTGCAGACCCGTTGACTAAGCCTCTTCCATGGGCAAAACATGATCAGCACCAGGACTCCATGGGTGTTAGGATCATTACTTTGTAATCTAGATTATTGACTCTAGTTCAAGTGGGAGACTGAAGGAAATATGCCCTAGAGGCAATAATAAAGATGTCATTTGTATTTCCTTATATCATGATAAATGTCTTTTATTCATGCTAGAATTGTATTAACCAGAAACTTAGTACATGTGTGAATACATAGACAAAACAGTTTGTCCCTAGTATGCCTCTACTAGACTAGCTCATTGATCAAAGATGGCTATGTTTCCTAGCCATAGACATGAGTTGTCATTTGATCAAAGGGATCACATCATTAGGAGAATGATGTGATGGACTAGACCCATCCGTTAGCTTAGCACTATGATCGTTTTGTTTTACTACTATTGCTTTCTTCATGACTTATACATGTTCCTATGACTATGAGATTATGCAACTCCCGAATACTGTAGGAACACCTTGTGTGCTATCAAACGTCACAACGTAACTGGGTGATCATAAAGATGCTCTACAGGTGTCTCTGAAAGTGTTCGTGGTGTTGCCATAGATCAAGACTAGGATTTGTCACTCCGAGTGTCGGAGAGGTATCTCTGGGCCCTCTCGGTAATGCACATCATAATAAGACTTGCAAGCAAATGACTAATGAGTTAGTCACGAGATGATGTATTACGGAACGAGTAAAGAGACTTGCCGGTAACGAGATTGAACTAGGTATAGAGATACCGACGATCGAATCTCGGGCAAGTAACATACCGATGACAAAAGGAACAACGTATGTTGTTATGCGGTTTGACCGAGAAAGATCTTCGTAGAATATGTAGGAGCCAATATGAGCATCCAGGTTCCTCTATTGGTTATTGACCGGAGATAAGTCTCGGTCATGTCTACATAGTTCTCGAACCCGTAGGGTCCGCACGCTTAACGTTTGATGACGATCGGTATTATGAGTTTATGAGTTTTGATGTACCGAAGGTAGTTCGGAGTCCCGGATGAGATCACGGACATGACGAGGACTCTCGGAATGTTCGAGACGTAAAGATTGATATATTGGACAACTATATTTGGACACCGGAAGTGTTCCGTAAAGTTTCGGATTTAACCAGAGTACCGGGGGGTTACCAGAACCCCCTGGGGAAGCTATGGGCCTTAATGGGATGTAGGAGGAAGAGGGAAGGAGGGCCAGGGCTGGGCTGCGCGCGCCCCACCCCTTGGTCCGAATTGGACAAGGAAGGAGGGGGGGCGGCGCCCCTTTCCTTCTCCTTCTCCCTCTCCTTCCTTTCCCCCTTCTCCCTTTTGGTAGTTCCTACTAGGAATAGGATTGCAATCCAATTCCTTGTAGGATTGCTCCTCCTTGGCGCACCAATAGGGGCCGGCCGGCCTCCCCCCTTGCTCCTTTATATACGGGGGCAGGGGGCACCCAAAGACACACAAGTTGAATTGTTTTAGCCGTTTGCGGTGCCCCTCTCCACAGAAACACACCTCGGTCATACTGTCGCATTGCTTAGGTGAAGCCCTGCGCCGGTAACTTCATCATATCCGTCACCACGCCGTCGTGCTGACGAAACTCTCCCGTGAAGCTCAACTGGATCAAGAGCTCATGGGACGTCATCAAGCTGAATGTGTGCTGAACGCGGAGGTGCCGTACGTTCGGTGCTTGATCGGTTGGATCGCGAAGAAGTTCGACTACATCAATCGCGTCACTTGACGCTTCCGCTCCCGGTCTACGAGGGTACGTAGACACACTCTCCCTCTCGTTGCTATGCATCTGGTAGATAGATCTTGCATGATTGTAGGAAAATTTTAAAATACTACGTTCCCCAACAAGAATGACGGTAGTAAATAAGATGATCTCTCACTAAAATTTCAAGAATTGTGTTCCCCCTAAATGTGCACCGTTGCTAAGGTTCGTTGTTCCGAAGCACCACGTGATGATCGGGTGTGATAGGCTCTAACGTTCACATACAACGGGTGTAGGCCAGATTTACACACGCAATACACTTAGGGTTGACTTGACGAGCCTAGCATGTACAGACATGGCCTCGGAACACGGAAGACCAAAAGGTCGAACATGAGTCGTATAGAAGATACGATCAACATGAAGATGTTCACCGTTGATGACTAGTCCGTCTCACATGATGATCGGACACGGCCTAGTCGATTCGGATCATGTATCACTTAGATGACTAGAGAGATGTCTATCTGAGTGGGAGTTCATTAAATTTGTTTAGATGAACTTAATTGTCATGAACATAGTCTAAAATCTTTACAATATGTCTTGTAGATCCAATGGCCCACGCTTATGTTGCCCTCAACTTCAACGCGTTCCTAGAGAAAACCAAGCTGAAAGACGATGGTAGCAACTATACGGATTGGGTCCGTAACTTCAGGATCATCCTCATAGCTACCAAGAAAGCATATGTCCTTGAAGCACCACTAGGTGATGCACCCGTTTTCCCAACGATTCAAGACGTTATGGACGCCTGGCAGTCGCGTGGTGATGATTACTCCCTGGTTCAGTGCGGCATGCTTTAGAGCTTAGAATCGGGGCTCCAAAAGCGTTTTGAGAAGCACGGAGCATATGAGATGTTCCAAGAGCTGAAAATGGTTTTCCAAGTTCATGCCCGAGTCGAGAGATATGAAGTCTCCGACAAGTTCTACAGTTGTAAGATGGAGGAGAATAGCTCTGTCAGCGAACATATACTCAAAATGTCTAGGTTGCACAACCGCTTGTATCAGATGGGAATTAATCTCCCAGATGACGCGGTCGTTGACAGAATCCTTCAGTCGCTCCCACCTAGCTACAAGAGCTTTGTGATGAATTTCAATATGCAAGGGATGGAGAAGTCCATTCCCGAGGTGTATTCAATGCTGAAATCAGCGGAGGTGGAGATCAAAAAGGAACATCAAGTGTTGATGGTGAATAAAACCACTAAGTTCAAGAAAGGCAAGGGTAAGAAGAACTTCAAGAAGGACGGCAAAGGAGTTGCCGCACCCGGTAAGCCAGTTGCCGGGAAGAAGCCAAAGAATGGACCCAAGCCTGAGACTGAGTGCTTTTATTGCGAAGGACGGGTCACTGGAAGCGGAACTGTCCCAAATACTTAGCGGATAAGAAGGCCGGAAACGTCAAAGGTATATGTGATATACATGTTATTGATGTGTACCTTACCAGCGCTCGTAGTAGCTCCTGGGTATTTGATACCAGTGCAGTTGCTCACATTTGTAACTCAAAGTAGGAGCTGCAGAATTAGCAGAGACTGGCAAAGGACGAGGTGACGATGCACGTCGGGAATGGTTCCAAGGTCGATGTGATCGCCGTCAGCACGCTACCTCTACATCTACCTTCGGGATTAGTTTTAAACCTCAATAATTGTTATTTAGTACCAGCTTTGAGCATGAACATTGTATCTGGATCTCGTTTAATGCGAGATGGCTACTCATTTAAATCTGAGAATAATGGTTGTTCTATTTATATGAGAGAAATGTTTTATGGTCATGCCCCACTGGTCACTTATTGAATCTCGAACGTGATGTTACACATATTCATAGTGTGAATGCCAAAAGATGTAAGGTTGATAATGATAGTCCCACATACTTGTGGCACTGCCGCCTTGGTCATATTGGTGTCAAACGTATGAAGAAGCTCCATGCAGATGGATTTTTGGAGTCTCTTGATTATGAATCATTTGACACGTGCGAACCATGCCTCTTGGGCAAGATTACCAAGACTCCATTCTCTAGAACAATGGAGCGAGCAACCAACTTGTTCGAAATCATACATACCGATGTGTGCGGTCCAATGAGTGTTGAAGCTCACGGTGGCTATCGTTATGTTCTCACCCTCACCGATGACTTAAGTAGATATGGGTATGTGCCAGGGATATTACTACCAGGTATAAACCGCCCAGGAGGGGCCGGTTTATGTTTATCAAGGTCACGTTTACTAAAGCCCAGCAGAGCGTGGAGCAAGACACTTTAGCCCAGGAAGCTTAGAGCCCCAAGGTGTTAGGGCCCATGATTTGTAAACCGCCATACTGCGGGTAACTTGTGATGTAAGATAGGAAGGATAGAGACCGAGCCAGACACGTTTATGAGCCGGGCTCGGGATTCTGTAAACCGGACCGGGCGTCACCTCGTGTATATAAAGGGACGACCCGGCGACGGTTCAAGGCAGGGAACAACAGCCCGAGACACAGGCAAAGCGGATTCACTCCCTGGTCATTGAAACCCTAGCAATATTACACCAAACTAGACATAGGCTTTTACCTTCATCGAAGGGGCCGAACTAGTATAAAATCCTTGTGTCCTTGTCCGCTTTAACCCCTTTAAGCTAACCCGTAGCGATGGCCTCATGACTAAGTCATTTTGCTAGGACATCTGCCGTGACAAAACCACGACAGTTGGCACCCACCGTGGGGCTATCGCACGATGGTTTTGAGTTCTTAAAGGGCAGCTTTGAAGGACTCACAGGCTACAAAGTGGGCCGGATGACTAAGAGTCGTCGCAGCAAGATCTACATCGACGATGCAGGCTGGGGCCCCGAGGCCAATTCAAACGAATACGGGTACCGGGTCCCCTTTGGCGGCATCCACATCTTCATTGGCAAGATCGGTGAACCGGGCAATGAGCCGGACACCTTCCCCAACATCGTCAAGCCGGCTCAGCGTGCAAGATCTGCCCGGATTCGGCCCGCCATGAAGCACGTCTTCGTGGGAGCAATTCACGGAGTACAAGCTGAAGATGGATCGGACTCTGGCGGTGAGACTGTCATCTATTCCGGCGATGAGTTGTCCTCTGGAGAGACAGAATCTTTATGCCTGTTGCAGGATGGCCGGTCTGAGGGTTGTTCCGATGGTGATAGTATTTCGGACCCCCTTGATCCGCCGAACCGGGTTGCCGTCTTCATGGCCGGATCACAACCTATGCAGCAATCATCAACTACAGCGGCGTTAACATCGGACACGGCGGGAGCTAGGGATGGAGGTCCTGATCCGTCGCCGGCCGAAACTTTGTCCGTCTTGGTCAATAATTTGACAGCACTATTAACAGCAGAGGTAGCCCAGGTCAATAAGGAGCAGCATGATGCAGAAGTCGCTCAGGTGAAAAATCGGATAGATCAAGCCAAATTGGACCTAGCTACTAAGAAAACCAGGATGGCCGCGAAACAGGCCGAGCTGGATGCTCAGGCTTATCGGCTCATGTTGGACCAGACTGCTTCACACGAGGTAATGAGGAGAAGGCAACGATCTTGCCTGTCGCCGGTTTACGAAGCAAGGAACCTTTTCAGCACGCCAGGAGCAGGGACCAGTAACTAGCCGGAGGTAAACCGGGGAGGAGCGTCGGGCACAGGAGCGTCAGTCCAGCCGCAGGCTGCGGAGCCAACCCGCCAGGTTGTCCCATCCCAGCATGTACCCACCCCTCCCGGTCATTACTCTAATCCATTGGATAACATAGTTGCCGCCGCTTCACGACTGGCCGCCCTTCCCATTGAAGGAACGTCCCCCGTAGCGGTGGAGGCATGACGGGCCAGGGAGTTTTTGGAGACGGTGTTAACTCAACAGCAAGCTTATTCTCACAGCCGTGAGAGGATTCACTCAACCCCTCGCCCAAGCCGGAGTTATACTAGGCACCTGGATGAACCGGCTGTGTCAAGCAGCGCGCGAAGACGTAACCCGCCGTAGAGGGATGATCCGGCAGGGGGAGATGCGAATGCTCAGGACGTGGTGGATCAGGGCAGGCAACGCTGGGAGGCCAAGTTAGCAGCACAGTACGAAGCCCGTCAGCCAACGCCGGTTCGTCCGTCTACCTCAGTTGAATCGGGGGTTATGTCCAGCTCCTTGGGAGTGCATTGTCTTATTCTCGCTTTACGCAACATAAAACTGCCCAAGGATTTCAAAGGACCACGCAAGGTGCCCAACTATACTGAGGATCTATCCCCTGAGACATTGGTCGAAAGCTATGAGATGGCAATGGAGATGCTGGATGTAGATGATGCGGCGTGCGCTAAGTATTTCACTATGATGTTGGAGGGCACAGCTCGCACTTGGCTGAAAGGCTTGCCACCCAATTCCATCGGATCATGGGCCGAATTGTGCCGCCGGTTTATTAATAACTTCAAAGACATGTGCAAACAGCCAATGTTTGTCGTCGATTTAGATGCATGTGTTCAAGGAGAGCACAAGTCAACAAGTCATTGGGTGCATCGAGTGTCGGAGATCCTACATTCCTCCAACAACATCAACCCAAGCATAGCAGTTGTAACCTTGGAAGGCAATTGCCGGTTTGAACCTTTGAAATTGAAGTTGGGACGGCTTAAACGTAATTGTGATGACATGGGGACGCTCATGGGCGCCTTGGTGAAGTATGCGGATTAAGATAGTGCCAAATACCCAGACTCTAATGAGGACAAGGCAAGGTAGGCAAAGAAGAATGGTAAAGCGCCACAGCCCAACCCGGCGAATCAAGGGTACAGCAGTAAGCGTAAAGCGGATAGTAATTCAGATTTCGTGGCTAACACCAATGCTCAGGATAATGACCCGCACCGCAAGGGTAGACCGCCCCCATGGAATGGGAGGCCGCCTATCAATCTAGAACGCTAGATGAACATACCTTGCCCAAGGCACGGTACGGCGGAAAAACCAGCTACGCACCTCTGGAAGGACTGCTTTATTATGAAGGAAATTATGAACCGGTCCCAGTATGATCATGGACCATCTGGCGGTTCAGGGCCTGGTTTTCACGGGCCGGGTTATCAAGGTGGTGGATCCGGTTCAGGGTTCCAATGTAACCAGAATAATCACAACAACCAGAACAGGCACAATCAGCATAACCAGCAGCATGGCCAGGGTGGTTATAACAATCAGGGCAATCAACAGCAGCAGCAGTCCGGATATCAGAGTAATCCGAAACAGTTGAGTAGTGGGCAGTATCACGTCTTCACCACAAGCCTATGTAAGCGTGATCAGAAGGTTTACAAGAGGGCAGTACATTCCGTTGAACCGGCGGTGCCACGTTACCTGCGTTGGTCAGAATAGCCCATTGTGTGGAGCCGAGGGGATCATCCGCCCCGGGTTGATAATCCGGGTCAGCTGGCTCTAGTTGTGGCACCTCAGGTGGGTGGCTATAAGTTTACCAAGGTGCTTATGGACGGAGGCAGCAGCATCAACATTCTATACTACGAAACTTTCCGGCGCATGGGGCTAACAGATAAGAAGCTTCGGCAATCCAACATAGTTTTCCATGGTGTGGTGCCCGGTAAATCGGCGTATCCATTTGGTAAGATAGACTTGGAGGTCACTTTTGGAGATGAACATGATTCCAGGTCTGAGACTTTGACCTTTGAGGTGGTAAAGATCAGGAGCACGTATCACGCCCTGTTCGGGCGGCCGGTTTACGCTAAGTTCATGGCGAGGCCGTGTTATGTTTGTCTACAGCTCAAGATGCCGGGCCATAAGGGAACCATTACGGTCCATGGGAGCCGCAAGATTGCTTTGGAGTGCGAGGAAGGCGATGCAGCTTATGTTGAGGCGGTTTTATGCAACTGAGGAGTTGAAGTTTTATAAAGATAATGTTGATCCGGAAGATATGTCTCCACTGAAAAAGCCGACCACAGAACATGATCCGCCCTTGAAGTTCAAATCAGCTGAAGAGACCAAGCAGGTTGACTTTGTTCCTGGCGATTCATCCAAACAGTTCACGATCAGTGCTAACTTAGACACAAAATAGGAAGGCGCGCTCATCGAGTTCATCCATGAGAATCGGGACATTTTTGCATGGAAACCTTCTGACATGCCAGGTGTACCGAGGGAACTCGCTGAGCACACTCTCAACATTGATCCTAAGTTTAAACCGGTTAAAAAAAATCTGCGCCGCTTCAATGAAGAAAGGCGCAAGGCTATTGGTGAAGAAGTGGCTAGGCTCTTGGCGGCAGGCTTTATAATTGAGGTGTTTCATCCAGAGTGGTTGGCTAATCCGGTGCTGGTGCTTAAGAAAAATGGCACTTGGCGAATGTGTGTTGATTACACAGATCTGAACAAGGCTTGCCCAGCTGATCCCTTTGCCCTCCCCCGTATTGATCAGATCATTAATGCTACGGCGGGTTGCGAGCGCCTCAGTTTTTTGGACGCATATTCAGGTTATCATCAGATCAAAATGGTAGTTAAGGACCAGGAGAAAACAGCCTTTATAACTCCCTTTGGAGCCTTCTGCTATGTATCTATGCCATTTGGGCTTAAGAGTGCCCATGCGACCTATCAGCGTTGTGTGCAGAACTGTCTTCATGGACAGATTGGGCAGAATGTTCATGCGTACGGGGATGACATTGTGGTGAAATCCAGAAAGGAGGAGACATTGATAACAGACTTGGAAGAAACCTTTGATAATACCCGGTTTACAAAATGATGCTTAATCCGGACAAATGTGTTTTTGGTGTGCCAGTAGGCAAGCTTCTGGGATTCTTGGTATCAAACAGAGGAATTGAAGCTAATCCGGAGAAGATCAGGGTGATTACATCCTTGGCTAAACCGGCGTGCATCAACGATGTCCAACGCTTAGCGGGCCGCATTGTGGCGCTCAGCCGGTTTATCAGTCGTTTGGGAGAGAAGGCCATCCCTCTTTATCAGATGATGAAAAAGAAAGACTGTTTTGTCTGGAGTGATGCTGCTGATGCTGCATTTGAAGACTTGAAGAAGCAATTGGCAGAGCCACCGGTCCTTGCTGCCCCAGTTAATAACGAGCCGTTGTTGCTGTATGTGGCTACTAACGCCCGAGCAGTGAGCGTTGCCATTGTAGTAGAGCGCAAGGAGGCAGGCAAAGAATATCCGGTTCAACGGCCGGTTTACTACATCAGTGAGGTGCTCATTGAATCAAAACAGAGATACCCGCATTGGCAGAAATTGGTGTATGGAGTCTTCATGGCAAACCGAAAACTAAAGCAGCACTTTCAAGGCCATCCAATCACTATGGTCAGTTCAGCTCCTCTGGGGGATATAATCCAGAACAGGGAGGCTACTGGTCGGGTCGCAAAGTGGGCCATTGAGCTTAGCCCGCACGGATTGAAGTATGTGCCCTGTACTGCGATAAAATCCCAAGCATTGGTGGTCTTCATCAACGATTGGACAGAGTTGCAAGCACCAGAGGAGAATACGGATCACACGTATCGGACTATTCACTTTGATGGATCCAGACAATTGGAGGGCTCGGGGGCTGGAGTCGTGTTAACTTCCCCGCGGGGTGATAAGTTCTGTTATGCCCTCCGTTTAATGTTCCCTTGTACTAACAATGCAGCTGAATATGAAGCTCTCCTCCATGGTCTGCGGATGGCCAAGGAGATGAACTTAAGCCGGGTTAAATGCATTGGCGATTCAGACCTGGTGGCTCAACAGGTGTCTGGTAAGTGGGATTCTAAAGATCCACTTATAGCAGCATATCGACAAGAGGTACACGTTGTTGCTGGACACTTTAAGGGTTATCAAGTGGACCATATAGACCGGCGAAAGAATGAAGCGGCTGATGCGTTAAGCCGGCTAGGTTCTCAACGTAAACCGGTTCCACCCAATACCTTCCTGGATGTATTACATAATCCATTGGTAAAGTTACCTTCAGAAGAGGACTTGGCAGTTCCTGATCCGGAGGCTCAATTGGTGGCAGCGCTTCACGTTATTCCGGATTGGATGCTCCCCTACCTTGCGTACATGAACCAAGGTGAGTTACCAGAGGACGAAATCTTGGCTAGACAGATAGTCCGGCGATCCAAGTCAATGACTATTGTCAATGGAGAACTACATCATCGCAGCGTTTCTGGGGCGTTTCAGTGGTGTGTGTCGCCGGATGAAGGACGTGATATTCTTACAGAGATCCACGAAAGAGATTGTGGTCATCATGCCGGTTCAAAATCTTTGGTGGCTAAAGCTTTTCGTCATGGGTTCTACTGGTTGACGGCTCATGCCGACGTGGAGGACTTGGTCAGAAAATGTGATGCTTGCCAGAAATTCTGACGGCGCGCTCATATACCGGCTCAGGAGTTGAGGATGATTCCAATTACTTGGTGTCGGGGGAAACTGTCCTCCCACGAGCACCTATGGGACCGGAGCCCCTTCTACGTTGCGGTAAGGGAGCGGAGGGAGCACGGAGAGCAGATCGAGGAGCGCACGCGGGCAGTTTACCCAGGTTCGGGCCGCGCGGACGCGTAAAACCCTACTCCTGCCTTGGTTGTATTGAGCTCGGGAGCTTGAAGAGCTACAGTACTAGCTACACCGAGCGAGCGAGTTGCTTAGGTTCCGAACCCTTTCTACGTTGTGCATGGGCCTCCTTTTATAGCTCAAGGGGTCACCGACAGGTGTCAACGTAGAGGAGGGCAAAAGTGTAATTTTGGTGGTAGTTGTAACAGTGCGGGAATAGTGTGTGAACAGTGGACAGTGGTCTTCACCTAACCTTGACAGTGGGGGACAAGGGCATTAAATGCCCGTCACCGTCGACCCCAAAAGTGTCCGTCCATGCTTCTCCGTTCGCCACGGTGGTAGCCTCGTCACCGTGGCTTGCCACCGTGTTCCCCAGGCTGCACAGCCATCCGCCGCGCGTCCCTGGAAGGACCCCAGGGCGACGCGTGGGCAGATGAGCTGGAGCGCGGGCACACAGCATAGTTTTCCCTGGCAAGCACCTTGCCGGGGGCATGATCTTGCCGGGCCCGGAAGCTTGTCGCTCCCCGAGCCCTGCCGGGGCGCATGATGCGCCGAGGTGTCTCTTGAAATATGTATTCCTTGGCTCTCCTGGCATGCTCCTCTTGCCAGGGTCTTGTGTTAATATGACAATCTTGAGCCTGGTGCGGCCTTCCCGGCAAGCTCCTCTTGCCGGGGCCTTGATCTTCTGACTTGTATACTTTGTTCTTGAATGGCTTCATAGGGACCAGAAAGGTTTCCGGCAAGCACGTGGTAAACCCTGCCGCGGGAAGCTGTTACTGCCCGTGCACAAGTTGGGGTACTAAGGTACCCCTATCTTAGTACACCGACAGGAGCCCCCGGGCCTGGGCCACACACGGTGCCGAGCGCTGTTGGGCCAGGCCCATAACAGTGCACGGGCACGCGCGGCCCACGGCAAGCCGTATCCCCTTCCGTATCCGCCGCATCCCTCCCTAACGGCACGCGTCGATTGCGGCGTCGTGGGAGAGATCATGGCCTGTTCTTTAATGGGAAATGTGGAGCGTCCCCCACTTCCCTCTTAAAAGCAGAGGAAGCAGGGGCAGTTCCCTTCATCGTCTTCATTGCGTCTTGACTCTCCAGAAACCCCCGCTGCTTCTTACCTCCACCCCTCCTCCGCCGTCTTCCGCATCCGCGGCGCCGTCGAGCTCCTCGCCTCTTCCCTCGCCGCCTCCGCCATGGCTCCGAAGAGCGACAAGGCGAAAGCGGACAAGGCCAAGAAGGAGAAGTCCGAGCAGGCGGCGAAGCTGGCCGCCCTACGGAAGAGGAGCGTGGTCTTCACGCCGAGGCTTGGCGCGAAGGAGCTGCGGAACAAATATTATTTGTTCTGGTCGGGGGAGACCAAAGCTCATCCCCGCACCAGAGCCTTCCCCGCCGTCGCCAAAGATATGTTCCCCGGCGGGTACTTCTTCTTCGCTGCTTTCTTCCATTGTGGATTGTGCCCTCTGTTCTCGGAGTTCTTTTGTGATATCATGAACACATATGGCCTCCACCTCCTAGACTTTACCCCCAACGCCATCCTTACGATGGCCGTTTTCGTACATCTGTGCGAAAACTATGTTGGGATTCATCCAAACGTAGCCCTTTTCCGCCATTTCTTTATGCCTAGAGTAGAGGCTGGCGCTCCCCTTTCCGGCGGCATCTCCTGGATCTTCCGGCTGAACAAGAAGGATTCATACCTGAAGGGAGAACTCCGCGGCAAGTGGGAGGAGTGGCGTGCGGATTGGTGCTGGGTAGTGGAGGATAAACCTGAGTCCTTCACCGCGCCGCGCACAACTGCCATAGTGCGCGGCAGAGATTGGAGCGAATTGGCCCCGGAGGACAACAAGCTCAGCATTGCCCTCATTAGGATTATTCGTCTCCGGGTCGCCAATCTGACTATTGGAGAGGTTGGGGCAGATTTCCTCCGCCGCCGCATCGCCCCTTTACAAGAAAGGAAAAGGCCCGCCTGGGAATTTGGCAATGCGGCGGATATCATGAGGCTGCGCCCTGGATTAAACTTCAATTTCACTGCCTTGGAACTGAAGGGGATGGTCCGAGAGCTCTTCAAGCATGACCCGGCCCACCCGGAGTGGTTCAAACCTTCCCGGGGAGTGGTGCCACTATGCAACAGCACTGCCCGGGATTCCTTGCGCGCGATGATGCCTGCGTGCGACTCCCATGGCGTCGTCCCCACCTGGATCGAGCCTCCGCCGGATACTGTGCTAAGCTTTTTCGACAACTTGGTCGAGACGCCCAAAAACACCGAGGAGAACAGGGGCCTCACCCGGGCCACTACGGCTCGGGATATAGCCTACATCGCCTCCAGGATGGAGGAGGCCGCCGCAGCTGCGGCGGCGGGTGACTTTGGATACACCGTGGACGAGGCGCAGGCCGCGGACGAGGCGAGCCGAGCAGAGGAGGCGGAAATCCTCAAGCTGCTCAAGCTTCCGCCCGAGGAGTTTGCCGGGGTGCCCTCCCTGAAGTTTGCCGGGATGGGCGAGGTTGCCGGAGGAAGCGGGGCCGCCGGAGGGAGCGAGGTCGCCGGAGGGAGCGAGGCCGCTGGGCATGGTGCTGAGTCCAGCGGGCCCGCCGGGGAGGAGGAGGACGTCGAGGCTGATGAAGACTCTGGTGGATCTCTGGGACTTGACGACGATGCCTCCTCGTCCTCAGAGAACTCCCCGCCTCCGGCAAGTCCTACGCAACAACCAAGGAAGCGCCTTCGCAAGGCGGCTACGGCGACGAGGCCGCAGGCGCCTCGACAGCAGCCTGCGCGCCGGGCGACGCGCGCCACCAGGGCGAGCAAAGTCGTGAAGGAGGCGCCCCGCGCACCAGCGCCAAGCGGAGGGGGATCCTCCCGGAGCGGAACGGCCGCTCCTTCTGCTCCTCGGCCCTCGGCGACGACGGAGGCTGGGTCTTCGCAGCCCACAGCCCCGGAGACCGCCAAGCGCCCGAGGGAGCCTTCTCCTCCTGCTCCTCGCGCGGGAGCACCTCAGGCGGAGTTCGACTTCTCCGCCCTCAGCTCCGACGACGAGGAAGAGGAGTAAGTACTTGCAACTTGTAACTTCTTTGATTTTGTCTTGATCTTCCTTGATGATTCTGATCTTGTTTTTGGTTTTGCTTTCAGGACCCTGGCCCAGCGGATGGCGAAGAGGGCCAAGATCCCTGTGGTTGAGGTTGAAGACGACTCGCCCGCCGCGGCGGCCGGAGACGCGCCAGCGGCAAACTTGCCGGATCAACCCGCTGCTCCGTGGAGCAGCCCCCAGCGCAGCCCCCAGCGTAAGTCTGGTAGTTACTCTTTTCTGTTGGTCGGGCACGCTTGAGGTAGTTGCCTGTGCTGATGTCTTGGTTATTTTGTGCAGAAGCGGAGCCGCAGCCGCAGGAGCGCCCGGAGGTCGCGCCCGAAGAGCTACTTGCTCCGCCCTCCCCGCCAAGGGTGAACTCCCCGGCGAGGGAGAACGCTCCGCCAAGGACGGTCACTCCGCCAAGGGCGAGTACCCCGCCAAGGGTGAGCAGCCCGACAAGGGTGAGCAACCCACCAAGGGAGGGCGCGGGCGGCCCTCCGCCAGCAAGGGCCACTGCTCCGCCGCCAAGGGAGAACTCCCCGGCGAGGGACCCTGTCGTCGAAGAAGTCTGCGAAGGTGAGTCTTGTAATTTTTTCTTTTTGAACTTGTCTTTTTGGATATTTGCTTGACTCTTTCTTTCCTTTTTCTTCCACTAGATCCCCCCGCCCCAGAGCGGATGGAGACAGAGACCGCTGCCGAGGAGGAGGTGCACGGCGACGGCGGCAACGCCACTGCCGCTGAGGGAACGGCGGGAACTGGCGAGCCAGTCGTCGAGGAGACCGCCCCGACCGCCGACGCCGCAGCTGGGGAAGGGACCGGCGACCAAACTGCTGGCCCGGAGGCAGCAGGAGCGTCAAGCGCTGCATCGGCCGCCGACCCCTCCGCCTCCACGGAGCGGTCGGGCGTCTACCTTGAGGCCCCCAACGGAATCTTTATACAAGTCCCTTTGGCGTCCTCGTCTCGAGCCCCCGTGGAGGGAGAGACCTTTGACGGAGAGGTCCTCGCCTCCGCGGGATTGAAGGTTGTTGAAGTGCCCGGCGACAGCGACGAGCCCGAAGAGGAGAAACTCCTTCGTCGGCTCCTGGCTCTATACATGGCCAGGCAGGCGAAGCTAGAGTCTCGGGAAGCTCTCACCGCCAAGGCTGGAACCGATTTGGAGAAGCGCGTCGCGGAGCTCCGTGCCGCCAACCAGGCAGCCCTCCGTAACTTGGCGGAGGAGCATGAAGGGCTTGCCGAGGCGCAGCAAGCCTTCCTCCTGGAGAAGGCTGAAGTAGAGGAGCAGCAGCGGCGGACTGTCGAAGAGTTGTCTCAGCGGGAAGGGGTGCTCAATCAGCGGAAGGTCGACCTCGACGCCCACGAGGACGACCTCACCGCCCGGGAGCAGGCCATTGGCGGGGCCCTGAAGGAGGCAAAGGACGCTGCCGCCGCCGCGGAGACTGCCAAGAGGGACCTGGGGCTTAAGGTGGATCAGCTGGAGCGGTACCTGAAGGCGAGCGAGGACAGAGTCACCACGCTCAATGTGGAGCGGGAGAAAGATGCCCACACCAACTCTGACTTGCAGGTACGTCTCTCCAAGAAAGGCGACGAGCTCACTGCCGCCAAGGATTCAATTGCTGACTTAGAGTTGAAGGTCTCCACTCTGACTGATTCGCTCGACGCCGCCCGGGACCGCGAGACGAAGCTGAAGGACGAGCTCCGCAAGGAGCGGAACTTGGTGGAGAGCGCCGCCGTCTCAGCGAATAACTTCAACCGGGCGGTGGAGCAGTGGACTGACGATCTGGTCACCTCCGCTGCCAATATTGACAAGGAGATGGTGGCGCTGAGGGCGGAGCACCTTGCGTACTCCCCGGACGAGAACCTCCCCCACAGCGCCAAGTTAAGTCTGTTCTTCAGGGGAATAGCGCCGGCACTTGCGTGGTTGCAGGAGAAGATCCCCGTGCAGCTGGCCGACGAGGCGCGTCGGCTCTGCATGGGCACCTTGGAGCGTGTCTTGACGAAGATCGTCTACCGCAACCCCGGCATCAACCTCGTCAACGTCCTCCGCACCTTGCCGGACGACGCTGATCAGGAGGCGTTGAAGGCGCAGGTTGCCCACATCGTCGCCAAGGTGAACAAGGTCACGAGGCGTGAAGGCGACCGCGTAGATTAGGCTTCTTTCTTTCTGTTTCCTTTGCCGCTGCAAAGTATGTTATGGACATGAATCAATTAGTTATTGTGGCAAGTTATCCATTGTAATATACAATCTTATTTTGAGCTATCGATGCAGCGTTATCTCCCTTGCTTTTGGTCCTCCACTTTGTATGCTTCCTACCCTATGCTTTCAGGGGGCTTGCCGGCAAGGGGCCCTTGCCGCGAGCGCTGAGTGCTGGACTCTTAGCAGCCTGCTGGCAAAAGACCTCGTCGGCAAGTAATCTTGCCGCAGCTAGTCGCAGCACACTTAAACTGCTGAGCGAACTCGAAAACAAAGTAAGGGCGCGACACTTGTCGCAGCTCACTTAAGCCGTTGAGCGTGCTCGAAACAGAGTAAGGGCGCGGCTAGCCACGGGTAGGTTCCTCTGCGCACAGGTTTTCCATACAAAGTGTGGTTGTTCAAGGAAGACAACTAAAATTTAAAAATTTGAATTACTCAAACTTTGGTAACTTAGCTTTCATAAATTGCTTGTCCCCCGACAAGGCTTCTCTTTCTTGAACAGCACTTGGTTCATCCTCTACCTCCTCCCCCCCCGGCAAACTTGTGCGCGAGGAATATTCCTTCTGCTTAAGAGGGAAAGAAAAAGAGGAGGGAAAACAAGTATATAGCCTCACGGCTTGCTAGTGCTTACCGGGGAAGTGTGTTGCGCAAGGTGCCAAACAATGCATGCAAATAACAAAGAAAAGCATGGAAATGGCAAATAGTGCGAAGCACAAAAACTTTACTGATGCACGGGATCTGCGCCCGGCTTTGTACAAAGGTTTACATGCAACAGCGGCAAGACTTGTACAAAAGGTGGTTGCCGGAGCGGATCACGGCAACCGCGCCTTATGGATGAAACTTGCGAAGATGCTCTATGTTCCAGGAATTGCTCACTGTTAAGCCTTCTTCGGTCTCAAGGCGGACAGCGCCGGGCCTTGTGACTTGTCTCACCCGATAAGGGCCTTCCCACTTCGGCGTCAACTTGTTGGAATTCTTGGCGGACTAAACACGCCGAAGAACAAGGTCGCCTTCCTCGAAACTCCTGGCCTTGACCTTGCGGCTATGATAGCGACGCAAGGCTTGCTGGTATCGAGCAGCTCGTACAGCAGCCTGGAGACGTTCCTCCTCGAGGAGCAATGCATCATCTTGCCGCAATTGCTCTTGCTCGAGCTCATCATAAGCGAGTACTCGAGGAGATCCGTATACGAGTTCCGTGGGGAGAACTGCCTCTGCTCCATAGACAAGAGCAAAGGGTGTCTGTCCGGTGGCTCGACTTGGTGTCGTTCTAATTGACCAAAGAGCCGCCGGCAACTCCTCTATCCAGTTTCTTCCGCACTTGCGCAGCCTGTCGAAGGTTCTTGTCTTGAGTCCACGCAGCACTTCAGCATTGGCCCTCTCCGCTTGACCATTGCTCCTCGGGTGAGCAACAGAAGCGAAGCAGACCTTGGCGCCAAGGTCTTGGACGTACTGCATGAAGGTGCGACTTGTAAATTGTGTGCCGTTGTCGATGATAATCCTGTTAGGGATTCCGAAACGGCAAACAATTGACCTGAAGAACCTGACTGCTGACTGTGCTGTCACCTTTCTCACCGGTTCCACTTCTGGCCACTTTGTGAACTTGTCGATTGCTACGTACAAGTACTCAAAGCCCCCGACAGCGCGGGGAAAGGGGCCGAGGATGTCGAGCCCCCAGACCGAGAAGGGCCAGGACAAAGGGATCGCCTAGAGAGCTTGGCATGGAACTGGCACGCTTCACACTTGGTTACTTGTGCAGTTGCATCTTGGAGGGCTTCTGGCCAGAAGAACCCTTGCCGGAACGCCTTCCCGGCAAGTGCCCTTGCGCCGATGTGGTGACCACATATGCCTCCGTGTATCTCTGCCAACAGCTTCTGTCCATCTTCTCTGGAAATGCACTTCAACCTGACACCATTGAGTCTTCTTCTGTACAGTTCATTGTCGACGAACTAGTACATACTTGACTGCCTGGTTATTTTCTCTATCTCTTCTGGGTCGTCGGGAAGTTCTCCAGTTTGCAGAAAACGAACGATTTGTTGTGCCCATGCTGGAGCCTGAGGCTCAACAACGAGGACTAAAGGCATGAGGGCTGCTGCGGGAACCTCAGCTTCTACGGCAAGAACCTGCGGCTCTGCCGGAGCTGATGGTCCCCCGGCAAGCCTGCCGGGGCAAGGCTTGTCGGGAACGCTTGCTTCAACTGTACAGACCCTTGGATCTGCAGAAGCAAACTGTTCCTCAGCATCTTGGCTGCTGATCTTGGGGACTTTGGCGGCGGCTTCTGGAAGATCCGCCGGCAAGTAGTCGCCGGAGATCAACTTTCTCTTGTTGCTTTGCCCAACTGATGGTGTAACGAATGGCTGAGTTATCTTGAGCAGGAAGGTCCCTGGTGTGATGCCCGAGACCGGCGTCCCAGAAGATCCCAGAAGATTCCAGATGTTCCGGGGTCTCCCGTGTGTTTCTTTTCGCTTGTGTTATTTATTTTTGCATTGCATCATGTCATCATGCCATCATGTCATATTTTATTTTTTTGCATCTCAACCTAATTAATCCGTGTGGGCCTTCGGTCCATTTAAATCGAGGGAAGGTGACTTCTCTTTATAACATATAAAAGCCTCTCAATATTTAGGGAGCTATATAATAAATATTCCATTCTTTGGAATTCACCGTAACACACTTGCAATATTTTCCCCATGTCTTTTTCACTTCAAGTTTCACCTCCAAATCTTGCCAATAATTCTTTCCGTTGTTTCGAGGTTCCTCCAAAAATTGGAGCATTTTTGGACACTTCAATAATCAAGTTTTAGTTCAAAACTATTTGAATTAAATTCAAATATGTTTGAATTATTTTCCGATCTGGCCTTTTATATTTTTCTCCGGTCGTGCTCATTTTTACGAGCCCGAGAAAATTACCCTCTCGTGTATATTCTTTCCGCAGTTGTCCTTTTTTTTACTTTTCTCTCTCTTTTGAGATCTTTGTTTTTTTTTCTTTCTTTAATTAGTAAAGAGGGAAAAATCTCAGCAGCCCAGCTGGCCCACTTCTCCTCCTTTCCCTCTATCCGGCCCATCTCCCCTCTTGGCCCATTAAGCCCGGCCTCCTCCTCCAGTGGCAAGAGGCCCCGTCCTCCTCGTCCAAGGCCGCCAGTGCCTCCCTCTGACCAGTTCGTGCCGAGGCCCTGCCTCTGTTTCCGGTGCTGCCTAGCCCCGTGCTGCCCTTTTTGTTCTGCTGCTGTGTTATGTTTGGGTACTGTTGTTTTTTTTGTCAAGTGCACCGCAGGCAAGACCCGATCTCCGAATGCGCCAAGTACCTCTCCTCGCGACACGAACATCTATGGATATGTGTACATCTACGGAAACGAGTACCCCTACGCTCGACGACCCTCATGTACCACTACGGCTCAAGTTCCTCTCCGTTACGGCCAAGTACCACGACGACCGAACGGCTACGGTGACGAGTACATCTACGAACGTGAACGACAAGTACCACTACCCACGCCGGAGCCATCGGAACCCTCAAGTACCTCGACGACATGTACAACTACGACTCGAGACGAGACCGGCAAGACCGAACGGAACGAGTACATCTACCGTCGCTGAGTACCACTACTTCCTCTACTGTCGCCTCGGAAAACGATGGATGCGCCGTGTACCTCTACGGAACAACTACTTCCTCTTCGGAAACGTGAACGCCTACTTCCTCTACGACGTGAACGCCTTCTTCCTCCACCTCTCGAACCGCCCCGAAACGCATGCTTCAAAGGTATAACCTCGAGTCGATGACCCGTGAGATGCATGCTTGTTGTGTTGTATGAAATGTTTCCCGTGTGTGCTTCGTGCCGTTTTCGTCCGTTGTCATGTTCCTCGGTTGCCTCGTCACCGACTCGTGGGAACCCGGTAACGGGATCGCCCCACCTTTCATCTCGTTTGACTCACTCACGCCATCTTTCTTTTGCACCGGACTCTCAACGAGTTACCGGAACCGATATGTTGCGTTGCATCATTTTCGGATCGTTGCCGTGGCACCTTTTCCTTCCACCGCGGTGACAATACTTCTTATCTCTTTTAAGTCAACCTTTTAATAAAAATTGCATAATCTTAATCATGTCATCGGCATCATGATAACAACATGATAATGTATAATTGTTGTTTGCTTTATAATTATTAAACATGCTCATGGGGATTTTCCGGATATGTTGTTGTTATTCTCCGGCCTCATTTAAATTGCCTAGTTAGTGTAGTTTTATTATGCTTCACCTCTTGCCATGTTAAAAACATTTAATCTTGTCTTGTAAATAACGAGAGTCAACTAAATAATAAATGTGGTGTTTCGTCAATATGCAACTCGTTGCATATTGCGCTCCACTTAACTTGTAGTGTTGTTTGTGCACTTTGCCATGCCTTGCATATTTAAACCGGACATGCATCATACTTGGATGTGCATCGTATGCCTTGTTTATGTATGTGTGTTTACCGTGTTGTTTCTTTCTTTCCGGTTGCTTCTCTTGTTAGCTTTGGTTTCGTTCCGGAGTTGTGAGGTTTCTCTCGTCTGCGTTGCTCCGTCTTCTTCAGGGATCCGTTCTTCTCCTTTGTGGAATCCCAGGCAAGATGACCGAACCCGGATACCATTACTATCTTTGCCTATTGCTAGAGTATCGTTCTTTAGTTTTGCCTCGATGCCCATGTTCTTCTTGTCAGCCTCCTACTTGTAACCATTGCCATGTTTAACCACCCTACCTACGCAAACCGTTGCTTGGCTAAGTACGCTTCGCTCAGCCCCTCTTATAGCATTGTTAGTTGCAGGTGAAGATCGAAGATGCTTGCTTCATGTTGAAGTTTGGTTGGGTTATATCACACTATATAAATGCTTAAAATGAAATCATCTATATACTGGCAGGGTGGAAGGCTAAGCCTTTTGCTTGGTGTTTTGTTCCACTCATGCCGTTAGGAACCGTATAAACCGGTGTTATGTTCCTTGATTATGCGTTCCTAACACGGTTGGGGTGTATGGGACCCCCTTGATAAACCGCTAAGTGCTAAGTCTTTTCCAGCAAGTCCCAACATTGGTACTATTTGCCTAATAACTAATAAAACTTGCATGTGGACTAGCTATCCCTTTTATATTAATTCAACCCCCCGGGCCAGTGCTCCACATGAGTGTTGGTCCGAAACGGGGAGCCTGCGGGGCCACCTCGAGGAAACTCAAGGTCTGGTAAAAACCCGTAGCTTCACCCATCCG
>LR738713.1:549183171-549199760 GCA_902687465.1 Secale cereale | reverse complement strand
CAATTTCCGAATAGGGATTCGGGAGTTGAACACGGTGGGGTTATGTTTGACCGGCTTTAGCTAGGATCACTTCGTGATCATCTCTCGACCGAGGCACTTCTCTTCTCGCTCTCTTTTACGTAAGTTAGTGCTAGTTGCTGCTGCAGACTCTTGTTTGTTCCTTCACCTCTTATTCTTTCTTCAGCCTTGTCCTCACCCAAGGCTTAAATAGTCGTGTTACCCGGGAACGGGATTGCTGAGTCCTCTGTGGCTCACAGTTACTTCACCACACCAGTTGCAGGTTCAGCCGAGTTTGATACAGGAGATGGATCAGAACTTCCGGGAGTTCGATGAAGAGTGTGGCCGTTTGCTTGTGACGTTTCGATGATCAGTAGTGGTTTCTACTAGGATTCGATCCTGACCTGTGGCTTTATGTTGTTTTGGTATCTTTCTTTTGGATCTTCGCCCGTAGTCGGGTTGTGATGTTTTGAATGATGATTGCTTATGTAATGTATTGTGTGAAGTGGCGAGTGTAAGCCAACTACCTCCTTTTGCATTTTAATCCCTCTTTTACATGAGTCGTGCAAAGATACCAAACTTGAGATCATTCTAGGATGGGCTTATATCTTTAAGTCGTGCCTCGACACGTAGGAGATATAGTCCCATCCTGGGCATTACAAGTTGGTATTCAGAGCCTTCTCCGACCTAGAAGCCCCCACTGATTGATCGAATCGTTGACGGTTGAGTCTAGGCACACACTGAAAACTTTTTGAGTCCTATATTATATCGGAGAGTAGGATTTCTTTGCTTCTCATCCCCTTTTCTCTCTGGTGAGGACTCCTGACGTCTACTCTTGTCTCTCCTATCTTCAAAAATTGCACAATTTTTTTTTAGGATCCCGCGAGTATTCTGGGATTGTTTCGATGTTCTTGTGACAAGGATATTGTTCTCGATGCCTCCTGTTCCCGAGGAGTTGAGCTTCGGGGTATCATTGACACAAGCATATCGCGGCAGTACTAAATACTTAAGACGGCCGACATCGAAAATCTCTCCTATACGGCCAGTGGCAAGATAACCCCGACATCACCCAGTACTGGGGAGGTAGTTCGAGAGTATTGCCATAGCTTGTATAGTGGATGCTTTTCGAAGGTCCGAGGTACACAGTTTCCGAGAAAGACTGGTTCTGTGTTGAAGGATTGATACACCTGGATGTAGGTTTAGAGTTGATTGCGCGGTGCTTCCCGTGTATCCCCAACACCTGATTGCATAACTGGAAACTTTCGGAAATCTATAGGTGGGTTCATCTAGTAGTTCTAGGCATTCTTCCAACGGATGCTCGATATGAAGTTTGGGGTTCTACATTGAGTGAAGTGGCTTTATGGACTTGTTCTGATCGGGAGTTGCATCTTAAAGGGTCCTTGGCTATGCTGATCCGGGGATTGCAAAACCCTTTTGTAACATGTTCCATGAGCTTTCAGCACGAAGATGTCGAACGAAGCTTCTATCTTGTATTTGTTCTATCTGATCCTTGTTCCTTTTTTATTTATCTTTTGTTCTCCAAGTGGCTTCTCGTCAAGTTGATGTACCTGCGGAATTCATTCGTTCAATCCTCTGTTCGAATGATGTTGTGAAGATTAGGCTGCTGCATATCTATCCTTTGTTCTTGTTTTGATTCTGGTATTCGAGTTGCTTCGATGTCAAATGTTGATTCCATACCTTTCGTAATCAGTGTTCTCATATTTTTATGGGAGTGCTAGTCCTTCTTGACCATCAAGATCCTCATGTTAAATTCTTTTCAACCGGTGTCCTTTTTGTTCATCTCAAGTTGTCTTTGTTTCCCCACCCTCCCACCCTTTTCTGCATTGAGCCAGAATTCTCAAATGAAGTATCCATTTTATTCATGTGATATTTCTGCATTCTTTTCCTTCAATGTTCTTATCCGGTGCTTTATCGTGAAGATGCTCAAGAGCTTCAAGTTCATCATTCTTTTGTTCTCAATTCTGCCGGTGGAGGTAATTCAAGATTTCGGTGTTGATCTTATCCTTTTCCTCTTTTCATAATGTTTTCTTATTCCGGTGCACCAATTAATCATTCTCCTCTTGCTATTCATATCCGGAGTGCTGAAGATTAATAATTCCATTCTTAATCCGTTCAGCTATTTTGAGCATTGTTATCTTATTCAAGTCATTTAATTCAACCGGTGCAATATCTCTTAAGCAATCTTTTCCAACGGTGATTTCTTTTGAGTGGGCCCTAACCCACAGGTCTTTTTCCAGGATCTTACCTGACTCTTCTTTTTCTGGAGTTATACTCAAATTCTTTTCAAAGTGTGACGTAAGAATGATTCCCATCAGTCACATGCCTTCTCCAAGATCGCTTTCAAATTCTTGTTCATAATTGGTTCAACCTTTTTAATTCTTCATTCCGGAGTGCTCAACAATTCTTATGGCATTTCCCGTCTTCATTCTCAACATTTGGAGACCGGAGAAGAGTTTCTCTTAATCTTGGCCCGTCTTCTTGAAGATTTGTGGTTTTAGCTTCATGCCATCCTCATAATTGTTTTCGATTGTGGGAGTTGTTTTCATGCCCCTTCAGAGCAATTCTTGAGTTCTTCTCATTGTGATCCTCCGAAGGCCATCATTTCAGAAGATTCTTCGTTCTCAGTTTTCAACTTCGCCCTCCCAATATTCTTCATTGATGTCTCTTCGTTCGTCTCCATATTCTTACGGTGGTTAATTCAAGTTTACTCTTCCTTGTTATCATATCAATTCATTTGTTCTTTCATAATCCTACCGGTGCTTCGTTGAAGATTTATCCAAGTTTGTGCTAGATCTCTCTTTAATTCTTTCCAACGAGAATAAGTAGGATGTCAAATCCATTGCTTGTCGCCAATTTAAATTGGTGAAGGATATGCATGACATAATTCTTATTCTTATTCCTTCAAGGTGATTTAATTCTTTTGTCTGGAGCTTGTTCATCTTATCTTATTCTCGGTTCCAAGCTGTTCATCTTGTTTTCCGGAGATTCAAGTTATTTCAATTATATCATTTCAAGCTCCATCTAATTCATCGCAGGCCTTGAATCTTATTCTTTCCATCTTTCACTTCTCTTGTTTTCATTACCGGAGTTCTCATGGTGGTTCATCATGTTTTAATTCATCCTCGAAGTCTTCATCAAGATTCTTGTTGGAGGAGCTCAAATATTTCTTCTCTTGCATTTTGAAGTGCAATTCTTTCTATCTTATCTTTTCAGGTGGTGTTATGTCATTCTTGACAATTCCTTCATGTTTCATGATTCACGAGTTATCAAGAATGAGATATTTAAACCCATCATTTTCCTTGTTCAGGAGATCTTTTCAACCCTTTATTTATTCATTGGAGTTATCTTGGGTTCTATTTCACCTAAAAGCTTTCCCTGAGAATTGTTGCTTATTATGGCGATTATAAATGACCCAATTCTTCATTTTTCATTCCGGTGAATTAAGTTTTTCATCTCCTTGTTGATCTCAATCCAATTAAATGTTTCCGTTAGTGGATGGTTGTCACCTCTTAATTGTGAGATGTTTTCCATAAGCCCACATCAAGCTTATTCATTTCGTTGTTGATTTTTTCCAACAACTCCAATCAACCCTTCTTTGTAAGGAGGATTTCCTAATTCATTTTGGGAGAAGTTGTCATACTTTTCTCCGTTCATTTCTTTCTTTGAACTATATGCTATTCTTTCATTCCGGAGGCATTGTGATGTTCTCCAAACCATCATCTCGTTTTATCGAGATCTTGTTCTTTCCCTTGCTTATCTTTTAACCGGAGTGTTGTATTCTTCATTCTAGTTCCGTCATCTTATCAAGTTTGCCTCTCTTTTCAACCGGAGTGTTGTCTGAATCTTTCTTAACCCTTGTGCCATTCTTTTAATTATTCCGGAGGCAATATGTTGTTGTTTTTCATCAAGTATCACTCCATCTTCTCAAGTTTTTGTTCATTTCCTTCCATTACAGACGGAGTGCTGTCCAAATCCTGTCATTCTTATTCCTTGGCTATACCGTTGTAGTTTCATATTCTTTTGTCATCCATGAGCTCTTGTTTCATGTCTTTCAACCTTCAAGGTTCTCGTAATGCTCCTTGTTCGTCTTTTCTAACGGAGCGTTTCATCTTCGTTCATCTCCGTTGCATTCTTTCTTTCAACTTGTTCAACCTCTCAAGGTTCCTGGTTTCACTCGTTTCTCGAAGAAGCAACTTTGTTTTACCTCTTCCTCTTCCGTTTTTACCCGGTGATATCTCTAGGATCTCGGGTCGAGATCCTCTGTTAGTGTGGGAGAGTTGTGACGCCCGAGACCGGCGTCCCAGAAGATCCCAGAAGATCCCAGGAGATTCCAGAAGATTCTAGATGTTCCGGGGTCTCCCGTGTGTTTCTTTTCGCTTGTGTTATTTATTTTTGCATTGCATCATGTCATCATGCCATCATGTCATATTTTATTTTTTTGCATCTCAACCTAATTAATCCGTGTGGGCCTTCGGTCCATTTAAATCGAGGGAAGGTGACTTCTCTTTATAACATATAAAAGCCTCTCAATATTTAGGGAGCTATATAATAAATATTCCATTCTTTGGAATTCACCGTAACACACTTGCAATATTTTCCCCATGTCTTTTTCACTTCAAGTTTCACCTCCAAATCTTGCCAATAATTCTTTCCGTTGTTTCGAGGTTCCTCCAAAAATTGGAGCATTTTTGGACACTTCAATAATCAAGTTTTAGTTCAAAACTATTTGAATTAAATTCAAATATGTTTGAATTATTTTCCGATCTGGCCTTTTATATTTTTCTCCGGTCGTGCTCATTTTTACGAGCCCGAGAAAATTACCCTCTCGTGTATATTCTTTCCGCAGTTGT
Organism: Secale cereale; assembly: GCA_902687465.1. Classification (NCBI taxonomy): domain Eukaryota; kingdom Viridiplantae; phylum Streptophyta; class Magnoliopsida; order Poales; family Poaceae; genus Secale; species Secale cereale. The sequence goes on along the minus strand of LR738713.1, from coordinate 549,194,892 downwards.
CCTTTTTTTTACTTTTCTCTCTCTTTTGAGATCTTTGTTTTTTTTTCTTTCTTTAATTAGTAAAGAGGGAAAAATCTCAGCAGCCCAGCTGGCCCACTTCTCCTCCTTTCCCTCTATCTGGCCCATCTCCCCTCTTGGCCCATTAAGCCCGGCCTCCTCCTCCAGTGGCAAGAGGCCCCGTCCTCCTCGTCCAAGGCCGCCAGTGCCTCCCTCTGACCAGTTCGTGCCGAGGCCCTGCCTCTGTTTCCGGTGCTGCCTAGCCCCGTGCTGCCCTTTTTGTTCTGCTGCTGTGTTATGTTTGGGTACTGTTGTTTTTTTTGTCAAGTGCACCGCAGGCAAGACCCGATCTCCGAATGCGCCAAGTACCTCTCCTCGCGACACGAACATCTACGGATATGTGTACATCTACGGAAACGAGTACCCCTACGCTCGACGACCCTCATGTACCACTACGGCTCAAGTTCCTCTCCGTTACGGCCAAGTACCACGACGACCGAACGGCTACGGTGACGAGTACATCTACGAACGTGAACGACAAGTACCACTACCCACGCCGGAGCCATCGGAACCCTCAAGTACCTCGACGACATGTACAACTACGACTCGAGACGAGACCGGCAAGACCGAACGGAACGAGTACATCTACCGTCGCTGAGTACCACTACTTCCTCTACCGTCGCCCCGGAAAACGATGGATGCGCCGTGTACCTCTACGGAACAACTACTTCCTCTTCGGAAACGTGAACGCCTACTTCCTCTACGACGTGAACGCCTTCTTCCTCCACGTCTCGAACCGCCCCGAAACACACGCTTCAAAGGTATAACCTCGAGTCGATGACCCGTGAGATGCATGCTTGTTGTGTTGTATGAAATGTTTCCCGTGTGTGCTTCGTGCCGTTTTCGTCCGTTGTCATGTTCCTCGGTTGCCTCGTCACCGACTCGTGGGAACCCGGTAACGGGATCGCCCCACCTTTCATCTCGTTTGACTCACTCACGCCATCTTTCTTTTGCACCGGACTCTCAACGAGTTACCGGAACCGAGATGTTGCGTTGCATCATTTTCGGATCGTTGCCGTGGCACCTTTTCCTTCCACCGCGGTGACAATACTTCTTATCTCTTTTAAGTCAACCTTTTAATAAAAATTGCATAATCTTAATCATGTCATCGGCATCATGATAACAACATGATAATGTATAATTGTTGTTTGCTTTATAATTATTAAACATGCTCATGGGGATTTTCCGGATATGTTGTTGTTATTCTCCGGCCTCATTTAAATTGCCTAGTTAGTGTAGTTTTATTATGCTTCACCTCTTGCCATGTTAAAAACATTTAATCTTGTCTTGTAAATAACGAGAGTCAACTAAATAATAAATGTGGTGTTTCGTCAATATGCAACTCGTTGCATATTGCGCTCCATTTAACTTGTAGTGTTGTTTGTGCACTTTGCCATGCCTTGCATATTTAAACCGGACATGCATCATACTTGGATGTGCATCGTATGCCTTGTTTATGTATGTGTGTTTACCGTGTTGTTTCTTTCTTTCCGGTTGCTTCTCTTGTTAGCTTCGGTTTCGTTCTGGAGTTGTGAGGTTTCTCTCGTCTGCGTTGCTCCGTCTTCTTCAGGGATCCGTTCTTCTCCTTTGTGGAATCCCAGGCAAGATGACCGAACCCGGATACCATTACTATCTTTGCCTATTGCTAGAGTATCGTTCTTTAGTTTTGCCTCGATGCCCATGTTCTTCTTGTCAGCCTCCTACTTGTAACCATTGCCATGTTTAACCACCCTACCTACGCAAACCGTTGCTTGGCTAAGTACGCTTCGCTCAGCCCCTCTTATAGCATTGTTAGTTGCAGGTGAAGATCGAAGATGCTTGCTTCATGTTGAAGTTTGGTTGGGTTATATCACACTATATAAATGCTTAAAATGAAATCATCTATATACTGGCAGGGTGGAAGGCTAAGCCTTTTGCTTGGTGTTTTGTTCCACTCATGCCGTTAGGAACCGTATAAACCGGTGTTATGTTCCTTGATTATGCGTTCCTAACACGGTTGGGGTGTATGGGACCCCCTTGATAAACCGCTAAGTGCTAAGTCTTTTCCAGCAAGTCCCAACATTGGTACTATTTGCCTAATAACTAATAAAACTTGCATGTGGACTAGCTATCCCTTTTATATTAATTCAACCCCCCGGGCCAGTGCTCCACATGAGTGTTGGTCCGAAACGGGGAGCCTGCGGGGCCACCTCGAGGAAACTCAAGGTCTGGTAAAAACCCGTAGCTTCACCCATCCGGTCGTGGCCTGAGACGAGATACGCGCGGCTACTATCAGGGTGTCGGCACGCCGGAAGGATTTGCTGGATTAGCCTTACCTTAGTTCGGTTTAACTTGAGCACGGGATTCCGAGAATACTCGGGTCTTCCCACCTATGGAGTTGCGACTTCGCGGATCGTGGGCTTGTGATGGGCCAAGTTGGAACACCCCTGCGGGGTTTGAACTTTCGAAAGCCGTGCCCGCGGTTATGTGGCAGATGGGAGCTTGTTAATTCCGGTTGTAGATAACTTGACACAATGTTTCAATACACTACCAGCGTGTGTACCGTGACTGCCAATTTCCGAATAGGGATTCGGGAGTTGAACACGGTGGGGTTATGTTTGACCGGCTTTAGCTAGGATCACTTCGTGATCATCTCTCGACCGAGGCACTTCTCTTCTCGCTCTCTTTTACGTAAGTTAGTGCTAGTTGCTGCTGCAGACTCTTGTTTGTTCCTTCACCTCTTATTCTTTCTTCAGCCTTGTCCTCACCCAAGGCTTAAATAGTCGTGTTACCCGGGAACGGGATTGCTGAGTCCTCTGTGGCTCACAGTTACTTCACCACACCAGTTGCAGGTTCAGCCGAGTTTGATACAGGAGATGGATCAGAACTTCCGGGAGTTCGATGAAGAGTGTGGCCGTTTGCTTGTGACGTTTCGATGATCAGTAGTGGTTTCTACTAGGATTCGATCCTGACCTGTGGCTTTATGTTGTTTTGGTATCTTTCTTTTGGATCTTCGCCCGTAGTCGGGTTGTGATGTTTTGAATGATGATTGCTTATGTAATGTATTGTGTGAAGTGGCGAGTGTAAGCCAACTACCTCCTTTTGCATTTTAATCCCTCTTTTACATGAGTCGTGCAAAGATACCAAACTTGAGATCATTCTAGGATGGGCTTATATCTTTAAGTCGTGCCTCGACACGTAGGAGATATAGTCCCATCCTGGGCATTACACCTGGTTCCACAGGTAACTTCATTGCAGCACACTTTGAGAGGCCATCTGCAATATCATTCTGAGCTCTTGGGACGTGCTCCATTTGCAGACCTTCAAAGTGTTCTTCAAGCTTCCTCACTTCATCAACATAAGCTTCCATCAAAGGGCTCTGGTAACTCTTATTTACTTGTCGGACCACCAACTGGGAATCTCCCCGCACGATCAACTTCTTAATCCCAAGCTCGGCTGCAATTCTGAGGCCGGCAAGCAAACCTTCATACTCAGCAGTGTTGTTTGTCGCTTGTTCCTTGGGAAAGTGCATCTGGACAACATACTTGAGGTGCTCTCCGGTGGGCGCTATGAGTACCACGCCGGCACCGGCGCCTTGCAGCGAGAAAGCACCATCAAAGTACATTACCCATTCACTGCTCGCTTCTTGGACGGGGACGCTTGTCTCTGGGGCTTCTTCATCTGGCGTTGGGGTCCATTCCGCTATGAATTCTACCAAAGCTCTGCTCTGTATAGTCGAAGTACTCTCAAACTTGAGACCAAAGCTTGACAGCTCCAGTGCCCACTCGACGATCCTGCCTGTTGCTTCGGGATTCTGCAATATCCTCTTCAACGGAAAGCGAGTGACCACTGTTATTTCGTGTGCTTGGAAGTAATGGCGCAGCTTCCTTGAGGCCATGAGGAGGCCGAACAGCAACTTCTGCACCCCAGAGTATCTTGATCTAGCTCCTTGCAAGAGGGAACTTACAAAATACACTGGGCGCTGCACCATCTTCCTTCGCACTTCTCCTTGTTCCTGCGCAGACTTGTCCTTGTCGGGGCCAGAGCTTGTCGGGGAAGCCCCCTGCTTGTCGCTGGAAGTGCTTGCCGGGGCTGTGGGCTCTTCCTCTGCCTCCCTTTCCGCTACCAACGCAGCACTAACCACTTGATTGGTTGCCGCTAAGTACAGCAGCAACTTCTCTTGTGGTCTAGGTGCGACAAGTATTGGAGTGGAGGATAGGTATCCTTTCAAATCCTGCAGCGCTGCCTCCGCTTCCGGAGTCCATTTCATAGGACCTGCCTTTTTCAAAATTTTAAAGAAAGGCAAGGCGCGTTCTGCAGATTTTGAAATGAACCTGCTGAGGGCAGCCACACAACCTGCAAGTCTCCTTACGTCCTTGACGCGCTTCGGGGCTTCAATCTGCTCGATGGCTTTTATCTTGTCGGGATTGGCTTCAATCCCCCTCTGGGACACAAAGAACCCGAGAAGCTTGCCGGAGGGGACTCCGAAGACGCACTTCTCGGGGTTCAACTTGAGCTGGATCTTGCGCAGATTCTCAAAGGTCTCTTCTAGATCTCGTATCAGGGTATCTTTGCTTTTGCTCTTGACCACTATATCATCCATGTAAGCTTCTACATTTCTGTGGATCTGTGGCTCAAAAGCAGTGTGCACCACCCTTGCAAATGTTGAGCCTGGATTCTTCAATCCAAAGGGCATGCGTATGAAGCAGTAAGTGCCGCATGGAGTAATAAATGCAGTCTTCTCTTCATCTTCCTTGGCCATGAATATTTGGTGGTAACCTGAGTATGCATCAAGGAAGGAAAGCAGCTCACATTTAGCGGTGGAGTCAACAATCTGGTCAATACGCGGCAAGGGAAATGGATCCTTAGGACATGCTTTATTCACATCAGTGAAGTCTATACAAAGTCTCCATTTCCCATTGGCCTTGCGCACGACAACTGGATTTGCTAACCACGTAGGATGGATCACGCCTCTAACCAGGCCTGCTGCTTCCAACTTCTTTATCTCTTCGGCGATGAATTCTTGGCGCTCCACGGCTTGCTTCCTGACCTTCTGCTTGACGGGCCGCGCATGAGGACAAATAGCAAGCTTGTGCTCAATTACCTTCCTGGGAACGCCGGGGATGTCAGATGGTTGCCATGCAAACACATCGACATTCGCCCGCAGGAAGGCAACGAGCGCGCTTTCCTACTTGTTGTCGAGTGTAGCACTGATGGTGAAGGTACCACCAGTGCCGTCCTCCTTGGCGGGCACCCTCTTGGTCGCCGGTGGAGCGGCCATCCCTTTCTTGCACTTGCCGGTGGAGCTCGATGGTGCGTCCTCGACGGCAGCGCAGCACTCCGAAGAGGTGCGTTTGCCGGAGTGGGCCCCAGAGCTCTTGCCGGACTTGATCTTGGCCTTCCCCCCGGGAGCTTCAGCGGCAAGTGTGTTGCTTTCTGCTGCGGCTGCTGCATCCCGGTAGATCTTGTCGGCGCAGATAAGCGCGTCCTTCTTGTCGCCAGGGACAGAGATGACGCTCATCGGCCCCGGCATCTTGAGTACGTTGTAGGCATGGTGGGAAGCTGCCATGAACTTGGCGAGGGCAGGACGGCCAAGTATCCCATTGTATGGCAATGGGATATCGGCAACGTCGAAGGTTATCCTCTCCGTCCTGAAGTTGAGCTCCCCGCCAAAGGTCACGGGCAGTGTAATCTTCCCCTTCGGCTTGCTCCTTCCCGGGTTGATCCCTTGGAACGACCCGGTTTCCTCGAGCTCGCTGTCGGGGATCTGGAGTTTCTTGATCACAGCTGAGGAGATCAAGTTCAGGCCGGCCCCGCCGTCAACCAACATTTTGGTGACCTTGAGGTTGCGGATAGTTGGTGAGACCAACATCGGCAAGCACCCGACCGCTGTTGTGCGGTCAGGGTGATCCTCAAGGTCAAAAATGATGGGCGTGCTGGACCACTTCAGCAGCCTGCGTGACTCGACGGGCGGCTCAGCTGCGTTTACTTCCCGCACCCACTGCTTGAGTTGGCGGTGGGAAGTGTGCAGAGATGCGCCTCCGTCGACACACAGGACTTCTGTGGCCTTCTGGAACTCCTGCTCGCTGTTATCTCCTTCTTCCATGTCGTCGTCGTCTTCTTCTTCCTCATCCTTGTCGCGACCCCGGGGAGGTCGGTCACCTTGCCGCTGCTTGGCCTTGCCGCGGCGTCCTCCCCGGCCATTGAATGGCCGCTTCTTGCTGGGCTCTCCTCCGCCACCTTGGGCCTTCTCCTTGTCGCGACGCTCGTATTCAGCCTTCTGCTGCTCTACGAGGTACTCGACTCGCTTGCAGTTCTGAAGATCGTGGCCCTTGGTGCGGTGGATCTTGCAGTATTGCTTGTCGGAGCCGTCCTGCTTGTCGGCTGCCGCTACAGGGACAGGTTCCTTGCCGGAACCGCCAGCCTGTACCTTCTTGGCGGGAGCCTCCTTGCCGGACTGCTCGACGACTAGCACCTCCTTGCTCTTCTTCTTTCTGTTGTTCCGCCGCCGGCTCTTCTTTGCCGGGGCGGCATCCTCGCTGTCGCTTCCTCCTGCGCCAGCATCCTCTCCGGGGAGCCTCCTCCCCTCTTCGGCACGCGCGCACTTGTCAGCCAGAGCGTAGAGCTCGCTGACATCCCGGATCTTGGTCATGGCCATCTCTTCCCTCATGCGGCGGTTACGCACGTTCTGGTGGAACGCGCTGATAACCGCGGCAGGGTGGACGTCGGGAATGTTGTGTTGTACGCGGCTGAACCTTTGGATGTACTTGCGCAGGGATTCTCCTTCCTTCTGGGCCAAGATGTGGAGATCGCTCTCCTGGCCGTGGGGTTTGTGGCCGCCTGTGAAGGCGCCAACAAATTGGTGGCACAGATCTGCCCACGAAGAAATGGAGTTCTCCGGCAAGTGCATAAGCCAAGAACGGACGTTTGGCTTAAGCACTAGCGGGAAGTAGTTGGCTAGTATCTTCTCGTCGCGTCCCCCGGCAGCCTGCACCGCGATGGTGTAGATGCTGAGGAACTCCGAGGGGTGCGTCTTCCCATCGTACTTCTCGGGTACGTCGGGCTTGAAATTTTTCATGCTGGGCCACTGGACTCGCCGCAGCTCACGGGTGAATGCAGGGCAACCTGCCGCGTACGGCAAGTCGCCTGGTTCACCGGGCGCGTGCGTGTCAACAGCGGTCCCAGCGCGCTGATCCGATTGTCGCCGGGCTTCTCGTCGGCGCTCGATGCGTGTCCGAGCGTCTTCTTGCCGCCGGTCGTCGAGGACTTGGCGCTGGTCCCGACGAGCCCGCGGATCCGACGACGCCGTGGAGTCGTCGTCGACATTAATCCGGCGGGGTGGCGTCTTCTGCTTCCGCGGCGGGGAGTGTACGGTAGTTGCACCCCCGGCGGTCTTGTCGCCATCGGCCTTCGTCTGGTCGACTTGCCGCGGCCGTGACGTCGCCGGCTGCTGCGGCGTGTCGTTGTTGGCGAAGGCGATGAGGCTCTGGATCGTCGCCCTCTAGTCTTCGGCTTTGTCTGCCGCTGGAGGGAAGTCGAGGAGCAGCTGTGCTCTTGCTAGAGCTTCTGCTGGAGAGGAGGGGAGCGGCGGCGAGCGGTGCGAGGAGCGAGATATGCTCGGACTTCTAACAGGGTTAGAAGGAGCAGTTTCTCGCCCCGGCGACCGCGCCTTGCTCGTACCAGGACGGTGGCCTTGAGCGTCCCGCGATCCTCCGGTCTGTCCTTGCCCCAGCAAGCGTATGGTACCTCCTGTACCACGGCGCTGCTGGCCTGGCGTCTGCTGAGAGAGACGTGGTGCGTCTACGGACACCGAGGCTTTGGAATTCGCCCGGTCGTCCGTCTTGCGCTTGGATTTGGTGGCGCCGTGAGTTTCCTCACCGGCGACCATCCTTCCGCCGTCGTCTCCTCCACCTACCGTTGGTTCTGGTGGCGGTGGGATCGACGCAGACGGGCCTGCGACCTCTGAAGCCTTCTTCTTCGGAGGCATGTTGTTGTAGCTGATGAAGTTGACGAAGCTGGAGAGGTTGATGAAGAATGCGCCCGCGTGAGCGCCGGATCAGGTTCGCACAACCTCGACGCCCCCTACCTGGCGCGCCAAAGATGTCGGGGGAAACTGTCCTCCCACGAGCACCTATGGGACCGGAGCCCCTTCTACGTTGCGGTAAGGGAGCGGAGGGAGCACGGAGAGCAGATCGAGGAGCGCACGCGGGCAGTTTACCCAGGTTCGGGCCGCGCGGACGCGTAAAACCCTACTCCTGCCTTGGTTGTATTGAGCTCGGGAGCTTGAAGAGCTACAGTACTAGCTACACCGAGCGAGCGAGTTTCTTAGGTTCCGAACCCTTTCTACGTTGTGCATGGGCCTCCTTTTATAGCTCAAGGGGTCACCGACAGGTGTCAATGTAGAGGAGGGCAAAAGTGTAATTTTGGTGGTAGTTGTAACAGTGCGGGAATAGTGTGTGAACAGTGGATGAACAGTGGTCTTCACCTAACCTTGACAGTGGGGGACAAGGGCATTAAATGCCCGTCACCGTCGACCCCAAAAGTGTCCGTCCATGCTTCTCCGTTCGCCACGGTGGTAGCCTCGTCACCGTGGCTTGCCACCGTGTGCCCCAGGCTGCACAGCCATCCGCCGCGCGTCCCTGGAAGGACCCCAGGGCGACGCGTGGGCAGATGAGCTGGAGCGCGGGCACACAGCATAGTTTTCCCCGGCAAGCACCTTGCCGGGGGCATGATCTTGCCGGGCCCGGAAGCTTGTCGCTCCCCGAGCCCTGCCGGGGCGCATGATGCGCCGAGGTGTCTCTTGAAATATGTATTCCTTGGCTCTCCTGGCAAGCTCCTCTTGCCAGGGTCTTGTGTTAATATGACAATCTTGAGCCTGGTGCGGCCTTCCCGGCAAGCTCCTCTTGCCGGGGCCTTGATCTTCTGACTTGTATACTTTGTTCTTGAATGGCTTCATAGGGACCAGAAAGGTTTCCGGCAAGCACGTGGTAAACCCTGCCGCGGGAAGCTGTTACTGCCCGTGCACAAGTTGGGGTACTAAGGTACCCCTATCTTAGTACACCGACACTTGGCCGTTTGTGACTTGGGGGCTTGACATGGTTGGACCCTTCAAGAGATCCCCATATAAGAAGACCCACCTTTTGGTGGCGGTGGATAAGTTTACCAAATGGGTTGAAGCGGAACCAGTCAGCAAGTGTGATGCAGCAACGGCGGTTCAGTTCATCAAAAAGGTGATTTTCTGGTTTGGCTTTCCACATAGTATTATAACTGATAATGGTACCAATCTGTCCAAGGGGGCTATGGAGGAGTTCTGTCAACGAGAGAACATCCGCCTTGATGTATCATCAGTAGCTCACCCTTAGTCTAATGGTCAAGCTGAAAGAGCCAATCAATAGATCTTGAGAGGCATTAAACCCCGTCTTATGGTCCCTTTGCAGAGGACATCGGGTTGTTGGGTGGAGGAATTACCCTCTGTGTTATGGAGCATCAACACTACACCTAACAGATCTACTGGGTACACGCCTTTCTTCGTGGTATATGGAGCTGAAGCGGTCCTCCCTAGTGATATCCGTCATGATTTGCCGCGAGTGGCGGCTTACATCGAAGCTGATAACGAAAAAGCATGGCAAGATGCATTAGACCGGCTGGATGAGGAACGGGACACAGCAGCAGCTCGATCGGCGATTTATCAGTAAGATCTGCGCCGGTACCACAGTCGCCAGGTTAAAACCAGAACGTTTCAAGAAGGAGATCTGGTGCTTCGGCTCATCCAAGACCAGACAGACATGCACAAGCTATCCCCGCCTTGGGAAGGACCCTTTGTGGTCAGCAAGAACCTGCACAATGGATCATACTACCTCGTTGACGTTCGAGAACACAAGGACTCACGTACTGCGGAGGAGGAGACCCGACGGCCTTGGAACATCGCTCTTCTTTGACCCTACTACACCTGAGTCATAGGCTCCGCTTTATGTACATATGTTTGCAATGTATATATCATGATCAATATAATAAACCGGCGTCCCCGATAAAGCGGGGTATCAGTCGTCCTTTTTTCATAAGAGTTTGTCACATGGGGGCTTCTGTATGAAAGGGAGTTCCTATGGCCTCTTAAACCGGCGATCACGTCAAGGCCATCATAAGAGCATAGCTCTGGTTGCTTCGGCAATCCTCACATGATGATGAGGGGCAAAAGAGAGTTTTGATGCCTAGCACAACTCAAACATAGGCCCCGACGAGCATAGCAAATGCTACCTGGGGGCTCCTGATGCATAGCATCAACGAGTTGACAACCCTTGTAGTAGGCTATCAAGCCATGGCTTGGAAGCTTGATGTATACACCTAAAACCCCGGATTAGCGTGCCTGCATTAAGTAAGTCACTCCGCCCAGGTAAACCTGCTACGACCCGTCGAACCTATACACAAGTCAATCTTTACAGACCCTAAACTTGGTAACGTTAAATTGACGATCATCGAGTGTTTACAGAAGTCAATCTTTACAGACCCTGAACTTGGTAACATTAACATTGATGATTTGGTTAAGGATTGAGGACCACCTTAACAGGCTTTGTAAAATGGTTAATGACAGTAGCCTGGCAGCTCATAAAAAGCCTTGAATTTGGAGCCTGGCAGCTCATAAAAAGCCTCGACTACACGGTCTTATTTGCCCAAAAATTTCTTTTTGATTTTTTATACAAAAAAATTTATCCTCAAGGTCATTGCTGTTCATCCAAGTCCATTGGTTCAGGGAGTGGATGACTATAAGTTGCCACTACACCTGCGTTTACAGAGCCTTAGTCTAGTTTGATTATACAAACACAAGTATTGCCTACATTTAAACCGGAGTTTATCATAACCCGATTCGGTCCCATCATGAACCGGCAAAGGATCAAGGGAGTCATCAATACTTGCATCTTGGATCATTGTCTCTGCTATCGACTATTGATTAAGGTTAATTGTGACACACTTAATCACATGTATGATACATAATTTATATTTTATGCACAGTTCAGGTTATAAACTTAGACCATGTGTTTGGGCATTATGACCCGTCCGGCGATAAACCGCCAGGACACTTTAAACATGGTTTTATGCAGAAGCAGGTGTGTAGGATCGAAAGTATGTCTAGAGGGGGGGTGATTAGACTACTTGTAAATATAAAAATTCTGCCTTTTGATCAAGAACAGTTTTTGGCAGATTCACAATTATGATCAAGTTAAGCATCACCCTACACATGCAATTCTAGAGTATAGGCAGCGGAAAGTAAATTGCACATGTAGTAAAGAGAGGTGGAGAAGAGCAAACGCAATTTGGAGACGCGGTGATTTTTCCCGTGGTTCCGATAGGTGGTGCTATCGTACATCCACATTGATGGAGACTTCAACCCACGGAGGGTAACGGCTGCGCGAGTCCACGGAGGGCTCCACCCACGAAGGGTCCACGAAGAAGCAACCTTGTCTATTCCATCATGGCCTACGCCCACGGAGGGCTAGCCTTACTCGGGGTAGATCTTCACGAAGTAGGCGATCTCCTTGCCCTTACAAACTTCTTGGTTCAACTCCACATCTCGATGACGGAGGCTCCCAAGCGACACCTAACCAATCTAGGAGGCACCACCCTCCAAAAGGTAATAGATGTTGTAGATGATGATGAACTCCTTGCTCTTGTGCTTCAAATGATAATCTC
>LR738713.1:549150296-549174876 GCA_902687465.1 Secale cereale | reverse complement strand
GTCCTCCTCCTCAACCCCACGCTGCCATGTGCCCTGCACCCCCCCGTGAGGCTCCCCTCCTTCTCCTCTGCCTCCGTCGTGCTATGCTGCTCCTCCCCCTCTGCGCGGCCGCTGCTCTGCAAACGCCGCCGCGCGTGCAGCCCTCCCCACGGCGCCGTCCGCTGCGTCGATCCGCACCCCGCTTCCCCCCTTCACTCGCCTGTACTGCCCGTCCCCTCCTCGCGCAAGAGCCCGCACCTGCGCCGGCGCTCACACACTCGCCGCGCTCACCGCCGAACCCCGCGCGCGCGTGCCCATGCTCCCGTCGACCCGCTCCAGTCCCGGCTTGTCGACGCCCCAGCGCCCTCTTCATCCCCGCGGCAGCGCCGTCCCACCCCTCCGGCCGCGACCGCGCCTGCCCCGCCGCCTCCTCTACCGCGCCACCGCGTGCCCCGCGCCGTCCCGTCCCTCCTCCCCGCTAGGCCTGCTCCGGGCGGCCACGGCCGCCGGCAGCGTCCACCGGCCGCGCCTCCTGGCCAGTCCATGGCCGCGCGCCGCCTCCGGTCTCCTCGCCCCGCGCTGCTTTGCCCTTGGCCGCCGGCCCCCCCCTCCGCGGCCACCTCCGGCGCCCGGCGCCGGCGCCGCGCCGGCGCCCCAGCGCGTCCGCTCGCGCTCCCTCACCCGTGCCTCGTCGGGTGGGCGCCCGACCAATGCCCGTTCGGGCTGTGCCCGGTAACCCAGCGCCCGATATGGCCCTGGGCCTATGGCAAAGGGGCCCCACCCCGAGAACGTTTAAAAAAAAGAGAAGAGATAAAAAAAATATATAATAAAATTAATTAATAAATATTAATAAATAATAAGAGGTTTAATTAATTAATTAATTACTTAATTAACTTAATTAATTCTGATAGATTAACCTAATCACTAACTAACGTAATTAACTGTTAATTAACTAAGGTGTCAATGACGTGTGGACCCCATGCGCCAGATTTGACCTAGTCAACCCCCTGTTGACTGCTGATGTCATGCTGACGTCATGCTGACGTCAGCATGCACTATTCTGGATAATGTTCTATTAAATTAATTAATTAAATTCCAGAAATTAATAAAAACTTTAGAAAATCATATCTTTTAAACCGTAACTCGGATGAAAATAATTTATATATGAAAGTTGCTCAGAACGACGAGACGAACCCGAATACGCGGTCCATTCGTCCGCCACACATCTCTATCATACCGAACGTGCAACATTCCCCCTCTGTTTCATCTGCCCGAAAACGCGAAACACCGGGAATACTTTCCCGGATGTTTTTCATCCTTGCCAGTATCACCTCCTACTACGTTAGGTCACACGTAGCACCGCGTATTCCCATGTTATGCTTTGTGATGCTATTGTTTGCTCTGTTATTTATTTGTTTCCCCTTCGTTGCTTATTTTCGGTAGACTCCGATACTGTGATAGACCCCGAGACCGTTGATGCTTCGGTGTTCGACTACGGCTACGATTCCGAAGATTCCTTTCGTCTGCAGAGCTTCCAGGCAAGCCCCCCCCTTTGATCACCAGATATCGCCTATTCTTCTCTCTACTGCTTGCATTAGAGTAGTGTAGCATGTTACTGCTTCCGATACTCCTATTCTGCTGCATAGCCTGTCATTGTTGCTACCACTGTTGATACTTCACCTGCAATCCTAAATGCTTAGTATAGGATGCTAGTATTCCATCAGTGGCCCTACACCCTTGTCCGTCTGCCCTGCTATTCTATCGGGCCGTGATCACTTGGGGGTGATCACGGGTATATACTACATACATTTTACATGACACATGATGATGGTTCGGATATGGGGGCTGAAGGGGCAGGTGGTTCCACACAGGTAGTGGTGGGCCTGGGTTCCCGACAGTCCCCTGATGGTTACTTTGTGGCGGAGCGACAGGGCAGGTTGCGACCACCTAGGAGACAGGTGGGCCTGGCCCTGGTCGTTGTCCGCGGTTATTTCATAATAACACGTTTAACGGGATCTTGGTATTTGATCTGAGTCTGGCCATTTGGTCTATACGCACTAACCAGCTACGTGGGAATAGTTATGGGCACTCGACGTCGTGGTATCAGCCGAAGCCTTTTTGACGTCAGCGACTTAGCGGCGCGCGCCGGATTGGACTGGAAGCCTACTCTGGTATTAGGAGAGGCTAGGTCTGCTTACCGGCCGCCCTCGCAACGTGCAGGTGTGCATTGGGCGATGGGCCCAGACCCCTGTGTGCTTAGGACTTAGACCGACGTGCTGACCTCTCTGCTGTGCTTAGGTAGGGCTGCGACGTGTTGATCTTCCGAGGCCGGGCATGACCCTGGAAAGTGTGTCCGGCCAAATGGGATCGAGCGTGCTGGGATATGTGGTGCACCCCTGCAGGGAAGTTAATCTATTCGAATAGCCGTGTCCCTCGGTAAAAGGACGACTCGGAGTTGTACTCTGACCTCATGACAACTAGAACTGGATACTTAATAAAACACACCCAGACAAGTTCCAGATACAACCCGGTGATCGCTTTCTCACAGGGCGACGAGGGGAGGATCACCGGGTAGGATTATGCTATACGTTGTTACTTGGTGAACTTACCATCTATTCTATTCTACTGTTGCAAGACGGAGGCTGCGAGAAGCGAGGATACTTGTTACTTTCCAGCTACCCTCATCTTCTGCTGCAAGATGGAGGTTACGAGAAGCGTAGTCTTCGATTGGATTAGCTATCCCCCTCTTATTCTGCTTTCTGCAGTTCAGTCCACATATATTACCCCTTTATACATATACCATTGCATATGTAGTGTAGATCCTTGCTTGCGAGTACTTTGGATGAGTACTCACGGTTGCTTTCTCCCCCTTTTCCCCTTTTGTTCCTTCTTTTCGGATGATGCAACCAGGTGGTGGAGTCCAGGAGCCAGATGATCCCGAGGATGTTTCTACATGGAGTTCGGCTTCGAGGAGTAGTTAGGAGGTCCCAGGCAGGAGGCCTTGCCTTTTCGATCGTTGCTATTTTTGTGCTAGCCTTCTTAAGGCAAACTTGTTTAACTTATGTATGTACTCAGATATTGTTGCTTCCGCTGACTCTTGTGTTTTTCGAGCTTATGTATTCGAGCCCTCGAGGCCCCTGGCTTGTAATATAAAGCTTGTATTATTTTAATTTGTGTCTAGAGTTGTGTTGTGATATCTTTCAGTGAGTCCTTGATCTTGGTCGTACACATTTGCGTGCATGATTAGTGTACGGTCAAATCGGGGGCGTCACAAAGTTGCTGATAGTTAAAGGAGATATATCACTAAGCACTTGAGCAACCAGATCATCAACACAACCTCATCCCCTTTTAATAGTATTGGCTTTTCCTATGGACTCAATGTGATCTTGGATCACTAAACCGAAAATGGAGTCTTGAGCTTTTGCCAATGCTTGCCTTAGCATTTTGAGGGGTCCACTTCTTCAGTCATTGCCATACCCATATCACTGAACTTCTCTGAAATGATTCTCAAATAACTATTAGTTCAATGATATATATGTTGTTATTAATTGCCAAAACCACTCGGGGATTAGTTGCACTTTCAATCTCCCCCTTTTTGGTAATTGATGACAACATATAGATCAAAGCTTCGACAATGGATATAATCAATGAATAATATCGTCGCTTTGAGAAGTATGTGATAAGCAAGAGCTCCCCCTAAATTTGTGCATTATTTAAGTTTTGCGTTTGAATGCAAATGCACAATCGATTAGGATCATGGGTCACTCTTCCATGTCACATACATCTTGGTGGAGCGCACAAAATGATAAGAATGAACAGCATGCACCCAATCACCAAGACATGAGTGAATAGTCATACAAGATAGGAATAACATATGATAAGCATTAAGCACACATTAAAGCATAGTACGACCAAGCACTCATTAAGGTAGCATCAAACGAAGTATCAAGCACACTGAAAGTTTCGAAAACCAAAAGTATCTCAAGGAAACCGCAAAAGAACGAAAGAGCAAAAGCGCAAATATAACAGCACTCTCTCTCTCTCGAAGCCCTATGATCTATACAATTTCTCCCCCTTTGGCAACAAGTTACCAAAAAGTTCGAAAAAGCATAGAGCTAAACGTCACTGGGGACTCTGCTGGCGGCTCCCGTCTGGGTTGATGTCGGAGTAGATATGACGGCATCGGCGAAGACTTCAGCTGATGTCTGTGCTGGAGGAGTGGACACTGGAGCTGTGGCTGGAGTGACTGCTGGAGCTGTAGGAGGTGCTAAAGTTGTAGTCCTGGTGTCAGTCACTGGAATAGCAGCTGATCGGGATCCTCTGGGAACCGGAGCAGTCTGTCGCTGAGAATCCTGGACTAAGTCATCCTGCACAAGCTCTGCCTTGTCCTGCTTTGCTTCCTCCATGTCTGCCTCAAGCTTGTTGACGGTCACTTGAATTTCAGTCAGCTTCACGTCCAGAGCGTGGATCTTCTCGTCAACAATCCTCTCTAGGCTCTCCTGAGATTGTTCAATGCTGGCCAGGCGTTGTTCAATCCTTTGAGTAGCTTCAAGAATCTGTTCTCCGAAACTCTTTGGTTTAGCTGCTGCTGCTGCTGCTTCTTTGTCAGCTTTGGCTTTCTTAGCAGCTTCTATCTTGGCTTGACCTTCAACAGATGTAGGATCCTCCTCGTCCATCACAACAACATTGTCTTCATGCTCTGGCTGCAGGGGTAAGTGTTTCCTATCCAACAAGAATTTGCCCGTGCCAAACTTGGCATTGATAAGCATCTGAATCTGTGGGGCAAATCCACATGACCTTTTCTAGTCAGCTGCAGTCCTCTTAATGGTCTCTACCATTAAGTCCATCACCTTGAAAGGTGCTTTCTCATCAAGTATATGCAGCATGTTGATAGAATATCCTCTGATCATGCGATGATCTCCAGACTTGGGCATCAAGGTATGCCTCAGAATAGTGTTAGTGGTAGGTAAACCTGCCTGGAGATGGTAGACTGAGCCGAGCTTCCATACTTCCAAATCTGCTGCGGGGATCTCCTTGTACATGTTCTTCATGGAATCATGATTCTTCTTTGGAATCCCATAGACATCAATGTCATCTTCTCGCTGCACTGGAGCATTCAGAAGTTCTGCCCATTCTTCAACGGAAGAAGAATACCTTTGACCTTCAGTCATCCAGGTGATCTTTCCATCAGGGTAAAAGTGAGCTGTGGCATAGAATTGCATTATCATCTCATCGTTCCAACTGGTCAACTTCTGACCCACAAACTCAGCAACTCCACATGCAGTGAAGCTTTCATGCACATGTGGAAAGAAATCTCTGTGCTCTTCGCTGTCAATGTATTCCCAGTCAACATATCTGGTATCTGCGACAATTGGCTTCTTGTCCATCAGCATAGTCTCATAGAAGTCCTGCTGCTCTCTGGTGTGAAATCTGGGATCAACAGCAGTTCTTCTCCTCACGGCATATGGATCAACTTGTCTCCATAGCCTAAGACCTCTATCTTTCATTGCCTTCATATCCTCGGCTTGAGGATGAGCATCATTGTGAAGTGGCAGTTTTGGACGGAGTTTCAGCAACACTTGTTCTTCCTCATCAGACTCAGCTGGTGGCACATCACCCTTGTTCTTCTCAGATGCTGGAATGTTTCTGGTAGTCCTCTTGGGCTTGGCAGCAGGTTTTGCTGGAGCTGCCTTGGCTTGAGCAGATTTCTTGGGCTTTGAAGTGGCTCCGGCCTTAATGGCATCACCCATGAGCTTCTGCTTCTGAGGAGCAGGCTGGGGTGCTTCTTCTTCTTCATCCTCGACTGCTGCATCTGCATGAGGATCACTATACACAACCCTCTTTCTCTTGGAGGTTTTCTTCACTTTGCTTGGAGCTGGCTCTCCCAAGTTCAGCTTCTTGGCAACAGCTGATTGCTTGACTTTGCTGGTGCCCTTCTTAGACTGCTGACCTTGTTGCTCTTTGGCAACAACCTTCCTCTTAGGCTTTGAGGTCACCTCTTCCTCAGCAACGAAATCAGAATCCTCATCATCGGGGTTCTTCTCCTTTCTAGCTCTGGTGGCTGCAGGAGGCAAGCCACTTGGTGTACTCCTCTCACCATCATCAAAAGGGCTACTAGTCTCAGGACTAGTGTCTGCCTCAGGAATGTCTGCAATAGGTGACTCTGACCTGTTCTGACTGTCACTGGCATCTGACATGGCTGACAACCTGTGAATAGATAAGGTATAGGTAGAGAAGAAGAGTTATCACAAACTGCAGAAGTTTTTGCAAAAAAAAACGAGTTCAAATTTTAGTTTTAAGTTTTCACAGAAGACATTTCGGTCAAACCGAGTTTGAGTATCGGTGAATCCGAAGTGTTTAACAGAAGCTTTACACACCACTTTCGGTCTGACCGAAGTGGGTTTTGGTCCTGCCGATAACACTAGGGTTTCACTAAAACTACATTTCGGTCACACCGATTTGCACAACTCGGTTGGACCGAAGGGTGCAGTGCAATGGCCAGAGGCCAAATCGGTCACACCGAAATTTTAAAATCGATTTCACCGAGATGTGTTCCGTGGAAACCTAACCCTAAAAATTTTACTCGAAGCTAGTTCAAACGAACTGATCTGGTGTAAAGGAAGATTTCAATCGTGGCCAGATATTGGGCAAACCAAACGTGCATTGAATCGGAGATGGGAGCACGAGTGGGATCAAGACTCACCCTAACTTGGTGGAGTCTCTCTACGACGGCAACGGCGCGGAGGAGAAATCCGTTGACGGCGATGGAGACCTGCGGCGAGGGCGCACAGGCGACGACGGCGACGATCCGGAGATCAAGGCGACGGCAGCAGGGGATGTGGGAGCGAAAACGTTTGAAGGAGTAATCAACGCGCGCTGCCCTCAGTATATATATCCCTTTGCTGTCGGTGGGACCGAGTTGAAAAACTCGGTGGCACCGAGATGGATAACTGCTAGGCAGTTACGCATTTCGGTCACGCCGAGATTTAGAACTCGGTTTCACCGAGATGAAACCTAGATCAGTCTAACTGCTTTCGGTTTGACCGAGTTGGAGAAAGTTGGTCTGACCAAAATCACTTAGAAGGTTTTGGAAGTTAGCCCTTGACGGATCGGTGGCTCCGAGTGCTCCTCACTCGGAGGGTCCGAAAATGACTTGTTCAAAGTTTGTGATTTAAGCATGAATAGAATTTGAGACAAGAAAGCATAGACAGCTAGGGGAGGTACTTAGGCATTCTTGTCCATCCATTTGGCCAGAAAAATCAAAACAACCAAAACAACAAATGGATGTCCTCGAATGGATAAAATCATGCATTCAACATGCTCACACAATAAGATAGCAAATGAAATATGTGTCAAACATGCACAACCAAAACTCTAGCTACTAACACACAATTTGTCGATGACTAGGTCATCTTTATATGAGTATATTGACTTAGGAGCCAAATGAGAACATTTGATCATAGGTCATACTCATCGTTTAAGCACAAGTGGGGTTACCACTTTTACATAAAGCATTGATGTGTTCACATCATTTGAAGATGCTTTAGCTCAATTTTTTAGAGCAAAGCTCCCCCTAGATGTGAGAACCCCTTTTAAAGGGTCAAACTAACCTTGGGTTGTCGTAGAAGACTTCATGTAGATGTTGAAGATGTGGATGCTCAATGTTGATGGAGATCATCAAGAGTTGGGAGCTATCCTTTGGATTAGGGCACTTTCAATACCTACATGGGTTAGTCCCACAAGGAACAAACAAGGATATCCATGGACATAGATTGAAGTTCACAAAAGATGATGTCCATGAAAGCAATGATTACCTTGTCCCTTGACTTACCAACAAGAGGGTTTGTGACTCCATGAACTAGTGCATGATGTGGAAGTTGATTGCACAAGTTCTTGCCAAAATGAATGTGAGTGAGGTATGTTGGCGGAGTCACCCTCAAGAACCTTCTAGTTCTTCTTCTTTGGGATCCACATCATCTTGATGGGAATCCTTGGGGTTGTAGTTGAGCTTGACGAAGTAGAACTTGACGTTTCCTTGGGAACCCACTTGACCATGGCTTGAGGTGCTTCAATGAATGCATCAATCTCCTCTTGAAGCTTGTCCTTGGCTTTTAGCTTGTGGTCTTGTGGTGGAAGGTCATCTTGAGCTTGTTCCACATTGGAAGAAGTAGGATCATACTTCTCCTTTTGAGAAACAAACTGTGGAGTAGGATATTGACCTTCTTCCCACTCAACACCTTCGGCATTGAACTTTCGCTCAAAACCAATCCCTTGATTCTTCCGGTGCCTCCCTTGCTTGCGAACAATTTCCTCAAAGTTCTTGCTTCCGGCAAGGCTCTTGTAGACACCTTTCTCTATGATCCCTTTCAATAAACTATTCTCTTGCTCAAGTGTAACTTGGCTTGAAACATTGTTAGTGGAATCAAGAGAACTACTAGAAGTAATAACATTGGATTTAACATGGTTATTGTTACTACTAGAGGAAGAATTTTTCTTATGCTTGTCATGCTTAGTCTTAATGGGTGGCAAGAAATTAGACAAGAGAAGTCGTTTGGCAAGATATGAAGAACTCTTCTTTCGAAGATCATCATTGATCGCTTTTAGAAACTCATGTTCTTGCTCTAGAGTGAGCTTCTCGAAGCGTAGCTTCTCATGAGATCTTAAGAGCTCTCTATGATCTTCTTGAGTTGTTTCATGAGCTAACTTAAGAGTGTTTAGTTCTTTAGTTAGATGCTCAATCTCCTTCATAGCATTGTCATTCGACTCTTCTCGACTATAAAGACTACTAGCATTTTCATCGTTACTAGGCTCACTAGATTTATCATGCAAAAGCTCATCTTCACTAAGCAAGTCATCCTCATCACTATTGAAGTCAATGAATTCAGGGTGTGTTACCTTGGGGCCTTTTGCCATGAAGCATCTTCCAATTCCCTCATTTGGTGAATCAAATAAGTCGTAGGAGTTGGAGTTGGAGGATATGAGAGCAAGACCGGCAACACCTTCATCTTGACTGTAGTCGGAGTCGGAGTGATAGCTTCCATCGGATTGATTGTCGGAGTCGGAGCCGGAGACCCATTCACCTACATGAGCTTGATGTCTTCTTCTTGTATAGCTCCTTGATGACTTTTCTTTCCTCTCCGAATCCTTGCTTCTCCGAGAAGGTCTTCGTTCATAACGATCATCTCTACTCCTTCTCTCTTTCCGAGGTGACTCATCTCTTGATCTTCTTCTTGGAGATTCTTCTCTTCTCTTGTGGGGAGCCGTACACTCATTTGAGTAGTGTCCGGGTCTTCCACAATTGTAGCAGTTTCGATCATGACTAGAAGATCTCTTTTCATCATATGATCTAGACTTTGAGCTTCTCTCTTTGCCTCTATTCTTGTAGAATTTGTTGAAGTTCTTAACCATTAGGCTTATCTCTTCATTGGAAACTAACTTGTCACTTGAGGTTGTGGGAGCATCACTTGTAGCTTTGTAAGCACCACTTGACTTGTTGTGAAGCTCTTCCTTATCCTTAAGTGTCATCTCATGAGCAACAATTCTTCCAATGACTTCAGTTGGCTTGAGAGTCTTGTAGTTTGGCATCATTTGGATCAAAGTGCACACGGTGTCATACTTTCCATCCAAAGCTCTGAGAATCTTCTTGATGATGAATCGGTCGGTCATTTCTTCGCTTCCTAAGCCGGCAATCTCATTTGTGATGAGAGCAAGCCTAGAGTACATTTCAGCGACTCCTTCACCATCCTTCATCTTGAACTTGTCAAGTTGACCTTGAAGAATATCTAGCTTTGATTCCTTCACAGACTCGGTACCTTCGTGCATTTCAACCAAAGTATCCCAAATCTCTTTTGCATTCTCAAGACGACTGATTTTGTTGAACTCCTCGGGACACAAGGCATTGAAGAGAATGTCACAAGCTTGAGCATTGTTTTGCAACATCCGCAATTCTTCCGGTGTAGCTTCGCGATCCGGAACTTTTCCTTCCTCGAAGAATTCACCTTGCATACCAACACAAATAATGCCCCATGCGGCTGGGTTATGACCAAGAATATGCATTTTCATTTTATGCTTCCAACTAGCAAAATTTGTGCCATCAAAGTAAGTACCTCTACGATAATTACCCTCACTAGACGCCATACTCTCCTAGGTTGTGAAACCAAGCTTATGGAGTCCAATGCAATGGAAACCAAAACAATGGAGACCAAAGCTCTGATACCACTTGTAGGATCGAAAGTATGTCTAGAGGGGGGGTGATTAGACTACTTGTAAATATAAAAATTCTGCCTTTTGATCAAGAACAGTTTTTGGCAGATTCACAATTATGATCAAGTTAAGCATCACCCTACACATGCAATTCTAGAGTATAGGCAGCGGAAAGTAAATTGCACATGTAGTAAAGAGAGGTGGAGAAGAGCAAACACAATTTGGAGACGCGGTGATTTTTCCCGTGGTTCCGATAGGTGGTGCTATCGTACATCCACGTTGATGGAGACTTCAACCCACGGAGGGTAACGGCTGCGCGAGTCCACGGAGGGCTCCACCCACGAAGGGTCCACGAAGAAGCAACCTTGTCTATTCCATCATGGCCTACGCCCACGGAGGGCTAGCCTTACTCGGGGTAGATCTTCACGAAGTAGGCGATCTCCTTGCCCTTACAAACTTCTTGGTTCAACTCCACATCTCGATGACGGAGGCTCCCAAGCGACACCTAACCAATCTAGGAGGCACCACCCTCCAAAAGGTAATAGATGTTGTAGATGATGATGAACTCCTTGCTCTTGTGCTTCAAATGATAATCTCCCCAACACTCAACTCTCCTCACTGATTTGGCTGTGGTGGAAGAACGGATTGAGTGGAAAGCAACTTGGGAAGGCTAGAGATCAAGTTTCATATGGTAGGAGTGGAGCAACTTGATCTCAACACAAGGGTAGGTAGTTCTCTTCTCAGAAAGTGTAAGGTAGGAGTGGTAGTTCTTTCTGATGGCTCTCTCCACGAATGAAGAGGGGGTGGAGGGGTATATATAGCCTCCACACAAAAATCCAACCGTTACACACATAATTGAGCAATCTCGGTGAGACCGAAGTGGACAACTCGGTCAGACCGAAAGTTCAAATAATGTGAACGTTGGGGTTTTCGGTGGGACCGAAAATACCATCTCGGTTATTCCGATTTGAGCAAAGACAGGAGCTTGCCAGTTTCGGTGGGACCGACTTCATCATCTCGGTGACACCGATTTGATGACAGAAGGTTACAGAAGCTTGGCAGCCCATGTTTCGGTGAAACCGATTTCAAACTCGGAATATCCGATTTTTCTAGGGTTTGGCTTATGGCTGAGGTGGTTCATCTCGGTGTGACTGAGTTGAGAATATCGGTGGGACCGAGATTACTTATGAGTGTATATTGTAGTGAAAGTTGCTGATAGTTAAAGGAGATATATCACTAAGCACTTGAGCAACCAGATCATCAACACAACCTCATCCCCTTTTAATAGTATTGGCTTTTCCTATGGACTCAATGTGATCTTGGATCACTAAACCGAAAATGGAGTCTTGAGCTTTTGCCAATGCTTGCCTTAGCATTTTGAGGGGTCCACTTCTTCAGTCATTGCCATACCCATATCACTGAACTTCTCTGAAATGATTCTCAAATAACTATTAGTTCAATGATATATATGTTGTTATTAATTGCCAAAACCACCCGGGGATTAGTTGCACTTTCAAGGTGGAATAAACCGTCAAAAGCATTATAAGCAAGAAATAATTATGAAGATGCCAACTGAAGCAATCTCATACAAAGGACAGTGCGTGATAACATAAAGTGTTTCAACTACCCTATTACAAGGCACTGGAGAGCCCAGAAGAATATCGGTTTTTTCATAAAAGTACTGGGCCATAGAATTTAAAACGGCACCGGCTTAGGATTCTGCGTCAGCCTGATGTGAAGGTTGTGGATCAACACGCTCCGGTTCTTCGACGGTCTCTTCCAGCTGCTGGAAGTCAGTGGTTGTCCAATCAATCTTGGTCAGCGCTCAGAAATAAACTTCATCGTTCACGAGTTCAGACGGATCAATTCAGGAGCAAAATTGTGCTTACGGATGGGCGGAATAAGATTTTCAACTTCATAAGCTGGAAGCTCGGCCCGCATGTTCTCAGCACTGTATGCCGGATGATAACGAGACAAATCAGCCTCATCAGATAGTTTCCGGCCAAAGGCCGCATCTTCGTCGTCAGAGCGCGCAAATCATTGTCTCCGAAAGCTGATCCGTCCTCCTTCATGCTCCGACAGCCATTCATTGCCTCCGCCGGATCAAAGTCAGGCACCCAAGCTTTCACTCGAGTTAGGGCCATCAGAGCACCGGCCCAGGCAGAAGATTTCTTTAGTTCTACAAGGCCGGCAGGTAGAATAGATAATTTTTCCAAAGTACCCCAGATTGTTGTGGGAGCCGGTTTATTGTGCGAGGCAGCGCAGACAATCCTCTGGGCACCGGAATATAGCTATTCTACCAGAGTATATGCAGCCTTCAATTTTGTCCGCATATCATTACCAAGATGCGCAATGCGTTTTCCTACATCAAAAAGTATGAGTTAAACCAAAAAGGTGCGGGACTGCAATATTCAGGGCTATGATAAATGACACTTACCAAAAATAGGAGTTGTCATGGCGTTAATCTTCTGCATTAATCCGGACAATTCTTCTGTCACCAGATTAAGAGCAGCCTCTGCATCAGTGGCCTTCTTTTCCAAGATAGCTTTCTCAGCATCCCAATCTGACTGTTCCTTTTCAAAGTCCTTCTTCAGCTTTTCTATGATTGCTAAAGCAAGTGTCAGCTCCTCTTTGACTTTGATAGCAGCAGTTTCTTGGAACTTCAACGCATCCCGGAGCTCGGTCACTTCAGAAGTTTTCTGGTTTAAGTCAGTCTGCCAAGAGGAAAGCACATTATATATTCATGACACATTTTTTCAATCAAGTCCCAAGCACATAACAAGTTATACACTTGGCACTTGGGGGCTAATGTGACATTGTTCAGAACAAGAATGCAAGTTGAAGTCCCAATTCATCCTAAAGGAGTAAACCGGCCCTTGGGGACTACACATGTGCAAAACAAACTATCTACTGGATATACTCAAAGTCCTGGTTCACCCTAAAGGGCTAAACCGGCACTTGGGGGCTGCAATGGAGTAAAGACAAGCTACGAGAAATAAGCAGGAATAGGGTGCAAGTCAGAAAATAGAAAAGGTTACCTCGTAGTGCTCCTTCATCATATTTACCAAGTCGGCTTCATGATCACGTGCCGGGACCCCGACTCATAAGTCGAGATCACCGAATGCACGTGTACAGTGATCCCACAGATCAATGCTCACTGAACACACAGAAGCTGAATAACAAGAGTCTTACATCCATACATACTGTATTACACAAATAGGACCATTAAGGTCAAGTCTTGAATATATCATCGCAGCGGAAATCTTCAATAACAACTTGGACCCATGCCATCTGCCTTAACCCTACAGGCATTCTGACTGGGAAGCGTCCTAGATCGCATGCTCGTCACCAAGAAATCTTCATCATAACCTGTTCTCTCATGCCTGGCCAATAAAATAACCAGTGGCAAGCCAATGAGTACTTTGAATGTACTCGCAAGCAACCCAAGTGCGATGACAGAATAATTATGTAAAGCTCTACTGCTAAATTGGCAGTTTTGCGGAAAGCTAGTTTTTCATATGCAAGTATGATCAACATATAACATGGGCATGCATGTGTCTGCAACAAGTATCAGGAGGTCACAGACATCATTATCGAGAAAGAGTTGTAATCAACTCATGCTCAAGCTCATTGTGACTTTCTCACAATCACAACGACAGATCCGCCATACCGTGTTGTTTTCCAGAAACTTATGGACATAGTCTAAGTAGCACCACCCAACTGTCCTTGACCGCAGACACGGCTATTCGAATAGTTTGACACTCTGCAGAGGTTGCACACTTTACCCACAAGATCCGGGGAACTTCTGTGTCATCCACGACCTGCGGTACCTCAAGTACCCGGGGTAAGCACCCGATCACTATCTTTCCCTAGACGACACTAACATAGAGTCCACTCGATTGGTAACAGCCCCGTGCCAAACATTTCACATCTTAAAGATTGTGGAGCTTTGCTCCCATATACATCACATACCACTGACACGGGGTACCAACGGTGTGTTCGGTGCCCTGTGAAAACAGTCATGGCCGCCTATCCAAGCACGACCCCGTCCCGAGAGTGACCTCATGTCACCCCCGTCACTAGTAATGCGGGCACCATGCTAGTATCGACCTAGGTAATCAATAATGCCCTTTCCCATATAAGGGTAGAGTGGTTGCGCATGTTTGGTTGGGACGGTAGTCACACATAAATCTAATCCATCTCTGTAAACAATACTCTCATCAAGCCTCGGCACACTACTTCTTCACCAAGTAGTGCCCTAGTCCTCATCAACTCCCAGGGGCATTAGTGGCACCCACTGGGTCATTTGCAAGTATGTCAGACCACACTTGTTTCACTCAATGCATAACCCTGACCCATTTTGCGTAGCCAACTACTATAGCATACATCTATCTATTCCCACCCACATAACCCTCATAGGAAGGTAGGGTCATGTTTGATGCAAGTTTCAATAGCAAGGTAACAAAGGCACCAACCAAAGTGGTCACCTCTTCTACATGATTCTGATGCATTGATAATAAGGTGGTATGAAACATGCATAAAAAGGTTTCTCGAACATGGTCAAAGGGCTGCTTGCCTTATTCTTCCGAGTCTTCAAACCTTCTGGTCCATCTCCGAGTACTCCGTTTATTTCGTCAACTAACGATGGAAACAATCATAATAAGCAACACAATCAAAGCAAGAATAAAAGTGCTCTAAAAATAGGAATTGGAATTTCCTAGGATACCTCTGGTCATATTAGAAATGACCAAGGTGGTTTCATGGGTATTGGATCAATGAATAGCTTGGATCATTTCAATGTGATGGAACCAAGGGGTTTATGGATTTGGAAGAAGTGTACAGAAATATATTCTTGAATGATGAGCAAAGGCACCCATCAACAAGTCATGATTTTAGAAGCATCTAGGAGTTGGTTTCACTGGATTAGGAATTCAAATGAATTTCCTAGGATTTTGCAAAGCTGATAAATATGAAGAAATGGCTCAATATTTGGTGGGGTATAGAAACTATTATTAAAAATGTTCCAAAACTAAGTTTGGATATGACAAGCATCTAGGAATTTGAACCACTGTATTTGGATCAAAAATGAGCTCTCTGTGATTTTCTAAAGTTCATCACAGAAAATGAAATATTGGCATTTGATAAATATTTGTGAAGGAAATGTTTCTGGAATAATGTGCATGTTGCACCATGTGGTAGAGCATGATTTATGGAGTCACTGGAAATTTGAATCACCCAATTTGGAGTTCAAATGAATTATTTAAGCATTTTTGAAGTTGTCTGAGAAAGGAAAAGAAAAGGAAAAAGGGCCATACCCTTACTGCGCACAGGGCGAGGCTTAGTGCTTCGGCGCACTGGGCGGGCCCATCTGCACAGCCACGCGCAGGGGCCTGGCCACGTCGAAGGCGCCCGCCAGGAAGGGCGTTTCCGTGCGGGGAAGGCGGCTGATGCCTGACCCGCTTCCACTTAAACAGAGGGGCCCAGCCTCCAGGTCGCTGACGCGCGGGCCCCCGTGGCAGGTTCTTCCCCCACCTCCCGCTCGAACAGAGCAGAGGCAGGGGAGGCACGGCCGAGCGCTCGCCGGCGTGGCCCCGTCGGCTCGGGCCGTCTCCGGCGACGCCCCGGCCATCGGAGTGACCAGCGCGGAGAGGCGCACCCAACCATGGGTAGCATGCGTGCCGGGGAGGACCAGGGCGAGCAGGGGTTCAACCGCGGCGGAGAAGGGCTCCGGTCATCCTGGGCTTCGAGCGTACGGCATCCTGGGGAGGTTTGGCGGAGGTGGGGAGCTCCCTAGAGGTCGAGCGGTGGCACCGGAGTGGCTAGGAGGGAGAGAGGGGCTTGGGGTTGCCCGAATTCGAGCGGCGGCCGGCGGCTCTGGTCCGGCCAGGGAGGAGGCCGTAGGGCACGGGGAGAGCAATGGGACGGCTTGGGAGATGCACGGGAGAGGGAGAGCACCAAAGGAGCCGCAAGGGGGCTCGGGGGTGCCCTATAAGTAGGTGGGCGACGGTCCACCGAGGCGCCGTGCGCCGGTGAGCATGTTGTCGTCGCCACGGGCCACGCGAGCCTGCCGTAGTGTGTCCGGGGTGTTCCTGGAGTTGGTCTAGGACGAGGGAGAGAAGAAAGGGAGCGGGGGGAACGGTCAGAGGAGTCGCGCGTGTGAGCTTGCTCACTGGAGCTCGGGGTCGGCTGGTGCGCGTGCGAGCAGGGGTGAGAGAGGAGGAGAGAGGAGGGGGCCGACCGCCCAGCAGGTTGCGGACGTCGAGGCAGCCTCGGGGGACACGAGGGGGAGGCCCCAGGCTGTCGGGAGCAGCCGATTGGAGGCGGCTACAGTGCGGGAGCGCACTGAAGCGCGCTCCAGAGCGCCCGAATGGCTGGCACGGCCGTGTCCTCGCCGCTCTGGTCATGTCCACCTTGTCCAACATTGTCTAGGGGGTCGAGGGAGAAGTAAACAAATGCGCTGTGGCCTTGGATGCCCTGGAAAGCCACTGGAATGGGGAGGGAGGTGAAGAAGAAGGAGTTTACTGCTGTCCAGCAGTGTGAATTGGGGTTTTACCCCCTCCAGATCATCAAATATGTGTCCTATGAGTCTCCCTGAATTTTGGCAAATATTTTTGAAATAATTAATAATTTTTCCCTATTAAAGACCATTTCTGGCCTTAAGAAAAAGCTTTTAAATAAAATATAAAAATAACTTTTAAAATTATACTTTTGTGGTTTCTGGGAGTCCTATACCTAATAGGATTCAAATATACTTTTTGAAAGATTTTTCACACCCTAAATAAGGTACTTGTTGTGCAAACCTCAATTCATGGGTTTTTTGGAAAACTAATTTTAGAAAATACTATTTGGCCAAAATATTTTTATAAGAAAATTCTATACTAGTCTATACACATGGCATGGTCATTGGGAAAAGGTTTTGGATCAAGGAGATGAAGTATAAGAGTTGGAGGATTTATTTGATTTTTTTAGAGCACTAGCAAACAGCAGACAAAAGTCAAATCAAGCAAAGTCAAAAACACTCAAAAGTTTTTGCAAATCCACATTTTTATCATGATAATTAGCTTAAGCAAAGTGGCATGAAAATCAGGGTGTGACATCACGACTGGTGTATAGCCGGTTTAGATAGCCGGAATGGAGTTCTTGGGCGCTGAGCTGAGCATAAAAGGATAAATCAGTACTCCATTTTCCTTTGTCCTTGATGGGAACTTCATCCTTGATAGTATGCTTGGACAAAGCGACGGGCTCACCAGGAGTAGTATAGCCAATCCGAGTGATTTCAACATCTTCAGTTGAAGCGGCCGTTTGCTTAGCCGGACTAGCAGGAGCAGTGCTGGCTTGGGCAAGATTGGCCGGTTCAGGATCATGATCCATTGGATCACTCCCTTGGTCAAC
Organism: Secale cereale; assembly: GCA_902687465.1. Lineage (NCBI taxonomy): Eukaryota > Viridiplantae > Streptophyta > Magnoliopsida > Poales > Poaceae > Secale > Secale cereale. The sequence continues at coordinate 549,157,302 of LR738713.1, read as the reverse complement.
AAAGACTTCATGATCCGTGGGAATAGGATCGTCATGCAAAGTGTCAATAGGGTCGTCAGCAGGTTCAGGATCCTTTACCGGTTCAAGAATCGCGTCGTCTACCGGCTTATTCAACTTGGCCTTCTTGCTAGGCCTAGGTTTACTGCGGAAAGTTAAAACTGGTGTAAATCAGAAGAGCCAAGACAGAAGTTAAACCAGCCAAGTGAAGAATAAACTTACCCAAGAACAGTTTTGAGGGGAGGAATCTGCGTGGCTATTGATTCGCCAGAAGATGAATGAGGAGTTTCTTGATAATTCGAATCAGAAGGATTAAGAAGTTGTCGAATAAGACCTGCCTTAGGGTAAAGAATGTCTGGAGTGTGTAAAACCTCGGAACGACGCCTCCGAGTTGGAGTGTGTGTTAATCCGGTGGACTCAAGGCGTGACCACTGTGCCGCGTGGTGCGGCGAGCTTCGTGTTGCTGTTTCTTCAAAAGAAAGTTTGGGTCCAAGTAAGCGAAAGGATGAGAAAACTGCACTTTCCGGCTTGCTCGACGAATTTTTGGTGTTGGCAGAGGTTCTGAACCGGAAGAAAGAGTAATTACCTCAACATCATCCGCTTTGCTGCCTTCAGCGTGTCCCTGGGTACAGTCATTGTTAATAAAATGCAGATAAAGACAAGTCAAAGAAATCAAGAGAATCAGGTAGTACCTAGGAGGCCGGTTCATCATCTTCCGGATTAGATCCAGATGCGCCAGTGGTTTCCTTTTTGACAGCCTTCTTAGTAGCCTTGGTTTTTTGACGAGGCACTTTCGTCGGTTTATCCTGGGCCTTCCTCTTCCAGAATGGGTCATTGCCTTGTTGAAGAAATGAAGACATTCAAAAAACAAGTACGGAAGACAGATTAAAACAAGGCAAAGCAATATGAAAGAAATTTTTACCGAGGGTGGTTTGTTGAGTGCACAGAAGGGAGCCAATCCGGTTTGACTACAAGCTTCTATAGGTTCATTCAGCAGTCTCTTGACGGATTCGTTGATCTCATTTTCTGATAGCACCGCCTCTGTATGGCGCAAAGGATATTTGGGATTCCAAGTATATTCACACATTAAACCGGAATGCCGGCTTAGCGGGAGAATGCTCCGAGAAATCCAGCAGCGAACAAAGTCAACCCCTGTCAAACCATTGGTCGTAAAAGCCCTGAGCTTTGAGAGCTGAGGAGCGTACTGAGCTCGTTCCTGGGCACTTAGCCGCTGTGGAAAGGGATGATTCTCTGGAAGACGGTGGGGGCGATAACCCGGTAATGGATTCTCTTCGGCGGGGGAAGTATCTAGGCAGTAGAACCAAGTCTGGTTCCACTCTTTTGGATGGATGTGGAGACTGGCGTGAGGAAAACTAACATCCTTCCTTTTCTGAATAGACATCCCGCCGAGCTCAGTATTTGGACCGTCATGAAATTCGGTGTGACGGTTTAAGTGAAAGAAATCCCGGAACAACTCAACGGATGGCTCCTCTTGGAGATAAGCTTCACAAAAAACTTGGAAGTTGCAAATATTTGACACATAATTGGGACCAATATCTTGCGGATGAAGTTGGAAATTGGCTAGCACATCGCGGAAGAATTTTGACCCGGGAGGATTGAATCCCCGGGCTAAGTGATCGAGAAAAACGACAACTTCTCCCTCTTTAGGCTCTGCAGGACACTTTGATCCGGGGACCCTCCAGTGAAGGACATTTTTTGGGCCTAAAGCGTCAATTTCGGACAGTTTCTCTAAATCCTCTTCAGTAACCCGGGATTGGACCCAGTTGCAGGAGGTAAACTTCTTGGCTTGAGAGGCCATTTTTGAAAGGAAGTCTGAAAATATAATGAAGAGCCGGTTTATGATCTAAGCAAAGTTTAAACCGGCAGCATCTCTAAAGGTACTTGTCTAAACGGTGGTTTAGGCAGGGGCCTAATGGTACCTACCGGATTATGGTGTCTGGAACAGCTAAAACAATGGCATCTACTGGATTATAGTGTCTGAAACAGCTAAACCGCCAACAGGGGTATACAAGATACAAATCTGAAGTTATGAAGAAACAATTTTCGTACAAACAGTAATGAAAATATGGATCTACAGCATGCTGGAAACTCAGAGATATTCAGGTTATATTCAACAGACGCGATGAAGGCGCTAGCAGATGCAATCTAAACCAGTAATATTGGGAAAGATAAAGGCACTGCGAAGAAACGGAGTTACTCCTACAGCTATCAAACAGGAGAGTCAGATATACACTAAAACTATCGGGCTATGACGAAGAACTAGGAAGAACAGTGTCTACCCGCAGGCTCGTATGAAGGAGAAACCCTAATGAGATCTAGGGGCAGGATAAGAAGGAAACTTACCAGAGCAAACGAATGCGGAGGCGCGCCGGAGTTTTCTGGTCCAGTCAGGTTGATGCAGCGGCCAAGCTTCACGAAGACACAGAGCTTGACGGCGGCGGCGGAGCTCGGGTATGAACATGCGCGAGGAAGGAGAAGGCAAGGGAGCAAGGGGGGAAAGGAGATGCCCCCTTGCCCTGTTTATAAGCCGAAGTATAAAATGGCAGGCACGGGGATCAAGGAGCCAAAAAAGGTGGATATATGATGATAATGTCGCCTCGATTTTCGGAATCTTTAATGGATAAAAGATAAAAATCAGGTACAAGTATTAAATGCACAGATGATGTCATGGCGGTTTAATGCGATCTGGGAAGATGACGTCACGCCGGTTTATGAAGCACTTGAAGCTGCAGAAGGGTAATCTTCACAAGACGTTGAAGATTGACATGAACAAGTTCAAATCAATCTGGGGCCTAATGTCAAGGATATTACTACCAGGTATAAACCGCCCAGGAGGAGCCGGTTTATGTATATCAAGGTTACGTTTACTAAAGCCCAGCAGAGCGTGGAGCAAGACACTTTAGCCCAGGAAGCTTAGAGCCCCAAGGTGTTAGGGCCCATGATTTGTAAACCGCCATACTGCGGGTAACTTGTGATGTAAGATAGGAAGGATAGAGACCGAGCCGGACACGTTTATGAGCCGGGCTCGGGATTCTGTAAACCGGACCGGGCGTCACCTCGTGTATATAAAGGGATGACCCGACGACGGTTCAAGGCAGAGAACAACAGCCCGAGACACAGGCAAAGCGGATTTGCTCCCTGGTCATCGAAACCCTTGCAATATTACACCAAACTAGACGTAGGCTTTTACCTTCATCGAAGGGGCCGAACTAGTATAAAATCATTGTGTCCTTGTCCGCTTTAACCCCTTTAAGCTAACCCGTAGCGATGGCCTCACGACTAAGTCCTTTTGCTAGGACATCTGTCGTGACAAAACCACGACAGTATGTCTACTTGATGAAACACAAGTCTGAGACCTTTGAAAAGTTCAAGGAATTTCAGAATGAGGTTGAGAATCAACGTGACAGAAAAATAAAGTTCTTACAATCAGATTGTGTAGGAGAGTATTTAAATCACGAATTTGGCACGCACCTAAGGAAATGTAGAATTGTTTCACAATTGACGCTGCCTGGAACACCTCAACGTAATGGTGTGTCCGAACGTCGTAATCGTACTCTGTTGGACATGGTGTGATCTATGATGTCCCTCACCGACTTACCGCTGTCATTTTGGGGTTATGCTTTAGAGACTGCCGCATTCACTTTAAATAGGGCACCGCCTAAATCCGTTGAGATGACACCGTATGAACTATGGTTTGGGAAGAAACCTAAGTTGTCGTTTCTAAAAGTTTGGGGATGCAATGCTTATGTCAAGAAACTTCAACCTGAAAAGCTCGAACCCAAATCGGAAAAATGCATCTTCATAGGATACCCTAAGGAAACTATTGGGTATACCTTCTACCTCAGATCCGAAGGCAAGGTCTTTGTTGCCAAGAATGGATCCTTTCTGGAGAAAGAGTTTCTCTCGAAAGAAGTAAGTGGGAGGAAAGTGGAACTTGATGAGGTGATTGTCGCCCCTCTCGAACCAGAAAGTAGCGCAGCGCTGGAAGATGTTTCTGTGGTGCCTGCACCGACTAGAGAGGAAGTTAATGATAATGATCATGAAGCTTCAGATCAAGTTACTGCTGAGCTTCGTAGGTCCACAAGGACACGTTCCGCACCAGAGTGGTACGGCAACCCTGTCCTGGAAATCATGTTGTTGGACAGCAGTGAACGTTCGACTATGAAGAAACGATGGCGGGCCCGGATTCCAACAAATGGCTTGAAGCCATGAAATCCGAGATAGGATCCATGTATGATAACAAAGTATGGACTTTGGTTAACTTGCCCGATGATCGGCAAGCCATAGAAAATAAATGGATCTTTAAGAAGAAGACTGACGCGGATGGAAATGTTACCATCTATAAGCCTCGGCTTGTCGCTACAGGTTATCGACAAGTTCAAGGAATTGACTACGATGAGACTTTCTCTCCCGTAGCGATGCTGAAGTCTGTCCGAATCATGTTAGCAATTGCTGCATTCTATGATTATGAGATATGGCAAATGGACGTCAAAACGGCATTCCTTAATGGCTTCCTTAAGGAAGAATTGTATATGATGCAGCCGGAAGGTTTTGTCGATCCTAAGAATGCTAACAAGGTATGCAAGCTCCAGCGCTCCATCTATGGGCTGGTGCAAGCATCTCGGAGTTGGAACATTCGCTTTGATGAGGTGATCAAAGCGTTTGGGTTTATACAAACTTGGGGAGAAGCCTGTATTTACAATAATGTGAGTGGGAGCTTTGTAGCATTTCTCATATTATATGTGGATGACATATTGCTGATGGGAAATGATGTAGAATTCTTTGAAAGCATAAAGGCCTACTTGAATAAGTGTTTTTCAATGAAGGACCTTGGAGAAGCTGCTTACATATTAGGCATCAAGATCTATAGAGATAGATCAAGACGCCTCATTGGTCTTTCACAAAGCACTTACCTTGACAAGATATTGAAGAAGTTCAATATGGATCAGTCCAAGAAAGGGTTCTTGACTGTATTGCAAGGTATGAGATTGAGCACAGCTCAATGCCCGACCTCGGCAGAAGATAGAGAAAAGATGAGTGTCATCCCCTATGCCTCGTTCATAGGTTCTATCATGTATGCTATGCTGTGTACCAGACCTGAAGTGAACCTTGCCATAAGTTTGGTGGGGAGGTACCAAAGTGATCCCGGTATGGAACACTAGACAGCGGTCAAGAACATCCTGAGGTACCTGAAAAGGACTAAGGATATGTTTCTCGTTTATGGAGGTGACGAAGAGCTCGTCGTAAAGGGTTACGTCGACACTAGCTTCGACACCGATCTGGATGACTCCAAGTCACAAACCGGATACGTGTATATTTTGAATGGAGGGGCAGTCAGCTGGTGCAGTTGCAAGCAAAGCGTCGTGGCGGCATCTACATGTGAAGCGGAGTACATAGCTGCTTCCGAAGCATCGCAGGAAGGAGTCTGGATGAAGGAGCTCATCACCGACCTAGGAGTTATTCCAAGCACGTCGGCCCCGATGACTCTCTTCTGTGACAACACTGGAGCTATTGCCATTGCCAAGGAGCCGAGGTTTCACAAGAAGACCAAGCACATCAAGCGCCGTTTCAACTCCATCCGAAATTATATTCAAGATGGAGACATAGATATTTGTAAAGTGCATACAGATCTGAATGTTGCGGATCCATTGACTAAACCTCTTCCACGAGCAAAACATGATCAACACCAGAACTCTATGGGTGTTCGATTCATCACAATGTAACTAGATTATTGACTCTAGCGCAAGTGGGAGACTGTTGGAAATATGCCCTAGAGGCAATAATAAAATGGTTATTATTATATTTCCTTGTTCATGATAATTGTCTATTGTTCATGCTTTAATTGTATTATCCGGAAACAGTAATACATGTGTGAATACATAGACCACAACATGTCCCTAGTGAGCCTCTAGTTGACTAGCTCGTTGATCAATAGATGGTTACGGTTTCCTGACCATGGACATTGGATGTCATTGATAACGGGATCACATCATTAGGAGAATGTTGTGATGGACAAGACCCAATCCTAAGCCTAGCACAAGATCGTGTAGTTTGTATGCTAAAGCTTTTCCAATGTCAAGTATCCTTTCCTTAGACCATGAGATTGTGCAACTCCCGGATACCGTAGGAGTACTTTGGGTGTGCCAAACGTCACAACGTAACTGGGTGGCTAAAAAGGTACACTACGGGTACCCCCGAAAGTATCTGTTGGGTTGGCACGAATCGAGACTGGGATTTGTCACTTTGTATGACGGAGAGGTATCTCTGGGCCCACTCGGCAAGACATCAACGTAATGAGCTCAATGTGACTAAGGGGTTGGTCACGGGATGATGTGTTACGGAACGAGTAAAGAGACTTGTCGTAACGAGATTGAATAAGGTATCGGTATACCGACGATTGAATCTCGGGCAAGTGCAATACCGATAGACAAAGAGAATCGTATACGGGATTGATTGTATCCTTGACATCGTGGTTCATCTGATGAGATCATCATGGAACATGTGGGAGCCAACATGGGTATACAGATTCTGCTGTTGGTTATGCCGGAGATATGTCTCGGTCATGTCTGCATGGTTCCCGAACCCGTAGGGTCTACACACTTAAGGTTCGATGACGCTAGGGTTATAGGGAATGTAGTACATGGTTACCGAATGTTGTTCGGAGTCCCGGATGAGATCCCGGACGTCCCGAGGAGTTTCGGAATGATCCGGAGGTAAAGATTTATATATGTGAAGTCCTGTTTTGGTCACCGGAAATGTTCTGGGCGTTATCGGTAACGTACCGGGACCACCGGAAGGGTTCCGGGGGTCCACCAGCCCCAGAGGCCTGCGTGGGCCAAGTGTGGAAAGGGACCAGCCCCTAGGTGGGCTAGTGCGCCTCCCATTAAGGCCCAGGGCGCAGGGAAGAGGAGAGGGGGCAAACCCTAGGTGCAGATGGGCCTTAAGGCCCACCCTAGGGGCGCCCCCCTCTCTTCCCCTCCTGCCCCCC